>CP139504.1:78090235-78477735 GCA_021014915.2 Artemisia tridentata subsp. tridentata
AGCCAGTTAACTAGTTATAGCAAATCAAAAAGTAGCAGTAGGTCCGTTCAAAACAGTTTTGCATGTTTTCTCACCCTAAGGTTTCAGTAAATAGTTTATGAGTAAAAGTGGGGCTATGAAACTCACCTCAAATAAGCAATGCACAGTACATCAAGTCAGGAGTAGTATAGCACAACAACAACTAGAATATCACTGCACAACAGACTCGGCACAACCTAATAATATAAAGACTTGTCTTATGTTGGGTTTTGAGATGCTGCTGCTCAGAATGGATACTACTTCTTATTGTGCTAAATGGAAAATACACTAAGTATGATTCTACTGCTGGGCTTAATCATACTACTGCTGGTGTATTTATTATACTGCTTGAGTTACTGAAGAGATCAAGAAAATAAGCTAAGTGGATACTATTGCTAGGCATCGAAGATTCTACTGCTAGAGTTAGTTTTCTGCTGCTTATTAGATAACTATGTGTAATATGTTTGGATAATTATAGAATAGATACGAAAAGATTATTCTTGTATAGAAAGTTATTGTAACCGACTAGGACTCCTTAGTCTATAAAAGGAGGATCTAGGGTTAGAGTTTAGCATACGTATTATTGCTAAGTCGAATCACTTCAAGGTTTTT
Source organism: Artemisia tridentata subsp. tridentata (assembly GCA_021014915.2). Lineage (NCBI taxonomy): Eukaryota > Viridiplantae > Streptophyta > Magnoliopsida > Asterales > Asteraceae > Artemisia > Artemisia tridentata. Next base: position 78,090,866 of record CP139504.1, read on the forward strand.
GTAAACCTGTTACTTTTTAGTAACCGTATTAATATATTGAAGTGTTTATTGAGAATTTGTTTGTGTTCATTAATAATTCTTCTTAAGATTAAGTATTAGATTCCGTATAGTACTTAATAATCATTCAAGAACAGTTTCTATACCTATTATTTTAGATCTATTTCTAAGATAATTAACAAGATCGATAGCTCAACTGGGATCAACAAGTGGTATCAGAGCTTGTGATCTAGAAACTGATATCGAGAAGAATTTTTGTTAATTAAGATCTGTTCATTATCAACTAAAGCAATGGATTCTGAATCTACTTATATGGTGACTGCTTCTAAAGTTCCTATGCTTAAGCCTAATGAGTATGAACTCTGGAAGATTCGAATTCAGCATTACATAAAGATACTTGACTACTCCATGTGGGAAGTCATTCAGAATGGAGATACTTTACCTGCCAAGGCTACTGATGGGACACTTTTACCCATTAAAACTAATGTGGAGAAGGCTCAGAGGAGGTTGGAAATTAAAACTCACAGTATCCTCATGATGGGGATACCCAATGAATACCAATTGAGTTTTAGTAACATTCAGACTGCTAAGGCCTTGATGGAAGCCATTGAACTCAGATTTAGTGGGAATGAAGCCACCAAAAAGTCAAGGAAGAACTTGCTAAAGCATCAATTTGAGACCTTTGTGGCTTCAAGTTCTGAAAACATTGATGCTACTTATGATAGATTGCAGAAGCTAGTAAGTCAATTGGCTCTCATGAAGGTACCAGTGCCTCAAGAAGACATCAATCTTAAAGTTTCTAAGAAGCCTATCATCGGAGTGGAACATGCATACTGTGGTCTGGAGGAACAAGGAGGACTTTGAGAAGATGAGTTTGGATGACTTGTATAATAATCTGAAGGTGTATAAGTCTGAAGTCAAAGGATCATCCAGTTCATCATCTAGTGTAAATAACATAGCTTTTATGTCTTCAAACAACAAGGGTTCTGGTAGCCCTCAAGAAAACTATTCTGCTGCTAGGCATGTAGTTTCTGCTGTTGGTTCTGCTGCTAGTACAAAAAGTGACAACATCAGTGATGCTGCTATTTGTGCCTTTTTGGCTGATCTCACCACAAGTACTTCTGTTACTGATCAGGACTTGGAACAAATAGATCCTGATGATCTTGAGGAGATTGATTTAAAGTGGCAGATGGCTATGCTAACCATGAGGGCTAGAAGATTTCTGAAGAAGACTGGTAGGGAACTCAAGTATAGAGGACAAACCAATGTGGGGTTTGACAAGTCCAATGTTGAGTGTTATAACTGTCAGAGAAAGGGACATTTTGCAAGGGAGTGCAGAGCACCCAAGAAGAACAGAGAGAATGTAAGGAAGGTTCCTATTGAAGAGGTCAAGACTACATCAGCTCTGGTTTCCTGTGATGGCTTGGGAGAGTATGATTGGAGTGATCAAGCTGAAGAAGGACCAAATGCTGCTTTTATGGCGGAAGAAGGACAGAAGGGACACAATTTTGCTTTGATGGCTTATGCTTCTTCATCATCTGGTTCAGACACTGAGGTATCTAATGAGTCTACTTGTTCATTTAAATCATGCTTAGATACTATAGAGGAACTCAAGTCTAGGAATGAGAGTTTAAGAGTTGAAGTTGAAAAACTAAAACTTGATAACTTAGGGTATAAATATGGTCTAAAATTAGTAGAAGATAGACTTGAATTTCTTAAGCAAAATGAGCTAGAGTATGCTAATAAAATTCATATTCTAGAAACTGAGCTTATTAAGAAAAATTGTGAGATTAATGTGCTTAATAAAAGGCTACAGGAAGCAGAACAAGCTATAGATATAGCCTTAACTGAGAAAGAAAAACATGTTGTTAGGGTAGAGAAACAAAAATTTGCATCTAACCTAGTCAATAAGTCTATTGAAAGTCAATTAATGAGAAGAGGGAGTGGCTTAGGGTACAATGAAGTAGCTCCCCCAGTCAAAAGTGCCTTTGCACCTCCTAGGAAGGAATTGTCTTTCATTACTGAGATAGATGCAAAACCTGTAGGTGAAACCAGTGAATCAAATAATGAAACACCTGATAGAACTTATGCACCTAAGGTAGAGAAGAAGTTGTCTGATACCTTAATCATTGAAGATTGGGTGTCAGATAGTGAAGATGAACAGGTTGAGTCAACACCCAAGGCTAAAAAGGAAGAAACCACTAAGCCAGTTGACTCAAAAGCTAAACATGTTGAATTTATAAAACCTATGCTAGGTAGTAGTATCTCTAGGAAAATGGCTGAATTTGATGAGAAACCTAGAGAATATCCTAGAAAAACTAATAACTTGCCTAGAGGAAACCAAAGAAACTGGAACAGCCTAATTTCACAAAAGTTAGGTAGTGATTTCCATTTACTTAAGAAGGCTTGTTATAGTTGTGGTAGTTTTAAGCATCTTCAAGAAGATTGTTACTACTATCAAAAACCTGTATGGAACCAACACACTAGGGTGAACCATAAGAATTTTGCTAAAAAGACTCACCCACATCCTAAAAGAAACATGGTTCCTAGGGAAGTTTTACTGAGAAATGGTGCTGCTAGGATAATTACTACTGCTGCACCAAAAAGGCCTAATCAAATGAAAACAGAGGTTTCTACTGCTAAGGCAAAAGTAGTTTCTACTGCTGAGCCAAAAGTAATTACAGACACTGTTGTGGGCAATCACTTTTATGCTGTTAAGGCCTCAGCTTGCTACGTCTGGAAACCTAAAATCAAGGTTTTAGATCATGTTCTCAGACACAGCAGTGCATCAATGGACTTGAAGAAATTTGATTATGTTGATGCACAAGGCAGATCCAATTCAGTGATGACTTGGGTCCCCAAGAGAAACTAACTCTCTTACTTTATGTGCAGGGCAATCTACAAGATGAGCTAAAGGATAAATGCATTTTTGATAGTGGATGCTCTGGACATATGACTGGAGACCAAAGCAACCTGCAAGATTTTGAAGCCTTTGATGGTGGCTATGTTGCTTTTGGTAATGATCCTAAAGGTGGAAAGATTGTTGGTAAAGGTACAATTAGAACAGGAAAATTGGATTTTGAAAAGGTATACTTTGTAAAAGGGCTTAAGTTCAATCTTTTTAGTGTCTCAGAAATGTGTGACAAAAAGAATTTTGTTCTTTTTACAGACACTGAATGTCTTGTCTTATCTTCTGATTTTAAGTTGCCTGATGATAAATCTGTGCTACTTAGAGTCCCTAGAACAGACAATATATATATAGTGTGGACATAAAGAACATAATTCCCAAAAGAGATTTAACTTGCCTATTTGCAAAGGCCACCAATGATGAATCCAAACTTTGGCATAGAAGGCTTGGCCATTTAAATTTCAAAAAAATAAATAAATTGGTTAAGGGAAACCTTGTCTGAGGTTTACCTTCAAAAGTTTTTGAAAACCCTGAAACTTGTGTTGCTTGTTAGATGGGAAAGCAACACAGAGCTTCTTGTAAGTTGTTGGGAATTAAATATTCTGAAGTTAGAATATTGGAAAATACTTTAAGAAGAAGGTAATGCTAGTTCATGATCAAGGTACTGCTAGAACAAGAAGGTACTGCTAGTTCAAGTAGAAGGTACTGCTAGTAGAAAATGGTACTGCTGATCAGTGAGTCATAGAGCTGCTACAAGGATAAGATCGAAGAAGATATTATTTGTATGAGTCACTCTTATGCAAAAATAATATCTAGATATGTTCTCAGTCAACAAGTTGATGCTTGTGCTTTCATTAATTCATTTGAACAACTTGAGAGATATAATCTTCCATACGCTAGCTCGACTTGATCTTTTGTAAGACAAGTGTTGATTAGACATAAAGCAATATTGTAAGAGATCTCTTGGACTATAAAAGAGATCTTAGACTAGTGATTGTATGTGTGGATATACGCTTAATTAAGAACTCATATATCTGTTAAGACATAGAACAAACAAAAACATATATCACAAATCTAGAAACATAAGATTCAAGGTCTTTGTAACCCTAGTGATAAATTCAAGATCACTCGTATTATTTTGAATAATATTGAATCGTTTGGTGATAAACTTTCTTTGTTCATTGTTAAGTAACAAACATAATTCTTCCATTTCCATAACATACATAACCTTCTAAGTGTGATTAAGTAAATTCCGCGTAATTAATCATATAAACTCAATATATCATTACACACAAAGTATACAAGGTTTAACCACCTTAACCGTGTGTCAAATCCTCTCAGTTAGTATCAGAGCACAGGTTGATATAATTGAATTAGAAGAAACAAAAATGGATGCATATGATGCTCAAACAAATGTTGCTGCAAAGTTGCCCATGACCAAACCAAATGAGTTTGAGTTATGGAGGATGAGAATTGAGCAATATTTCATGGTCCAAGATTACACTCTTTGGGATATCATTATATATGGTGATTCTTTTTCTCCAAGCTATTCAGATGTTGTCCTAGAAGGTAAAACACTTAGGAAAAGAAATACTGGACCAGTTTCAAATGAAGAGAAGATACTGAAGAGAAATAATCTGAAAGCAAGAAATTTGTTGCTTATGACCATTCCTAGTGAACAGATGTTATCTTTTAACAAGTATCTTGATGCAAAAACTCTTTTTGAAGAGATTTGTGCATATTTTGGTGGTAATGAAACTACCAAAAAGACACAGAAGACACTACTAAAGCAACAATTTGAAAACTTTACTGCTTTTAGTAATGAGTCTCTTGATAAGCTATTCTCAAGGTTACACAAGCTTGTCAGTCAGTTGGCTGTGTTGGGTGTTGAGACAGAGAAGGAAGATCTCAACATGAAGTTTTTGAGAAGTCTACCTGATGAGTTCCATACTCATGTTATTGTCTGGATGAACAAACCAGACATTGAAACAATGAAGCTCAATGATTTGTACAACAACTTCAAAATTGTTGAACAAAGTCTTAGAAAGTCTGGAATTTATGGTACTAGTTCTGGGAACGTGGCACTTTTGTCATCTCCTAGTATTCGTAAGTCTGAAGAGGTAGAAGAAGTTGAAGGTGTTTCTAATGCTACTTATGGTGGTCCTTCTACTAGTTCACAAAAGACTGTTGCAGGACTTGGTGATCCAGCATTCTATGTATTCATGTCTAGTCAATCTAGTGGTTCTTCTCTTAATCATGAAGACCTTGAGCAGGTTGATGGTGATGATTTGGAAGAAATGGACATCAAATGGCAGGTTGCTTTGCTTAGCATGAGGGCCAAGAAGCATTGGCAGAGAACTGGGAAGCAAATTACCATAAATGGTAATGACACTGCTGGGTTTGACAAGAAGAAAGTGGAATGTTTCAACTGTCATAGGTTGGGACACTTTGCTAAGGAGTGTAGAAGCCCAAGGAAGCAGGAAAATAGAAACACATGGTATAAGCAAGATAGGAGAACGGAAGTTACTGTTGAAGAGCCAAAAGCTATGTTGGCTATTGATGGTATTGGTTATGATTGGAGCTCTATGGCTATTGAAGAGGAAGCACCACCAAATGCTGCTCTTGTGGCCAATGAATTTGCTCTAATGGCCTTTTCTGATTCAGAGGTAAATTCTATTCAAAATTGTACTGAATCATGTCCTAATCTTAAAGCTTATGAAGACCTTAGTAAGAGATTTGATGCTCATAGAGAAGAGCTAATTGATGCTCTTTTTAATTTAGCTAATCACAAAAGAGGTCTAGGTGTTGTAGAAAAACAAGTCTTACATTTTAAAAGTAATGAATCTAATTTTACTAATGACATCAATATACTAAAAAATGAAATTAAGATCAGAGATGAGTGTATTGTGGAGTTGAATGATTCATTAGCTAAACACAAAAATGAAAGAGAAAATGTTAAGGTATCTGTGGATGTTTTGGCTCATGCCTCAGATGGATTCAATAAGCTTTGGGAAGCTCAAGTAATTGATAAGGTTAATTCTGGTGTTGGATTTAAGTCTGTCCCCCCACCATACAGAGGTGTTCATTCACCTCCAGGTATTGATTTAGCACACACAGGATTAGCTGAGTTTCAAGAACCAATCATGGAATATGGTTCTAAGGCCACGAAGAGTCCTAAGATAGAAAAGGTAAGTAAAAGTTTAGATAAAACTTTATCTTATCAGGACAAGGTGTCCTTTGTAAAGAAAGGAGATGCTATAGTTGTTAAGGATAGTACAACTAATAGTGATAATGATAATGAACAGGTTATATCTAAACCTGTCTTGGTTAAGAAAGTAGGAACAAGTGTTCCTAAGATAGTCAATCACAACACTAACAGGGCTAAGAACAATGTTAAAAATGTTAGGCAACCAGTTAGATATTGTGAACAATATAGAACTACAAACAAGCCCAGAGGTAACCAAAGGAATTGGAATGACCTCAAGTCTCACCAACTAGGTAATGACTTTGATTTTTACAACAAAGCTTGTTATATATGTGGTAGTTTTGACCATCTTGCAGCTTTCTGCAACCAATGGGTAACTGGGTATGAAAACAATAGGGTGAACTACAAAAGGCAAACTTCTCACACTCACTTTCACTCTAACACTCATAGAACAAAGCCCAGAACAGTCTCAAACAAGTCTGGACCAAAAGGTCCTGATAGACAAAAAGGTCCTGCTAATACAGACAAAAAGGTACTGCCAGTACAAATAAAAGGTACGGGTAGAACAAAAGGTACGGTTAGACCTTTGATGACTGTTAACCCAAAATCAACAGCTAAGGATGCAAAAACAACTTTCAAACATGCATCTACAACTGTTCTAAGGCCCATTCAAACAAAGGCAGTGGTCCATAAACACATTTGGAGACCAAAGAGTTCAACTACAAAGTTAGCAGACTCTGCTGCTAAGCATGTGGTTCACTCTGCTGCTAAGGGAAATAGGGCAAATGCTGTTAAGGCCTCAGCATGTTGGATTCTTAAATCCAATGTTGCATCAACTGTCCCTAAAAGATTAAATTACATTGATGCAAGAGGCAGATCCAAGTCTGTAATGGCTTGGATCCCCAAAGAAAACTAACACTCTTATTTGTGTGCAGGAACATTCAACTGATAAACAAGAAGATCAAGGATACTCAGATAGTGGATGTTCAAGGCACATGACAGGGAACATGTCTTATCTTTCAGACTTTCAATCTTTCAATGGAGGATATGTTACATTTGGAGGTGGTTTTCGTGGCAAAATTTCTGGTTAAGGTACAATCAAAACTGGAAATTTAGATTTTGAAGATGTGTACTATTGTTGCGTGCGTGCGCGTGCTCTAATTTATACCCACGGTATGTCGTTGTGGTTTTAGCAGTATTCAAGTTTTAAATTTATATTTAGCCGACTTATCAATAACACACACACTTTAACGAGCAGTGTACCCGGTCAGTATGAATATAATGGTAAGTAGAGTGTCGATCACTAAGAGTGGAACGTATTATCTAGTTATTCTAATCAGTATTTTAATATCTTAAGTTAGCTATACAACCTAATCTAACGCAAGGGGGTTCAGCCTGAGAGACTGGCACGATTTGGTTGCAATTAAATAATAAACTAAACCAATAGGCACGAATCAGCGAATAGCACACACGTACACAGATAAATACTCGAGACAATAAGAAGACCTGTCCTGATAGTTAAGTAGCTTGTCACTTGTTTTATTGCTAGTTTTATATGAAGTGTATAGTTCGATGCAACGCACCGAGATTAAGTCCTTTCTCGTTGGTTCTAATCTTATCGGCGAGTAAACCCTTAATGATTACTTATGACTATCCTATTTATCTTTCTTCCTACTTTTCTATAGACGATAGAATGCATAGGCGATCTAATAAATAGGCGAGGGCAGAGGAATCGCGACCCGATCAACGCTCAGCTAGACACAGAGGTTATCAATGCACTAATAAAAGTCACCAAAGACATCAAGATATAAACTTTAATTAATGGGAAAGCAGTTTTAAGGGAGTGCAACCTTTCCGTTGTCACATTACACAAGCCACCAATCCTGATGAATTAAAGTTTACTAACACAATAAAACAAAACTACTTAATGAATTGAATACATGCAGGACCTTCTTACAGCTCTTGTATCTTCGTTCAAGGTGTGTCTTGTGCTGCTACTTCGACTGAATTCGTCCTAGGGTTTCTTCTGTTTCGTCCTTCGTATATATTATATGCTCCCCCACGAGATTCGTCTGGTCTTGGGGTATTTCTGTCTGAGGGTAAGATGCGGCGCATTGACTTAACTTCGCGTGGGGTCCAAGATTAATATATTCAGGAATATTCGTACACCGCCAGAAGATGCGGCGTAACTCCATCCTTAGATGCGGCGCATGTCCTCTTGTATCTTGGATCGTATCTTGTGAAATCTTGATAGTGATGCGCCGTATGTAATAAGCAAGATGCGGCGTATCTGGAGCAGAATGTCTTGATCTTGTACATTTCAGTAGACTCTTAACTTCTTGCTTGTTTTGCTCCATAATTAGTCCATAATCGCTCAGTTTCACATAATACTTGTTTTTACCTGAGAATTACAAAAGTAAACATTAACGTATCAATTTTCACAGATAATATAATAAAACAAGTCAAATAAATAGGATAAATTATGGTAATAAAATGTACTTATTTGAGTTCATCAAATATCCCCCCACTTGAACTTTACTTGTCCCCAAGTAAACCTTAGAATTAATCTTATGAAAATGTATCCTAAAAGATATTAGGATTTATTTTTATATTTAAGCATGTATTCATTTTTGTCATAATCACACAACCAATCACTTAACGAATTAGAAGTAAAATAAAATATTCTGATAAAAGCAAATCTAATCGTTTAACTGTCCAGTCGTGACGAATATTCTATCATAAGCTTGGCAAGTATACACATCTCCCCCACTAAAGCCAAGGAATAACAAGTCTAAAGCGGTAAAAAAGGGTTTGTTGGCTAAGGGTTAATCATTCTTCTTAATCTCTATCGATCTCAAATTCCAGAAAAGGCGACAAAATCAAAAATACATGATCGAATCCACGAACACGATACTTGCAATTGCTCAAATCCTTAACTCGAATAGGCTAAAGATAGGACCAAGTAATCTTCACCAATAATATTATATCAAAAAGGGCGACAAAATCATAAATACATAGCCGAATCCACGACTACGATACTTAAGATTGCTCAAATCCCTAATCTCAATAAATCAAAGGTTTGGATAAAGAATAATATAGGGTGTGGATAATATTTGGGATACAAATTGGTGTAAAATGAAAAATAAACAAAACAAATAAATTAAAATCCTAAGTGTGGTTAATCAGTATCCCAACCATCCCATGAATAAGACTCGTATCATAGAATAACTCACGCTTTAACACTTGAAACACACGCTTTAGCTAGACACGAATTATACTCAACAAGATCTCAATCAAAGAATATCCTTTAGTTGGCGTTCCCATAACGTTCAACTCCCATTCAATCCATAGATATAATATACAACAACTAGTGGTGATATCGACCACTTAATACAAAACTTTACATAAGTTGGTAAAAACAAACTTCCAACTTTTCCTTTTCTTTTTCTTTTCTATTTTTTCGATTTTTTTTTTTTTTTTTTTTACTTCATTTGAAACATAAACATAGATGTGTAAAATTTCACCACATCAATATAACTTTCTTTCCAAATAATTTTTCTATACTTTTTATAACTTCAGAAATAACAGTAATAGTGAAAGTAGTAAACACACGAAAAATAAACTCAAAGATATAAAATATTTACTTTCACTCCAATTGCATTGTGCAATTTCCCGACCTAACCATAAATAATGAATTACGCACGCGAACACAGGTAATGTAAGGAAACTCACTTTGCCTAAAGCAATTAACCAACCACGGATTTTAATCTACAGGGTAGGCTAAGGTGTAAGGGTGTAACGAAACATTTTAACAAAGGTGTAAGAAACGAAAGGAATGGCTCTGAGTGTTTTTCTAGGGGTATCTTACTCTAAAAGTGAGAGTAACAAAAGAGTTTATACGGGGGTTAACTAACCAGTGTAGTTAGCTAATAACACATAACATATAAAGGCTATTTGGGTGTAATCCTAGAATTTTACCAATTTAGACAAGTCATTCCAATTATAAAAATAATACTTATTATGGTGGTCTCGAATAGTATACAAGCCAAGTTCTAAAGTTTACAAGTCACCGGCACACTCATAGATTTGTGAATTTTGAAAAATCACAATTTTTGAAAATAACGTCATGTGTGCAGCTATGCAACTTAGATCTTCAACAAAAACATGTTAAAAAATTTTAATTTTGATATATTATGCACATTTTAAGCATATTTTGAAAAGTTTAGGACAAGTAAGTGTTCTAATTCTCCAATCCCCCCACTTAAGTTAAACAACGTCCTCGTTGTTTGTATCAAAGATTAAAAACTGGAAAATAAAAGAATTAGAACAGAAAAACTCCCCTGAGATTTGCTCGGTATGATCCTCCATTAGTATAAGAGCAAAAATCAACTTCTTGTGGATTAGAACGTTTAAGCTTCATAATTGATGTATCCACAGGAAATGCAGGAATCTATAATACCATCAAGACTTTAAACACACCTAAGTTAAGAAAGGTTCAAACTTGCATAATACATTAGTAGTTAGGAAAAATAAAACATAAAAATTAAAACTGAAAATCATCAGGTCAGTCGATGCGCCGTATCTTATGGAAGAAGATACGCCGTATCGAGCCTGGAATAATTACGAATCAGAATAGAAGATGCGTCGCATCCTTAACCAGGGATGCGCCGCATTAAAATAAACTGACAAAAAGTTTTAAAGTCAAAAATAAAAAATGCAGAAAAATAAAGTAAGATATGACCAGTGCAGGAGATGCGTCGCATCTTGGGATTGAGATGTGCCGTATCTGCTGCGGGCCTGACTGACTCGATACAAAATCAGAAAATAAAATAAAAGATAAGCATGGGTTGCCTCACACGAAGCGCTTGTTTTTGTTCGAGTCACGAGCCTGACTCCACCCTTATTTACTGCGTAATAGGGTGTTGTTCCCTCCACTTGGGATCAAGGGGTGATAGTAGCAATAAACACGAAAAGAGTGTAAATTTGCTAGTAAAGATGGAAGAAATAAATAAAGATCATACCTTGGCAATATATGTACATCATTCCTATCCTTACCCGGTTTGGTTGATAAATTGGATGACTTGACCATTCCATCTGTAAGAGTAGTGTGTTGAGGAAAAATAAGTCTCCTTTCTTCTTGGTTAGTCTCCTTGGTAGTAAGGCGTCCCTTGACTCCCGCAGAAGATGAGAAAGGGTCTTTGGCAAGTAAAAGTTCGAGTTCCTCTATATACTTCATAGGGTCAGAAGCATCATCTTCATCAATCATAGCAATGTTTAAGAGCTCATCACCAAACTCTTCTTCGAGCTCCACCAAATACGGGTTGATCACAGGTGCTTCAATAGGTAGTGTAATAAATTTGACCTCATCATTCTTTTCTTTTGCAACCTGTTTAGGAAAACTAGCAAGATTATTAGTAACGGGATTAATAATATTAAATAAATTTGTACCACTTTGTATTGTAAGTAACTCCAATTCATCTTGTGAATCTCCATCTTCAACTAGTGGTCTTGCAATTTCATAATCGTCCCGAATTTCATCCTTAAATAAGTAATCCCAGATTTCTTCAAAAACCCTCGTTGGGTCAAGATCTGGTTGAGGTATGTCATTATAAACTATGGCGTCAAATGGTTCAAAATCAAAATTAGAATACTTTTCATCTTCATCCGTTGGATTGTCTAATGGTGGTAATACGATTGCAGAATATTCTTCAACGTAGGGTTCCTTATACACATCATCTTGTTCAATCTCCGGAGAAAAAGTACTATCAAGAACAATTGCCGGAATTGGTTTCACGGTATATGAATCTTCTTCATCATCATGTGACATACACCAAGTGTGTTGAAATGGCAATTTGTTTCTTTCTTTCCTTGACTTTACATGCCCTAAAATCAAGTATTCTTCCATAGTGATTTCTTTCGTCTCAATGACTTGTGCACCATATCTTGCTCTTTTCCAATCATACATCTGATTATTGCTCAAGGCTCTTTCCTTTATAAGCTTGATATATTCTTCCATTGTAATATACGGATCGTCCATCTTCCTGGAATAAAACTTACTCGTGCAAAAGAAGAGTGAAACAATCAAAGTAAAATAAAAGATGCTGACGTCTGCTGTTCATGCGCCGTATCCTATAAATGGGATACGCCGTATCTTAATACGTTAAAAATAAATCAGACTTTTATTCAGAAAAGCAATACGTCGCGCTCGATAAATCAAATGCGCCGTATATTTAAATAATCAAAAATTAGTTATACTTATAAAAATTTTAATGCGCCGTATCAGCAAAAACTAATACGCCGTTACTTCATTACGTTTCAAAATATAAGATTTTTGACTATCAGTAAAGATGCGCCGTATCGACAAAATCGATGCGTCGCTTCTCGTTATTTAACGAATTCGAAAACTGTTTTTAATAATTAATGCGCCGTATCTGTAAAAACAGATGCGTCGTATGGCGTTAACGTTTAGAAATTTTTTTTATTAAAAACAGGATACGCCGTATCTTGGGGAAAGATGCGTCGTATCGAATTAATTAAACGCGTTGTATTTTATAAAAATTAAACGCAATACGCCGTATCTATGAAAATAGATGCGCCGTATCGTTTATATAAGCTCAGTACAACGATAGCAGAATACATAAAATACGAAAAATAAAAACAAATAAAAACAAACGAAAATAAACACAAATAAAAGAAAATAAAAATACACGAAAACAGAAAATATGCAAAATAATACAATGAATGCAAATTGACTAATATACAACACGGTTAGCGGTTAGATTAAAAATAAAAAAGAAAAACCTAATTAAAATACTAATCAAATTAACAGATAATAACAATTCACTCCCCGGCAACGGCGCCAAAAACTTGATGCGTGCGTGCGCGTGCTCTAATTTATACCCACGGTATGTCGTTGTGGTTTTAGCAGTATTCAAGTTTTAAATTTATATTTAGCCGACTTATCAATAACACACACACACTTTAACGAGCAGTGTACCCGGTCAGTATGAATATAATGGTAAGTAGAGTGTCGATCACTAAGAGTGGAACGTATTATCTAGTTATTCTAATCAGTATTTTAATATCTTAAGTTAGCTATACAACCTAATCTAACGCAAGGGGGTTCAGCCTAAGAGACTGGCACGATTTGGTTGCAATTAAATAATAAACTAAACCAATAGGCACGAATCAGCGAATAGCACACACGTACACAGATAAATACTCGAGACAATAAGAAGACCTGTCCTTATAATTAAGTAGCTTGTCACTTGTTTTATTGCTAGTTTTATATGAAGTGTATAGTTCGATGCAACGCACCGAGATTAAGTCCTTTCTCGTTGGTTCTAATCTTATCGGCGAGTAAACCCTTAATGATTACTTATGACTATCCTATTTATCTTTCTTCCTACTTTTCTACAGACGATAGAATGCATAGGCGATCTAATAAATAGGCGAGGGCAGAGGCATGGCGACCCGATCAATGCTCAGCTAGACACAGAGGTTATCAATGCACTAATAAAAGTCACCAAAGACATCAACATATAAACTTTAATTAATGGGAAAGCAGTTTTAAGGGAGTGCAACCTTTCCGTTGTCACATTACACAAGCCACCAATCCTGATGAATTAAAGTTTACTAACACAATAAAACAAAACTACTTAATGAATTGAATGCATGCAGGACCTTCTTACAGCTCTTGTATCTTCGTTCAAGGTGTGTCTTGTGCTGCTACTTCGACTGAATTCGTCCTAGGGTTTCTTCTATTTCGTCCTTCGTATATATTATATGCTCCCCCACGAAATTCGTCTGGTCTTGGGGTATTTATAGTTTCTGTCTGAGGGTAAGATGCGGCGCATCTAATAAGTAGATGCGGCGCATTGACTTAACTTCGCGTGGGGTCCAAGATTAATATATTCTGGAATATTCGTACACCGCCAGAAGATGCGGCGTAACTCCATCCTTAGATGCGGCGCATGTCCTTTTGTATCTTGGATCGTATCTTGTGAAATCTTGATAGTGATGTGCCGTATGTAATAAGCAAGATGCGGCGCATCTGGTTTAGAATGTCTTGATCTTGTACATTTCAGTAGACTCTTAACTTCTTGCTTGTTTTGCTCCATAATTAGTCCATAATCGCTCAGTTTCACATAATACTTGTTTTTACCTGAGAATTACAAAAGTAAACATTAACGTATCAATTCTCACAGATAATATAATAAAATAAGTCAAATAAATAGGATAAATGATGGTAATAAAATGTACTTATTTGAGTTCATCAACTCTGTACAAGAGCTAAAGTATAATCTTTTTAGTGTCTCACAAATGTGTGACAAAAAGAACAATGTTCTCTTTACTGACACTGAATGTCTTGTTCTATCTAAGGATTTTAAGATGCCTGATGAAAGTCAAGTGCTTCTTAGAATTCCTAGAAAGGCCAATATGTATAGTGTTGATATGAAGAACATTATTCCTAAAAAGGATTTAACTTGTCTTGTTGCAAAAGCCACATTGGATGAATCAATGTTATGGCATAGAAGGCTTGGTCATATTAATTTCAAAACCATAAATAAAATTGTTAAGAATGGTTTGGTAAGAGGTTTACCTCACAAAAGATTTGAAAATGATCAAACATGCATTGCTTGTCTAAAAGGCAAACAACACAAAGCCACTTGTAAGCCCAAGATTTTTAACTCTATCAATCAGTCATTGTTTATGCTTCATATGGACTTATTTGGACCTGTTTCAGTAAGGAGTATGCAACATAAGAAATATTGTCTTGTTATAACTGATGACTATAGCAGATTTACATGGGTTTTCTTTTTAGTGTCTAAGGATGAAACATCAAGCACTCTTAAGACTTTCATAACAGAAATAGAAAACCTAGTAAGCAAGAAAGTAAAAGTCATTAGGTGTGATAATGGGACAGAATTCAAAAATAGAGTTATGGATGATTTCTGCAAAGAAAAAGGTATTAGGAGAGAATATAGTGTTGCTAGAACACCACAACAGAATGGAGTGGCTGAAAGAAAGAATAGAACACTAATTGAAGCTGCTAGAACAATGTTAGCTGATTCTAAGCTACCTATAATCTTTTGGGCAGAGGCAATCAACACTGCTTGCTATGTTCAAAATAGAGTTTTAGTTGTGCAGCCTCACAATAAGACATCATATGAACTCTTTAATGGTAGAACTCCTGCAATAGGATTTCTTAGACCTTTTGGATGTCATGTGACAATTCTCAATACCTTAGACCATTTAGGAAAATTTGATGGTAAAGCAGATGAAGGTTTTTTAGTTGGATATTCTCTTGTTAGCAAAGCTTTTAGAGTTTATAACTTAAGAACTGAGAAAGTACAAGAAGAACTACATGTGGAGTTTCTGGAAAACAAATCCAATGTAGTAGGCCAAGGACCAAAATGGATATTTGATCTTGAGTATCTAACAAATTCTATGAATTATATACCTTTTGTTGCAGAAACTAATGATTTTTCAGGTTCACAAGCAACAAATGAGGCAGAGTTAGAAAAGGATCAACATGATGGCACAATGCCAATATGGTCAAATGCAAGTGTGGAATCAACTTCAACAAATGATGTATCTTCTTCTAGTAAAGCTAAAGGAGATGTTGAAGATGACAACAAGGATGATGGAACAAAGGAACAACTCAATATTTCAAATATTGATGGTACTGCTAACTCATTTCAAGATACTGCTGGTCCTTCAAATTCAAGAGAAGCAGAGTTCCAAGAAGATGAAGTGGATTTGGGTAATCTTCCACCATCTTATCAAGTTCCTTCTACACCACACACAAGGATTCACAAAGTTCACTCCCTGGATAATGTGATTGGAGATGTACAATCAGGTGTGAAGACAAGGAAACAATTGATGTCTTCAGACCAACAAGGGATTCTTGATGCTCTTTATGCTTCAAAACAGCATGAGGTTTCAAACTCTTGCTTGTTTGTATGTTTTCTCTCTCAAAAGGAACCAAAGAACATTCTTACAGCCCTAGATGATTCAAGCTGGGTAGAGGCTATGCAAGAAGAGCTTCTTCAGTTCAAGATTCAAAAGGTTTGGGCGCTACTTGATTTACCTAGGAATGAAAAGGTGATTAGCACTAGATGGGTTTTTAAGAACAAAAGGGATGAAAGAGGGATAGTTATTAGAAATAAGGCTAGATTAGTAGCCCAAGGGTACACACAAGAAGAAGGGATAGACTATGATGAAGTTTATGCTCCAGTAGCAAGGATTGAGGCAATTAGGCTGTTTCTAGCTTATGCTTCATTTTTAGGCTTCACAGTCTACCAAATGGATGTCAAGAGTGCATTTTTATATGGTACAATTGGAGAAGAGGTGTATGTTTCACAACCTCCAGGCTTCATTTAACCTGACCATCCAAACAAAGTGTACAGAGTAATGAAAGCTCTATATGGCCTACATCAGGCACCAAGAGCTTGGTATGCAACACTTGCTTCCTATTTATTAGAAAATGGATTTCAAAGAGGAAAGATTGATCAGACACTTTTCATCAAACAGCACAAGAAGGATCTTCTGTTAGTACAGGTGTATGTGGATGACATTATCTTTGGATCTACAAGGAAGGAAATGTGTTTAGAGTTCGAGAAGCTTATGCATGATAAGTTTCAGATGAGTTCTATGGGAGAAC
Source organism: Artemisia tridentata subsp. tridentata (assembly GCA_021014915.2). Taxonomy (NCBI): domain Eukaryota; kingdom Viridiplantae; phylum Streptophyta; class Magnoliopsida; order Asterales; family Asteraceae; genus Artemisia; species Artemisia tridentata. The sequence goes on from CP139504.1 coordinate 78,107,642, forward strand.
TCACATTCTTTTTGGGTTTGCAAGTTAAACAATCATCTGAAGGCATTTTTATCTCCCAAGATAAATATGTTGCCGAAATTCTTAGAAAGTTTCTATTTGCTGATTCAAAAATGGCAAGCACACCAATGGACTCAGAGAAGCACCTTTTGAAAGATGAAGATGGAGAGAATGTAGATGTACAAACTTACAGATCTATGATAGGCTCTTTGATGTATCTTACATCATCTAGACCTGACATCATGTTCCCTGTTTGTGTTTGTGCAAGATTTCAAGTAACTCCAAAGGTTTCTCATTTAACTGCAGTCAAGAGAATTTTTAGATATCTCAAAGGACAACCAAGGTTGGGTATATGGTATTCTAGAGACTCTCCTTTTGACTTAGTAGCATTTTTGGATAGTGATTATGCTGGTGCTAGCTTGGACAGAAAGTCAACAACTGGAGGATGTCAATTCCTTGGATGTAGACTTGTCTCATGGCAGTGTAAGAAGCAAACAAGTGTAGCAAATTCAACAACTGAAGCTGAATATATAGCTGCTGCAAGTTGCTGTGCTAAAGTCTTATGGCTTCAAAACCAACTTCTTGACTATGGGTACAATTTCTTAAACACTGTTATTCATATTGATAATAGTAGTACAATTTGTATTATTAGAAATCCAATGCAACATTCTAAAACAAAACACATTGAAATTAGACATCACTTTATTAGAGATTGCAATGAGAGAAGATTAATTCAAGTAATGAAAATTGCTTCAGAATATAATTTTGCAGATCTACTTACAAAAGCTTTTGATGTTGGAAGATTTGAGTACTTGGTAGCAAGTATTGGAATGCTTAATCTTTAAATCTTTTCAAATGATGTGTTTATGTACATAAATTTTTGTTGGTACTGCTGGATTTATAAGGTACTGCTAATATATCATAAGGTACTGCTAAGCACACAAGGTGCTGCTAGTACAAATGTAAATTGTGTTATTCATACAGTTGGTCCTATGCTTATTCTAATGCAAGACAAGTACTTTGTACATTGTTCTTTTGGTTTTAGACTAACTATTTCAGGTATGAATATGTGAACACAAAGGAGATTTCAAGTGAAATGGGAGCAGCAGAATGCTTATCCAGTTTCTAACATAGTAGGTTTATGATGGACTGAGTTTAGGAATTTAAACTCCTTAAAACTTCTTTCTTGAAACCTAGTTATGATATTTCACATTGAATTGATGACTTAGTTGATCAGATAGTAACTGATGCAACTCACTTTCTATCATTTTATATTTTCAAGTATAATGAGCAAGTCTAAGGACATCTGATAGAAAGAACAGCTAGTAAAAGTGAATCTAACACTTGTGTTAGAGGCAACAATTGCTATGAGCTGGAAACCCTGTCAAGAAAATCTTTTGAATAGGTTTATCTTTACACAGGCAGTTATTTATAACTGAAAACATTGGTTCTCACACAACCAGAGGTTGCTTTAAACCGAAATTTTGATTAAGTGTCTGTTACACACTTAATCCTTTCAAAATGGTTGGAAGTAGTATGATTTTTCAATTCTAAATTCGTGAACATACTACTAAGTCAAAAGGTTTCTTAAAAGGATTTTCAAGGATTCACAAAAACCATCCATTGATGGATCATGAATCAAAATGTCCACTGATTCACCTCTCATAGGAGTTAACACACCTAGAAGTAATGAGGGCAGTAATTTAAACTTTTAAGGAATTGATGGCTTCGTGTACAATATTGTCTGACAACAAGTTCACATTGATAGATCAGTCAAAGGTACATAGTGAGATATTTCAAACAAGGGGAGGAAACAAAAGTTATTTTCTTCAGGGGAGGTAACAATCTCAGGGAAGGAAATAATTGCCCAGAAAAGGAAGAATAATCCAATAGAAAGAAGGAGAAGATAAGAGCATACAAGATGATGACATAGAGGTTGAAAAATGACAAGAATAGATCATATATTCAGAAGGGATGAAGCATTCCTAAAGGAGAAAGTTCTATCTAGATCAAACGAAGGAAAGTTTCAATTCAGTTCATTATGTTTGTTCATCACTTGCAAAGGCATGCTGATAGATGATTTCACTTGTTGAAATCATTGCCTCTTATAATTCCTCCATCCAAGGAAATTGCACCATCTTTTGGTTTAATGTTTTGATATTGCTGAAGTCAAAGAAGAACAAAGCAGATCAGTTCAGAATAAGAAGAATAGTTCAGATTCATGAAGTGTTTGAAAGATCTACTCAAGTCCTCATTTAATTCAGAAAACATGTTTGAAATGATTCACATGTTTAGGGGAGGATTGTTGGGAATTAAATATTCTGAAGTTAGAATATTGGAAAATACTTTAAGAAGAAGGTACTGCTAGTTAATGATCAAGGTACTGCTAGAACAAGAAGGTACTGCTAGTTCAAGTAGAAGGTACTGCTAGTAGAAAATGGTACTGCTGATCAGTGAGTCATAGAGCTGCTACAAGGATAAGATCGAAGAAGATATTATTTGTATGAGTCACTCTTATGCAAAAATAATATCTAGATATGTTCTCAGTCAACAAGTTGATGCATGTGCTTTCATTAATTCATTTGAACAACTTGAGAGATATAATCTTCCATACGCTAGCTCGACTTGATCTTTTGTAAGACAAGTGTTGATTAGACATAAAGCAATATTGTAAGAGATATCTTGGACTATAAAATAGATCTTAGACTAGTGATTGTATGTGTGGATATACGCTTAATTAAGAACTCATATATCTGTTAAGACATAGAACAAACAAAAACATATATCACAAATCTAGAAACATAAGATTCAAGGTCTTTGTAACCCTAGTGATAAATTCAAGATCACTCGTATTATTTTGAATAATATTGAATCGTTTGGTGATAAACTTTCTTTGTTCATTGTTAAGTAACAAACATAATTCTTCCATTTCCATAACATACATAACCTTCTAAGTGTGATTAAGTAAATTCCGCGTACTTAATCATATAAACTCAATATATCATTACACACAAAGTATACAAGGTTTAACCACCTTAACCGTGTGTCGAATCCTCTCATAAGTCCAAAGTGGTGAACTCTATTTCTGAGCCCCTATATATGTTGTTTATGGATCTGTTTGGGCCAACTTATGTGAAAAGTTTGAATAAGAAAATGTATTGCCTAGTTGTCACAGATGACTATAGTAGATTTACTTGGGTTTCCTTTCTAGCAACAAAGGATGAGACTTCTGGTATCCTTAAGGCTTTCATAACAAGAGTAGAAAACCTAGTTAATCACAAAGTTAAGATAATCAGATGTGACACTGGAACTGAGTTTAAGAATAGTGTGATGAATCAGTTCTATGTTGAAAAAGGTATTTTAAGACCGTTTAGTGTGGCTAGAACTCCTCAACAAAATGGTGTTGCTGAGAGGAGGAATAGGACATTAATTGAGGCTGCTAGGACTATGTTGTCTGAGTCAAAATTACCCACTACTTTTTGGGCTGAAGCAGTTAACACTGCTTGTTTTGTGCAAAATTGGAGTAAGGTAGTTAAGCCTCATAACAAGACCCCTTATGAATTGTTGCATGGTAGAAAACCTATGATAGATTTCTTAAAACCATTTGGGTATCATGTTACTATCTTAAATACAATTGATAACCTAGGCAAGTTTGATGAGAAAGCAGATGAAGGTTTCTTTGTTGGATACTCTACCAATAGTAAAGCTTTTGAAGTATACAATTAAAGAACTAAGCATATAAAAGAAAACCTGCATGTTAGGTTTAGTGAAACCATATATAATGTTACAGGGAGTGGACCTGAATGGCGGTTTGACATTGATTCATTAACCAACAGTATGAATTATGAGCCAGTGATTGCAGGTACGACTAACACAACTATAGGTACACAAGATAATTCCAATGCAGGTACAAAAGCTAAGGTGGATGAATCTGCAAAGGAGTTTGTCTTGATAGAGAAATGGAAGCTTGATCAAACTTTCAAGGCCAAAGAAAAAGAGGGCAAGAGTTCATAAGATGATGCTGTTCATAAAGATGTAGAAGGTGGGGATAAACCTTCTAATGCTGAAAAGGTGGTTAATGAAGGACCACAAGTTGCTGAGGAAGTGCAGAACAAGACTAGCAGTAGTACCTTTGATTCTGCTGCTAAGCCAAAAGAAACTACTGTTAAGCCTTTTGATCCTACTGCTGCACCAAGATTTTCTACTGCTGACACAGATGGAAGATCTTTTGATGATGTTAACTATCCAGATGATCCTAATATACCTGGATTAGTTAATATCTATGAAGACACTGATGATGAGGCTTTGGATGTGTTTGGTGCAGAGGCTGACTTAAACAATATAGAAAATGTAATTTCAGTCAGTCCTTTTCCAACCACCAGAATACACAAGAATCATCCAAAGGAGCAAATTATTGGAGATGTTAATTCTGCTGTTCAAACGAGAAGTAAAACAAAAGGTTTCAGAGATTTGTTTGATCAAAGGTTTACTTGTTTTCTGTCACAGAGAAATAGCCACAAGGATTTACAAAATTGTATGTTTGCTTGTTTTCTGTCACAAGTGGAACCCAAGAATGCCTACAAAGCTTTACAAGATGAAAGTTGGGTTGAAGCTATGCAAGAGGAGTTGTTGCAGTTCAACCTTCAACAAGTCTGGACATTGGTTGATTTGCCTTATGGGAAAAAGGCAATTAGTACTAAATGGGTGTTCAGATGCAAAAGAGATGAAAAAGGAATAGTGACCAAAAACAAAGCAAGATTGGTGGCTCAAGGATACACTCAGGAAGAGGGAATTGATTATGATGAAGTATTTGCACCTGTAGCAAGAGTAGAGGCTATCAAACTATTCTTGACATTTGTTATAGCTTAAAATTAATCCTTTATCATACACACAACAATATAAGAATAAGAGAATTAGAAAGAAAGATAGAGATGGGAGAGATGGTAACTTCAAGAGATTAGATTAAGAGAGAAAGAAATGAGATACAAGAATGAGAAATACCCCTTGAAGCAACACACACATCCAACCCTTCCAAGTGAGAAGGGGAAGGGTATTTATAGGCTTCAAGGATGGAAGGCTTGGGTGGGCTTGGATTAAGCTTGGGCCTTTTACATGGACTATAATCATACAATTAATCTATAAGGTTAATCCAAGCCCATTGACTAAATTAACTAAACTAAACAACGACACACTTAATTAAACTATTATAATGACAAATGACCATCACTTTAAAATAAATCCTAACAATCTCCCCCTAAGGGATGGTCATTCAAATGATGCTCCATGCGAGATGGTCTTTCGTCTTCAATGTCTTTGAGCTTTGAGTGTCGTTGTATAGAAGTATTTGTTTTTGATTCCTTCATGCTATGTGATCTTCAAAGTATCGTCTTTGAGGTTGTTCTTGCCTTCGATCAACATCTTAATGTGATTATGATGTCGTGACCTCCAACATACTTATACATCTTGAAATTTATACTTATGCTAACAATCTCCCCATAATCTTTCATCATATGAACTTGTTCTCGACATCTTGATTAGCTTCTTGACTTTTTCTTTTCACTTTGTCTTTAACTTGATCTTCTTGTCTTGAACTTTTATACTTGAGCTTTGTTGGAGATGTTCTTCATAAATATGAGTATGCTGAGCTGAAGATGAATGATGTATGTGGTGATGGTCAATGGATGTTTATAGGTAGCTGCATAAAACTATTAGTAATAATCATCCAGCGCTTACAGGTTGGGACTTTGAGATTGTCAACAGCATAGTGTGAAGACTTTCTCTAATCCTTCCTCAGGCCGTTCTGAACCGGATACCCCCAAGAGGGCTTACACGGACACACCGAAGTGCACCCACGATTCAGTGAGTCGCTGGAGATCACCCCACGATTGTAGACCATTTGAAGCATAGAAACCATCATGATATAAAATGGCAAGATCCTTGGATCTCATTAAGACTTTTACAACATGTGTCCTTTTTGGCGAACACAAGTGTATCATTTTGGAAGTGTTCCTAACGAGATATTTTGATGAATCTCATGGCTCTAGACTCTATTGTGCGTTTTGGTTTTAGTCGTCGGAGGCATGGAGCAGAGTGCCACCTTTTCAATATCAACACATCTCGGAATGAGAGGCCGATAGATTATGTAGTGTTCTCCGTGAGAAATGAAACAAATATCTTTTAAGAGATATCTGAGTGGCTGGGAGGGGTTTGTGCAACGCGTCACTGGGTCCATGACGTCTTGTCTTCAATATCAGTATCACCTTAGTGAATACCGATAGCAGATGTATTGACCCGGTTTCTGCCCTAAGTTTTCATGGAGGGCTATTTCTTTTCACCCTTTCATTAAACTTTTCTTTTTCATTCTTCAACCCCTTCTTTCCCTTTCTCATTTACTCCTTTTTTCAATCTTACCTAAGGACTTCTAATTCTAATCTATTGGAATTGTCCTTGGGTAGATCCCTCCGGCTCTGGCGGATCATAGGACGGTTTTCCCTAACCTTAGTCACCTTATAACACCATGACTATCCTAGATTTGCCATAAAACCATTTGAAAATCTCTCAAAGTGTTTATGAATAAACACATTGAGAGTTTTATATTTTTGAAATACTCCCCCTTCACATGTGCTCATGAGATTTAAGAAAGAATTGCACATGTTGGGTAGAGTTCGCACATTTGAAATGATCGATTTTCAATGAACATGACCTTTGCGAGACACGCTTACATCACTAGTTAGACTAGCTTGAAATTATTACCCGTCCCGGTCATATTCAATGATCATCTCTCGAATTGGTACATTCTACTCAGACAAGTCCTTTGCGAGACACGTTTACATCAATGGATAACCAGCTTGAAATTATTACCCGTCCCGGACAAGTCTTTTCGATAACGGACATTTAGGTTTCGTCAATTCGAGGGTTAGAACTGAGTCTGTCTGGAGAGCATACTTTGAGATTCCACGAACTTTAAACCTTTTGATCACATTTTAATCACGTCTTCTCCCCCTCAAAAATAGCATGCAGTGATATTTTTGATATCAACTGATTAAAATGAAACTTTTTTGGAGAGAAAGACGGATTTTAGCATGAATTTGGAACATTTTTCTTTTTCATTTTTATACTCCCCCTTAAATAAAGCATGTTGTATTGTGTTTTGGAGGGAGTTATCTTGAGCACTTTATGAAAGATTTTGAGAAATCTTTTTGAAAATTCTTGAAGGAAATGTGCTCAAGATAGAGAAGATTTTGAAAATCTTCGAAGATATGGTAGGGGAAGTATCTTCATTTGATTTTAGGATAAGTGTTTGAAAAGAGAAATTGGATTTGCACAACACTTTCCTTTATTTGAAGTTCGGGTTGTAAGCTGAAATACTTACAATCCATTTAGATTTTTAGGATAAGTGCTCAAAAACGTTTTGATTGAGCACTTTCCTTTCTTGTGAAGTTCGGGTCCGAAACTGAAATGTTCCGAAGCCATAAAGATTTTTTGGATAAGAGCTTTGAAAGATTTTGAATAAGCACTTTCCTTTCTTTGTGGCGCGGGTCCTAATCCGATATGATTAGAAGCCATTGGGTTAAGCGCGGGTTCTGGAGTGAGTCTCTCAGAAGCCATTGAAGATATTTTAAGAAACGACATGTTTTGAAAACATTTAAATGAACTCTCGCTCAAGCATCTGAACATGCCCGTATCATTGTTAAATGACATTTCTAGGTACGTTCAGAATATCGATTATACGAGAGACATGTCGGAGAGGAATATTTTTGGATTTTATATTTTATATTGTTTTTGTATTTTTGAATTTTCTATTTTTATATTTTGATTTTGATGGTTTTTCAAATTTTGTATTTTGTTTTTGTTTGTTTTTTATAAAAGAAATGGAAAATCAAAAATAGAAGATAGAGAGAATGATTTTGAAGAATTTACAGAATTAGAACCCTCTGATGAACTGGGTTCTGAGATAGTTGAGTCACCTGCAACCAAAGATGAAGAGTATTCACAAATAACAGTGTTAGAAGAACATGAATCATCACTCTTAGGGTGTTCACTATCAACGGTTGTAGTGGATTCTTCATCCCTATCCTGATGATTTTCACTATTATTTGTCTTGGTGTAGCTATCAAGAATCTTTCCTGTTGGAATCCATCTAAGACCAACTGTGTTAAAAACTTTTCCCGTGGGAATCCACCTAAGGCAGGATCTAGGAGTTGTTTTCTTTTCAGATACAGCGGAAGTCTCATTTTGAGAAAAACTACGTCCTGTAGGGATCCACTTGGTAGAATTCTTAGCTTTTAGCTTCTTATCAACGGGTGTGTTTCTACTTGGTGTCTTAGAGGATTGTGCCTTAGCACGCAAATTTGCTTTCTTGATATACTGTGCCACACATGCATCATGATTAGCTGAAAAGACACATTTTTGACATGTAGGACAGACAAATTCAACATTCTTGTTCAAAACAGCAACCTTAACTTTGTTACTACAGTCATTTGAAGTTTGTTTTCTGTTCGAAGAGGAATTCTTAGTGTTGCATTCTACTTGTTTAACATTTTCTTTTTCGCAACTACTCTTAGATGCAGGCCAATCCCTAGTCTTTTGTTGAGAGTTCCTAGGTAGAGGTTTACAACTACTAGCAGTGCCTTGTAATGTTGTAGAATTCATCACCGTGGATGGTGTTCCTAAAATTCCATCTTTCCGAATCTGTGCCTTTTTCCTAGCTTTTTCTAGATAGAAATTGTGGACCATGTTGTTTGAACCAACAGATTCTTTAACAGTATTTTTGGTCACATTTGGTGAGCTATTCCTGGGGGCACACACATTAGGATTCAACTTGTTGTCCTTTGAATTTGTAGTAGCATTCCTAGACTCTTTTGGATTATCTTTTGCACTTTTGTCTATCGCCCTATATGTTTGAGATGTAGAGGCAGACGCAGTAGTGGGACTAATCCTATTAAGGCCAGGTGTTATCACATTCGATGTTTCGACAACAACTTTTCCTTTTCCTTTAGCATTAAACTTGGGTAAGGGTGTTGGAGTGACTGGTTTTGTCAAATCATTTTTCACATCAAGTTTTGGAATAGATTGAGAAATAGACATTTTTGGTTTTGCAACCGGTTTGTCCGAAGTTGATGGTTTTGCAAACTTAGTTTCCACACCCTTCCCTTTTTGACATTCAAGCTGAGACTTCAAAAGATCAATTTGTTCTTGCATGTTTTTGTAAGAACGCTCATACAACAATTTGTCATACTTGCATTCTTCCTTTTTCTGATCAAGTTGTTTAAAATATGTAACATTTTCTTTTTCAAGCTTTGCAAACGCATTTTCATATTTTGAAACAATTTGGGAAGTCTCAGCACGAAGTCTTTCATCATCTTCGACAGAATACATTTGATAAATAATGGACATGATATCAGTTGAAAGAGCTTCTTCAGAGAGTGCGTCATTTTGTTTTTCCAAAACTTTGATTTTTTCAATGTTTTCATTAGCTTCAATTACCAAGGATGTGTGGTCCTTGACAAATTCCGTTACTTCTTTGATAATTGCGTTCTCAACATGAATTGCTCTTGCATGTATGTTAGATACAATGGGAGTTATTTCTGTTTCGAACATCTTTTTCTGTTCAGTTTGAAAACTTGAAAACCAATCATTGACTTTAGAATCAGTTTTGGTTGCCACAACATCTTGAAGCATTACAATTCTCCTTTTAAGATCGGCCAATAGTATTCTAGCTTCACTTGCGTAAGTGTCGGTAGAGTACATTTGTTCGATGTTAGAAAGATGTTTTGAAACAACTTTGAATTTTGAGGCAGCCACTGGTTTTTTGAAAAACAAAGGTGACTCCTTTTTAACAAGATGAACACCAGCAAGTTTGTTGGCTTCATTATAATCAATTGGTTTGATTTCTCTATTCAATTGCCTTATTTTGTTTCGACTCTCTTTCGTAAGCTCAATCGTTTCATGCGAATCATAACAAGCAGGTGGATCATGCACATCATTTATAAGATTACCATTAAATAACACATTCTGTTTTTGCTGAGCTTTCTTGAGATAACAAGAGTTTTCAAAACCGAGAGCCATTTTCTTTCTTGTATATAAAATCGGGTTTTTGTCGTTAATTAACATATTAATCGTTTGAGTTGAATGGCCCGTTTTTACAAGAATTTCTTCCAACTTTTTAATAGTTTCCTGTTTGTCAAGTACTTCATCAAGAAGTTCATCTTCTTGTTTTGAAAATTTTGAATGCAACTCGTTCTTTTCTTTTTCAAGATCAAAACAAATTGATATTTTTTTAGAAAGTTGGTTGGTTAGATTAGAAATTTCTGCTTTTAGGGATTTAATTTTCATGTTCAGTTTAACATCAAGAGTGTCGTATTTGATTTGCAAATGTTTCTCCCTTGAAACAGAATCACTGTAACCATTTTCAAGTTCTGACAGTCGTTTGTGGTGAAATTCAAAAGCATTTTCGTTCACCTTGTATCTCTCAAGCTCAGTGGTCAATTTTTCATTAGCGGCTTTAACATCGCTATTGATCTTTTTGACCTTTTCAATCTCAATATGACAATTATTCAGTAATGATTCAAATAAAGCACAAGTTTCCTCATCATTAGCGATATTTTGTGCAGCTTGAACTTCATTAGGATCCATATTTGGAGATGCCAAATTAATATTGCTACAATTTGGCGAGTCCAAATATGTATCATAAGTAGGTTCGAGAGGCACAGAATGTGGCTTTTGTTGAGCAAACGGATTAACCTCATTACTTGAAATTGATGTCTCATGTAGTGGTTCTTTGTCATAAGTAGGAGGAATGTCAGAATCGCTGCATGATGTTGATTCTTGCTGACTTGGCATAGGGTCGGAGATTCCAGTGACTTCTGTAGAGTTATCATTGATTCTGGTTGAAAGCAGGAAGTCGGATTCCTCAGCAGTCAATGGTATTCCCGAGTCTCTCTTTCTGGCTAGTATCAACATGTACTGGAGCTTTTCTACCCTATCCATTGCCTGGACATTACCAGCTCTACCTATATCACTCCTTTGGGTTGCAGAAGAAGTCATGAAGCAATAATTCTCATTATGATTGACCCCATTCTGATTCACAAACTGATCCATTTGATTTCCCGTATTCTGCCCAGCATATTGCATTTGATTCCCCATTTGAATACCCGTAGCATTTCCTTGCTGATTCCCGATAACGTCAACCATTTGTCCTTCTTGACCCCTATATGACTGCATGTTGTCAGTGTACGGTGAGTTCCATTGGTTGTTGTTATGTGGTGGGATATTTAATGCTTTGGTGATTAATGCAAACGCATGTGCCAAATCAGTTGTGATATTGTTTTGGTGAGCGGCCATTGATGAAGTTGTATGATAAAGATGGTGATGGATCGGTTAAAGAACTAGGATAAGGTTGGTTACGGTTTACAAAGGAGACACAAAGTTGACACTTTATAAAGCAAACTGAATATTATACTAGTCTAGAAGCAAACATAATATAATATTGAACACGTCACATGCAAACCTTTCTTATATTACACACGTCACATATATGCAAACCTTTCTTATAGTAAACACGTGAACTCTTGTACACATGCAAACTTAATAGCTAAATTTCCTCAAAAGCATTTTGAAAAAACACACGACAAATACAAAACACACTTCACATGCAAAACACCTTTCATTCAAAACACGTCTCATGCAACCTTATTACACACGTTCTTGCAAACTCACATCATATGCAAACACACGTCAAAATACACGTATAATATTAGAATCTTATCCAACACATGCAAAACACATATAATATAAGAACTTTGATCACATATTGAACCAGATACACTTCAGAAGCAAAACATGCAACACACGTCAATGCAAAACAAAAGCAAACCAAACTCACAAAAGCAAACCAAACTCTTGCTTCAACAAATGCAACACAAACTCAATACCGCAAAACAAACTTAATAGCTTTTAACTAGATTACTGCTTCGACAAGTTTACTTTGCTCGATTAGGGTAAGTTGGCTCGACTAGAGTACTCCTTCGATCACAGACGCTCGATTAAAAACTTGTTCGACTAACCTTGGTTCGATCAAAAATTATGGTTCGACTAGCTAACTGGTTCGATCAAGGTATGGTTCGACTAGTGTAAACTTGTTCGATGATGATGATGATGCTCGGTGAAAAAACAAGTTCGATCAAATGAAGTTCAATCAAAACAAGTTCGACTAAATGAAGTTCGATCAAATGAAGTTCGATCAAAACAAGTTCGACTAAATGAAGTTCGATCAAATGAAGTTCGATCAAAGGAAGTTCGATCACTAGACTTGTTCGGTGATATGAAGTTCGACTACACACAAGTTCGGTGAAAAAGTTCGATCACAACTTGTTCGGTGATATGAAGTTCGACTACACACAAGTTCGGTGAAAAAGTTCGATCACAACTTGTTCGGTGATATGAAGTTCGACTACACACAAGTTCGGTGAAAAAGTTCGATCACAACTTGTTCGGTGATATGAAGTTCGACTACACACAAGTTCGGTGAAAAAGTTCGATCACAACTTGTTCGGTGATATGAAGTTCGATGAGTTGTTTGGTTAAATTGTTCGACGAAGTTGTTCAATGAAATTGTTCGATGAAATTGTTCGGTGAAAAAGTTCGATCACTAGATTTGTTCGATCAAGGTGAATACAACTAGTCTAGCTCGACTAATGTATGAAGGTTCGATGAACTGAAGAGAAGTTTGACTACCTTGTAGTTCGATGAAAGAAGCTCGATCAATTTCCTAGTTCGATGAAGAGAAGTTCGACTACCTTGATTCTACTTTGATGAAAGATGGTAAATGCACAGTAGGATAACAAAACAGAAGCAATGTAATAGAAACGTGCTAAAGTTGGTTCGACTATATAAAATTAATGAAACAGTAGTGATCAAAAACAAAAATAATGCAAAAGTAACCCACCTAATGGAACAGTAACGTGACAAAAAAAAATATCCTAGATCTTTATATTTTGCTCATGATACCACTTGTTATAGCTTAAAATTAATCCTTTATCATACACACAACAATATAAGAATAAGAGAATTAGAAAGAAAGATAGAGATGGGAGAGATGGTAACTTCAAGAGATTAGATTAAGAGAGAAAGAAATAAGATACAAGAATGAGAAATACCCCTTGAAGCAACACACACATCCAACCCTTCCAAGTGAGAAGGGGAAGGGTATTTATAGGCTTCAAGGATGGAAGGCTTGGGTGGGCTTGGATTAAGCTTGGGCCTTTTACATGGACTATAATCATACATTTAATCTATAAGGTTAATCCAAGCCCATTGACTAAATTAACTAAACTAAACAACGACACACTTAATTAAACTATTACAATGACAAATGACCATCACTTTAAAATAAATCCTAACACTTGACATTTGCTTCATTCAAGAACTTCACTGTGTATCTAATGGATGTGAAGAGTGCTTTCTTATATGGGACAATTGATGAGGAAGTATATGTCTCCCAACCACCTGGTTTTGAAGACCCTAATTATCCTAATAGGGTTTACAAGGTGGAGAAAGCATTGTATGGCTTACATCAAGCTCCTAGAGCTTGGTATGACACCTTATCAAAGTTCTTGTTAAACAATGGGTTCAGCAAGGGAACAATTGACAAGGCTTTGTTCATCAAGAAAGACAAAAAGGATATCTTATTAGTACAAGTATATGTTGATGATATCATTTTTGGTTCTACAAACAAGGTGTTATGTGAGGAATTTGAGAAGCTCATGCATAGCAGATTTCAGATGAGTTTTATAAGGGAACTCACTTTCTTTCTGGGGCTTCAAGTTAAGCAGAAGGAAGATGGGATATTCATCAGCCAAGACAAGTATATGGCTGATATTTTGAAGAAATTTGGCTTTTCTGATATGAAACCAGCAAAGACAACCATGGAGTCCAACAAGCCTCTGATCAAGGATAAAGATGGGGAAGAGGTTGATGTGCATCTCTATAGATCAATGATTGGTTCATTGATGTATCTAACTGCTTCAAGGCCAGACATTATGTTTGTTGTGTGTGCTTGTGCCAGATTTCAAGTGACCCCTAAAGTTTCTCACTTGAATGCTGTGAAGAGGATTTTTAGGTACTTAAGGAGTCAACCTAGGTTGGGCCTTTGGTATCATAAAGATTCACCTTTTGATCAGGTGGCATACTCAGATAGTGATTATGCTGGAGCATGTTTGGATAGGAAATCAACTACTAGAGGTTGCCAATTTATTGGACATAGGTTGATCTCATGGCAATGCAAGAAACAGACTGTGGTGGCAAATTCAACAACTGAAGCTGAGTATGTGGCTGCTTCAAGTTGCTGTGGACAAGTGCTCTGGATTCAGAATCAATTGCTGGATTATGGGTACAACTTTATGAACACCAAAATCTACATTGATAATAACAGTACAATGTGTATTATTAAAAATCCTGTTCTCCATTCAAAAACAAAACATATTGAGATAAGTCATCACTTTATTAGAGATTCTTTTGAAAAGAAATTAATTCAAATTGTTAAAATCCATACTGACAATAATGTTGCATATTTGCTCACAAAAGGTTTTGATGTGGGTAGATTTCAATTTTTAATTGCTAGTATTGGAATGATAAATCTTTGAAAATTCTTATCTCTTTGTGTTTTTGTAATGTTTTGTAAGGATTTGTACTGTTATTAGTCAATAAAGTTGTTTCTCTGATTGCTAAGTGTTGCTAGTTATGTTGTTAGTTATATTTGGTTCTACTGCTTGTTGATTATAGAACTGCTAAGTATAACTATGGATTGTGATTATTGTGGTATATTCTTTCCTGTGTTTTTGTGGTTTTGGTTTAATCTCTTGCAGGATAAGTCAAAGGGGATTGCTTATTGGATGAGAAAAAGGTGTTTGGAAAGATCAGCAGACATTCTACTGCTAGCTACAAAGTTTCTGCTGCTAAGCAAAACTTTCTACTGCTGGGGTTCTGCTGCTTGCTTTGGAACTTTTGGGATTCTACTGCTTGGTTTGAAAGTTAAGGGTCGGTTTTGTAAATTTGGCGCGTATAAAACCTAATTCGATCTGAAGGGCCTTAAAACCTAATTGGATCTTACAATTAACTTTGTGCGCCCAAAATTAACTTTATTTCAAACCCTCACACACTTTTTAACATCTGATTTCAAAAACCCCCAACATCTAAACCCTAATTCACAATGTCGCAAAGAACATTTTCTGAAAGTCACAATCAAGTTGCTTTTCTTGAAAATCCCAAGGATGTTGAAGGTTTTGCTGAGGTAATCGACTTTCTTAATGCTACTCACATAAGGTATGCATTAACAGCAAACCCTACCATATACATTTCCCACATTGAAAAATTCTAGTCTACTGTTAAGATAAAAACTAAAAATGGGGAAGAATATTTAAAGGCCAAGGTAGAAGGCCACAAGGTAGTTATTTCTGAAGCATCTGTACGGGAAGCTCTTCACTTTGCAGATGATGAAGAAATAACTTTTCTTGAAAATTCTGTCAATTTTGAGGAACTTGCAAACATGGGGTATTAGAAGAAAAATAAAAATTTAAAATTTTATAAAGGTCTTTTCTGTCCCCAATGGAGATTTTTGATTCATACCCTTCTCTATTGTTTATGTCCTAAAACATCAGGTTGGAATGAGTTCAGTACAACTCAAGCATCTGCTTTGATTTGTCTGGCCAAAGGACAACCTTTTAATTTTTCGGCTATGATAATGGATGGGTTGAAAAAGCATGTTCAAGGAAAACATTACATTTACCCAAGATTTTTGCAACTCATTTTTAATAATCAAATTTCAAATCTTAAGGTACATAAAAGGAAATTTCTTTGTCCTGTGCTTAAACAGAAATTATTTTCATATTTGAAAAAGGATGGCAAATATTTTTCTGGAACTGTGACACCATTATTTCCTTATATGTTGTCACTAGTTCAAAATCAGGGTGAAGGAGTAGAAATCCCAACTACTTCCCAAAACACACCCAATTTGGAAACATCAACTCCTCAACATGAAAAGACCCAAACACCTAGGACTTCACCAAATAAGAACACTGAGCAACCTCAGGCCAGTGTTAGGATAGATGCAGATGAGGCTGTCACAGGTGTGGGTGGTGACATGATGGAAGAGGCTAACACTACTGCTTCTGGCTTAGTAGCTGGGCAGGAAAGTGTGAACATAAGTAAGACCTCAACCATGGCAACATCTACTGTTGAAGGTTCTCATGAACCAGAAACAGAGGATGGAAACCCTAGCCAAATGGCTAATAAGGGGGGCTCAGCTAATCAAACCAGGTTTGATACTGAGTTTGGACCCATTGATTCACCTCTCAGGGAAGGTAATACATCCCGAAGTGATGAGGGTAATTGATGGCTACTCAAAATGTACAAAATGACAAATCCAAGGATTCACCTCTCGGGCCAGGTAACACAGGCCGAAGTGATGAGGAGAGCATGAAACAAATCAATGAATTGATGGAAAGATGTACCAAATTAGAAACACAAGTTCTTGATCTCACACAAACAGTCAAAACTTTGAAGATGAGAGTTAGGCATTTGAAAGGTGAGAAGAGGTCAAGAACTAGGGCATTCAAAAGACTAAAGAAAGTGGGGAGACCATAACGGGTTAGCTCTTCTGAAGACCTAAGTTTGGGGGAGGATGCTCCCAAACAAAGGAGGAAAGAGACAAAGACTTCAGGGGAGGCTGAGCCAAATGTTGAAAGTATTGTTCATGATGAAGGTGTTGTTGAGATGGAAGTTGATAGTGGTGATAATGCAGATGGTTTTGTGGTTGCTGATAAAGAGGGAAATGAGAGTGTGCTTGAAAAGCTAAAAACCCTGGAGCCTGAACAAGTACTCAAGCATACTGAGGTTATGGTGGAAACAATCAAAAGCTTGGGTAATGATGCTGCTCAAGTTCCAGAAGCTACTGCTGGTAAAAGTGTTGAAAAAGTAGCTAAGGGTATTCTGCTGCTGGTGTTAAAGAAGCTACTGCTAAGCCAGAGAAAGTTCCTATTGCTGGACCAGAGAAAGATTCTGCTGCTAAGACCATAGATGATGATATGAGTTTGGCTGAAGCCATGGTCCAATTGAAAACTTCAAAACCAAAACTTTAACCCTCACCTACACCAAAACAAGCACCACAACCACAATCACAACCAGAACAACAAATACAACAACCACCAAAAGCTCAAACACAATCACAAACAACTCCAAGACCACTTGTTAAAGGAGTAACCATTAGAGAACCTATCCCAACCAAGAAACCTATTCAAATTCATACATATACTGGAAAAGGCAAAGGAAAAATGACTGAAGAATCTGAGTCTTATCCTGATGATGTTCCTTTTGAGTTCTGGCCAAGAGATCTTCAAGAAAAGTATGATGCAGAAGCTGCAAGGAAATATCAAGTTGAGTATGAGGAAGAACATCAAGCAGAACTTGAAAGACAAAGAAAACATGAAGAAGATGAGGCTAAAACACAAGCTGTATTGGATGCTTGGGATGAGGAGAGGGTAAGGTGTGAAGCAGACATGGAGTTGTTAAAGCAAGTTAAGGAGGAAATACAAGAAATCTTTACTAATGAAGGAAGGGATAAGTGGTTAAAGGAATTCACAACTAAAAGAAGGAAATGGTTTCTTGATCAGAGAAAGAAGAAAAAGCTACTCAGACCACCAACTGTCAAGCAAATAAGAAATTTTCAGGAGCATTACCTGAAGAATATGAAGGGATGGAAGCTTATGCAGTTGAAGCCATACACAGATGATGAAATTCAAAAGAAATTTGAGAGTGCTAAAAGAGAGTTTGAGAATTTCATGCCAATGGGGTCTGAGCTTGAAAAGGAAAATATTAAAAAGACGTTTAAGAAGGTGGAGAAGCCTGAGATTGAACCTGAGGTTGAAAAAGAAAAGGTGGAAGTAAAGAAAGAAAGGTTGTGAAGGAGGAAGAGATAGAGAGTTCTGGTATTGGTAAAAAGAGAACAAGAAGAGTGTTGAAGAGTGTTGGAAGGAAGAAGAGGAAGACTAAGTCTAAAGCAGTTGTGGAAAGTTCTGAGTCTGAAAGCAAAGAAACAGAGAAAACAGAGCAATCAGAGCAGTTCTACAAGGAAACAATTGAGTTACAACAAATGACTAAAATTGTGGATAATGATGATGATACATTTGTTGATACTGCTCCTTTACATTCTAAAGCTCCTATTACTGGATGGAAGGCTGAATATGATGATAAGAAGATTACTTGGTTTGAGATCTACAGAGTTGGTGGAAGAACTCAAAGGTTTAAGTTATTTTCTCAAATGCTAAAAAAAATTGATAGAGAAGATTTGGTGAACTTGTGGGGATTAGTCAAGAACAAATATGGAGATACTAGGCCACAAGATGAAATTGATAGAGTACTCTAGGGAGATCTAAAGATCATGTTTGAAGTTTATGCTAATGACAGACTGTGGATGGAACAGGGAAGAAGTACTAAGATTTCTCTTTGGAGATTGTATGAGTCATGTGGAGTTCATAATGTAGTAATGCAAGGAGGACTTCAAATGTACATGCTGGTAGAAAAGGATTACCCTTTGGCTAAGTCTACACTCAAGATGATGGTTGAAAGTGATATTAGACTTCATGTTGATCGTTGGAGTCAAATGGTTATTGATCTCATCAGAGAGATACAAAGAAAAATCTATGGGCAAGATTATGGGAGAAAGAAGAAGAAGTGAGTGTTTGGAAGCATCCTCCTGGTGATGGTTTAAGGCTTGAAGGAAACTTGATGATTTTGGGAGAAAATATCAAGTTTAGGGGAGGATTGTTGGGTTTTGAGATGCTGCTGCTCAGAATGGATACTACTTCTTATTGTGCTAAATGGAAAATACACTAAGTATGATTCTACTGTTGAGCTTAATCATACTACTGCTGGTGTATTTATTCTACTGCTGGAGTTACTGAAGAGATCAAGAAAATAAGCTAAGTGGATACTACTGCTAGGCATCAAAGATTCTACGGCTAGAGTTAGTATTTTGCTGCTTATTAGATAACTATGTATAGTATGTTTGGATAATTATAGAATAGATACGAAAAGATTATTCTTGTATAGAAAGTTATTGTAACCGACTAGGACTCCATAGTCTATAAAAGGAGGATCTAGGGTTAGAGTTCAGCATACGTATTATTGCTAAGTCGAATCACTTCAAGGTTTTTGTAACCCTGTTACTTTTGAGTAACCGTATTAATATATTGATGTGTTTATTGAGAATTTGTTTGTGTTCATTAATAATTCTTCTTAAGATTAAGTATTAGATTCCGCATAGTACTTAATAATCATTCAAGAACAGTTTCTATACCTATTATTTTAGATCCATATCTAAGATAATTAACAAGATCGATAGCTCAACTGGGATCAACGTCTTAACATATATCCCACACGGTAACTAAAAGCGTAAAATTTTCCAAAAGTTAACTATTCCCGTTCCCAAATAATATTCCAATTCCATTTCCAAAATATTCTCGTTATACCCGTTTATTAGAGTTGGTATCATCGTTCGTGTAACGGTAATAAGATACTGACTCAAGTGTACACATCCCAAAAGAGTGACAATATTGGAATTGTCATGGAGAAAATGATAAGAAGTCAAGAAGAGATGACGGAGATGACCCAAAGTAATCACATAACAAACATACCAAGTAGTTGAAAGGATTGGTAGTCATTGGTTAAAATCCTATTAAGTTTCATAAAACAAACATGTTTTATATACATATATTTAAACAAAATTTGCCATGACTCATTCGTTCGTAGAATGTTCCAAGTCGAGTGACCTAAGTAGTTTCCAAATACGTTTCAGTTGACAAGGGATTATAGATATTATTGTTCGTTAGACAATATTTTCATATTGTTGGTCCTTTACGGCTCACATACATTAAATTCCTCATGAGTCTAATGTATTGTAGTCGTCTCGTATCCCAATAGTCAAGTATGTCCAAAGTCCGATAATATTCCAAATCCAATATATATATCAAGTTTTGGTGTTGCAATTTCCTAAATAATCCGACTACCAATCAAATCATCACGTCAAAATAGTCAAGGTCAAGTGATTAAGCTTAAAAGCTTAATAAAGTATCCGGACGAATTGTCGGATCCTTATCAAATTCGTCAACTCGATAAGTGCAACAATTCCTTCATCTCGCTTATTAATCCAAATCTAAACCTACGCATCAAAAATAAATGGTAAGTCATAAGGATAGGTCAAACTCTAATAAAATCCTCCAACACACTTATCGGGCCCTTATTGGGCTCGTCAACCCAATAAGTCCGATAACTATGTCGGTCGGGTCTATTAATGTTAAACCGATCCGTAACTTCAAATAATCTCCAATTAATTCTCACAATACCAATAATAATGTACTAGTGCAAATGTGCCTCGAAACGTTTTGTAACTTCGTGTTTTTCCGTTTTTATCCAAGTTAAATATTGAACACTTTATATTTCCTTTTCGTTAATATATATTAAATAACAAAGTTAATTGTTATTTATTTACCCTTTTTATTTATCCTTTTTATTTTTGTGTTTATAACACGTCATGAAGGTTACTAATGTATCGAGTCACATTTCAATTAAATCTCGCAGCTATAAGCCAGGTCAAATAGTTAACAAGTCCCAATAATCAATAGGTCCAAATAATAATCAATGTGGGCACGACGAGGTCGCACCGAGACCAGAAGGTCTCGGCTAACACTCGTAGCCATAACATCACGTTTGCATTCCAAGTTTCAAGTCACCACATCAATTTCCATTCTCGGCCAAAACTAAACCTACGGCTCGAGTCCCAAATCTCAATCAATCAAAGTAACCACAACAATTATATAATCATTCGGACCAAAGTAATAACCTCGCCGAGACCAAAAGGTCTCGGATATGAATCAAGCCGTGAGCAACCAAAACAAAAGGACCAAGTCTTACCTCGCCAAGACCATAAGGTCTCGGCCGTGAACCCATGTCATGGCGAACAAACCAAACAGACCAAGTGTAAATAAAAACAAAATATAACCAAATCAAATTAATACCGTGGGAGAGCGAGACCCACAAGGGTTCGGTTCCTAAACCGTGACTTGTGTAACCATAACCCAAACCAAAACAACTAAATAAGCTGAAAAACAAGCTCGGCGTGAGCTTACCCATTCGTACGCAAGCAAACAAGAACCAAAACTAATTCATGACCAAAAGTGATGATACCAAAACATTTTATAATCGTTTTTATTTCATTAAAATCGTTATCCCAATTGTTTTAAACTAAAACCAGCTCGTTTACATGAGTTTTGGACTCACACCGTGTCACAGGAGGTGTGAAATGGTGTGGCTTACCCATTTACCTTCGGATCTAGCTCATATCACAAAAATAAACCACAATGACAGCGGCGGATGGTTGTTTTGGGTGGTAAAACGGCGCGTGAACCACGGGATCGTGACGGGGTGTTCTTTTGTAGGTGGGTTTATGTTTGTTTGGTGGTGGGAGATGGCGGTGGAGTGGTGGTTCTTGGGTTTTTGGGCGGCGGTTGTTAACACAAGAGAGAGAGAGAGAGAAAGAAAGAGAGCGAGAAAGAGAAAGAGAGAGAGTGAGAAGGAGAGAAATAGCTTTAGGGTTTGTGTAAAAGTGAGGCGAGTGTAGGGTTTTATTAACCCCAGGGACCATTCTTGCCAAACGCATAAACTATAGGGGTGCGGGTTAAAGCTGACGCAGGGGCCATAATGGCAGTTTAGCTAAACTTTGGTTGTAACGTTTCTCGGGCTCGTTTAGCATAGTAAAATTTCTCGTGAGACGTTTTAACGTGCACCAATGTTTTTAAAATCATTTTTCCGTTAAAAATGACTATAAATACGTCTATATTTGTTTAACGCGTCTAAAATCAACTATTTCTCGTATTATTAGGTTAGACTATGCCGACTCACGTTGTGCTAAATCTCAAGTTCTACGGGGTAACTTCCTATAACAAATAACAATATTCCAAATAACGTTCCCAATAGTCCAAAATAATTTCCCAAAATATTCCAAAACGGTTCTCAGTTAATATATACTTGTTTTAAACGTAATGCGGAATTAAAAGTGCTCCCAAAAATTATCGGTTGTCACAGCCTCCCATCCCTTTAGGAGAAACCCGTCCCGGGTTTTAATTCAGATTACTCGTTGGAGTTGAAAAGAGATGAAGGTATTTTCGCTTGATCTCTTCTTCACGTTCCCAGGTGAACTCTGGGCCATGTCGGGAGTTCCAGCGGACTTTAATGATAGGAATACGACTGTGCTTCAGTCGTTTGATTTCACGGTCCATGATTTCAACGGGTTCCTAAATAAAATTCAAACTTTCATCGATCTGGATTTATCTCATAGGAATAATTGGGGTTTCATCGGAAAGGCATTTCTTCAGGTTGCTCACGTGAAAGACGTTGTGTACACTGCTCAATTCTGGTTGTAGTTCAAGTCGGTAGGCTACCGGTACAATTCTGTTAAGAATTTGGAATGGTCCAATATAACGAGGATTGAGTTTTCCATGCTTGCCGAAGCGTATCACCCCTTTCCATGGAGAGACTTTCAACATGACTCTGTCTCCCACCTGGAATTCAAGAGGTTTACGTCTCTTATCGGCGTAGCTCTTTTGTCGATCACGTGCAGCTTGCAAACGGTTTTGGATCTGGACTATCCTCTCGGTTGTTTCTAGAACAAGTTCGGGACCAGTGAGTTGGCTGTCACCAACTTCGGCCCAACAGAAAGGAGATCAGCATTTTCGGCCATAGAGCGCCTCAAATGATGCGGCCTTAATGCTGGCATGATAGATGTTCTAGTAAGAAAATTCGGCCAAAGGCAAGTATCTCTCTCAGCCTTTTCTGAAATCTATGACACAGGCTCAGAGCATATCTTCCAACGTCTGGATAGTCCTTTCACTCTGGCCGTCTATCTGGGATGATAAGCAGTACTCATATCGAGGTTTGTCCCCATGGCCGTCTGAAATTACTTCTAAAAGTTTGACGTAAAATGGCTGTCAAATATAATAGTTTCGTCGCAAAATAACTCTTTTTATAACTTGTGAAAATGTGACCAAACGGCCTCGCAAAACTAGCCGTAAAATATTGTACGTTAAGAGTTAGAAATAGAACTTGACGTTTTTGAAAACCTTGTAACATGATCTCACAGCCGTCTCATTTGAGTTTTGGTCATACGCGTCCCGATCATAAAGAAAATCGGCTTTGAATATGGTTACTTGAAAATATAATGTTCAACACTTAGAAATTCTATTATAGTAAAAGCTGTCAAAATGATAACCTTGAAAGGATTTTTGGGTAAAAAGGATGAGGTCGTAGTTTATTCGTTATAAGTCTATTCGACGAACGGCCAATTGATTTAAAAAGCTTGCTGGGAGATCTTGATTTCACTTAACTATGGCTCGGGCTCAAACTGATCCGATCATAGAGAAAAACAGTCGAGAAAATGGTGTCTCGCAAAGACAGTTTTGCGGCAAGTTTATATTAGTAAAAGCTGATGGAATTATATACTTTTCGCCGGATTTTAAACACTTGTATCTTTTTCGTTATAAGCTCGTTTTCTATGTTCTTTATATCCCCGGAATCGTGGGACAACATACTAATATATTTTTGATAAGTCGGGACGGCTAGATCAAGTTTTATGCCCCAAAACAGCCCGTGAAAAACTGTGACAGCAGTGAGTTTTTCTGAAAATATAGTTTTCCTCGTTAACTCGTATTTGGCATAACTTTCACGTCGTAAGGGCTCTTTTAGTGATTCAAAAGGCTACGGTTTCGTTTTTGAAAGTATTTTCTGAATATCTAACCCAAAATTTCCCAGAAACCCCTGAAGTTTCCACGTTTGGCAAAAATGGACAGCAACAATATTTTCCAAAAATACTTTTCGTCGTTAAACTTCGGAAAACCATATCTCCTTCGTTATTAACTCGTTTTTATCCCCGTTTTCGGCCATAGTTTCGTCTCGGAATGTATTTTCTAAATCTTTGGTCCAAAGTTACCCAAAACCCACTGAGTTTCCCACGTTTTGCATTTAAGGACAGTAGGTATATATATTGTTCAAAACTTGGTTTCCTAGTTACTAACTTGTACAAAAACCTTCCAATCAACAACCAAACATCTCTTGATCTACCATACACCTTCTTAGGGTGTCATGGGGTCCTAGACTTCACAAAATATTGTAGGATTCAAGGGGATGATCATAGGATTAATATATATTCATAAAAACCATGAAAACTTGTAAAGTGGTATAAATAACATATGTAACTTGCATGTTTAACCAATATAACTTGAAAATACATGATGATAATGATCAAATGAAGGTATGAGATGATGAAAAAGATGTTCTTGAACTTACTTGAAGTTTGATGAGTTTGGATGAAAAAGATCACAACCTTGGAGTTTTTATCGCAAAACTCTAACAAGGAAGATAAAAGGAACTTGAAAATGACTTGATCTTGGAAAAATTATGGAATCTCCTTGGTCCTTGTGGTTGTGCCGTGAGCTAGAGAGAAGAAAGGAGAGAGTGTTTGTGTGTTTTGTGAAAAATAAAGCTAGTTTATGCTTTATATAGTCCAATGGCATTTTGGTAATTTTGATGGAAGGGTAAAATGGTAATTTCACTAGGTCTTTGAAATATCTAGATATTTTTCAGAAAATATCTATATATTTTAGGCTGGATACTTATCTTGACTTACGGAGTGAGTTTTGGTCCCGATAATTGCTAACTGTAAGTCGTAAAGTCACAAAACTTAAAACCGGGTATCCTAAAATTCCTAAATTCATGAAAATGTCACGGAAGGTGGAAAACATATATTTCTCTTGTTGGTAATGTTGTTTGGACATATCGGGATGCCTAAATGATGTTTAAACCTTAAAGTAAGTCTCGGACACGGTTTCGTGATTCTTGCAGAAATTATCCAACGAGTGCCAAAATCTCGGGTTATCATTAAAATAGTTTAACTTACGAGAATATGAAATAAAATTTTTGGAAATAAATAGTGAAAATGAATAGTAGCTCGTGAATAGTAAAATTGTCGAGGTTCGGAAAATGGCCTGAAATTACGAATTGTCACAGAATGCCATATGGAAATTGTAAGGTGATTTGAGCTGAATTGTTGATAATTTGAAATACGAAAACATTTATCGATGTTAAGCCATACTAATAGAACTGAGTATTTCTCGTTCCATCATATGGAGTATCAATGTCATAGTACGCAGCTTGGTTATTGGCTTGACGGATGATTTCAGGATGCCTAATGATTCTTATAGTGCCTATAAGGTTAATTTTATTTGTTTGCAAGATGCGATTTTGGCCAAAAACCTAGCCCTCTCGTTCATGCATACTCTCTTTCAACTATGATCATATATAATACACAGCTTATTTCCAAATAAAATATGGACAAAAGGCGTTGACAGTTCTACCCAATCCGGCCCATTTTGACCTGTATTTAACTAAATTTGCTACCTCTAGTTTTCTTTTTTTGTTTATTGGTTTTCCAGGGTATCATGTTTTTTTCTTCCTTTCAGTTAGGTAATATGGGGATAATGAAGGAGATTTGTTCATCCAAGAACTACGTTAAGTCATTAGATAACATCCCCTTGCGTCTCATTCCTACCGGGAATCCATCATCCGTAGACCTAACCTTAAAAGCAACAGCAAACGACTCTAATATGTGGCCACGTAGGTAATAATATGTCTCTTAAAACTTGGGTTCCATCCATTTCTGTCATTTAACATTTCTGTTTCCTATTCTATTCAGCTTCGAATTGCGCCTTTGTGTTTCTTTGGGTCCAGACAGGATGACAATCATTTCTCATATCAAGAATACAGATAACACGTCATTTTCGTTCACATTGGCTTTTCAAAATTACTTATCAGTATCTGATATAAGGTTTGTTTAGTGAAATTCTACTACAGTATCGAACTTTATATGTTTTTATTAGATATATGACAAGGAATTCTGTTTCCAGTGAAGTGAGAGTTGAAGGATTAGAGACACTCGATTTTCTTGATAATTTGCAGCAAGGAAAAAGGTTTACTTATCAACCAGACGCCATCACTTTTGATGGTGAGGTAGCTCTCTCTCTCTCTCTCTCTCTCTCTCTCTCTCTCTCGCTCTCTCTCGCTCTCGGGATACACACACATTTTAAATCAGTACATAGATATATAATTTTAGTGAGCATTTGACCATATGGGATGGATTCTTTGATAGGTTGATCGTATTTATACCAGAACACCGGGTAACATAGAAATCATAGACCATAAAAAGATGAGAGCGATGGTGATCCGTAATGAAGGTCTCCCGGATGCTGGTACTCTTTGAAAGTTTAAATTTATGTATTTCCTAATCATGTTCTTGAGCTATTTAACTTCAAAATTTTATGTCAAAAACAGATTTATGGACTCCATGGAACAACGCAGCAAAAGCAAATCGCTACGGTTTTGGAGATAAGGATTACAAAATGATGCTATCAGTGGATTCTGGTGTACTTGAGAAGCCGATCGTCCTAAAGCCATTAGAAGAGTGGAAAGGGTATCAAGAACTTTCGCTTATCTCTTCGAGTTATTCTAGTGGTCAGTTGGATCCTAAGACAGTAGCTTTCTATGCAAAACCTTGAGCAGACATTACGTAAAATTAGATGCTGATCTTGATGCTTAATTTGTCAGATAAACTTTACTAATACACTTGTCCCATGTTTTATAAATAAATTATTCGCTGTTGAAGCTAAATGGAAGATCGAAAAGAGTTCACCAACTCGAAAATGTGGCAGATACTAGTTATGTAGACGACATTTAAAAGTGTCAAGATAGTAATTTGTTAATTTGTTCCTATTGATCAGTTTAAGAATAATTTGAATTTGTATCATCACTTTTATATACACTTGTTCTTAATTTTACGCACATATACGTGTTTTAAAAAAGAATGGTCCTTAAAGTAGCCCAAATGCGCAAGGATCATACTG
Source organism: Artemisia tridentata subsp. tridentata (assembly GCA_021014915.2). NCBI lineage: Eukaryota > Viridiplantae > Streptophyta > Magnoliopsida > Asterales > Asteraceae > Artemisia > Artemisia tridentata. The sequence goes on from CP139504.1 coordinate 78,134,638, forward strand.
AGAAAAATTTGTTACAAAAACTACATTAATGTTTTCTTTTGTTGCAAAACAGCCACCGAGAGCTACTGTTCACTAACTTTCGTTATTTATCTAATTAAGTGGCATGTGAAATGACTAATATACCCTCGTCTTCTTTCCTGCTTTCAGGGACATAATTTGCGATTTACCCGATTATTTATTTATTTATTTATTTATTTATCATCAGAAGCCACCACATCACAATCCGATCCATTTTCAACTATGATCATATAAAACATTGCCTATATTTGTAGCTTATATTTGTAGCTTATAATTTGCGATGTATCCACGTATAATTAAAACATTGCCTATATTTGTAGCTTTTGAATATTGTTGAGCAAATATTTGGTATGAAATTAAAAGCTAAAGTTAGTGTTGCCTCTATTGGAAAAAGTGTTGCACTAGTATTGTTAAAACGAAAAAGAAGTGTTATAATAGATGATGGAAAGTGTTGCACTATAAAGGTTAATGTTAAAAGATACAGGTGTCAAGGGTCCTATTAAGTTTTGTTAAGATAGAACTTTTGCAAGTAAGCGTTCTATAAAACTGATACTTTATGACTCAAATTTCAAGTGTCCTATTATGGTGGATGAATTTATGAGACCCAAGTGTCAAGTGTCATATCAAGTTATATTTTAATAAAACTTAATTTGAATAAGCATTATAAAAAGCGGATGTTTTACGACTCTAAAAAAAAGTGTCATATTATGGTGTATCATAAAAAAACCATTATGAATAAGCGTTCTATAAAGGTTAACGTTATAAGACCCTATTGTCAAGGGTCCTATTAACTTTTGTTATAATAAAAAACGTTTGCGAATAAGCGTTCCATAAAACTGATGTTTTATGACTCAAATATCAAGTGTCCTATAATGGTGTATCAATCTATGGGACCCAAGTGTCAAGTGTCATATTAAGTTATGTTTTAATAATACATTTGCGAATAAGCGTTCTAAATAATTAATGTTTTATGCCTTATGTATCAAGTGTCCTATTATGGTGTATTGTAATAAAACCATAATGAATATGCGTCCTTTAAGGGTCCTATTAAGTTTTGTTATAATAAAACTTTTGTGAATAAACGTTCTAAAATACTGATATTTTATGACTCAAAAATAAAATGTCCTATTATGATGTATGATAATAAAGCCATTATGCATAAGCGTCCTATAAAGGTTAACAATATAATACCCACGTTTTAAGGGTCCTATTAAGTTTTGTTATAATAAAACTTTTGCGAATAATAGTTTTAAAAAAATGATGTTATATGACTAAAAAATGAAATGTCCTATTATGGTATACGATAATAAAACCATTGTACATAAGCGTCCTATAAAGGTTAACGTTATAATACCCACGTGTCAAAGGTCCTATTAAATTTTGTTATAATAAAACTTTTGTGAATAAGCGTTTTAACTAACTGATGTCTTATGACTCAAAACTCAAGTGTCCTATTATGGTGTATTATAATAAAACCATAATGAATAAACGTCCTATAAAGGTTAAAGTTATAAGACCCAAGTGTCAAAGGTCTTATTAGGTTATGTCATAATAGGACATCTAGTGATCAAGTGTCGTATTACACTATCACATAATGGGACACCAACAACTAAATGTCTTATAAAGTAATTTATTAGGATCCATATTTTAAGTGTCCTATTAAGTTATATGATAATAGGACCCCAAATAATCAACCATCCTATTATATAACTTTTTAGGACACCGCCTAAGTAGCAAATATTTAAAAAGGACCCTAAACGCTCATATGTCCTATTAAACAGTTTTTTAGGACTCCATTGTCATACCGTCCCAGACAAAGGGTCCTAAAAAGCCACTTTTCTTGTAGTGGAAATCAATTAACACCAACATGAACACTAAGATAAACTATCTAATATAGATAATAAGTATAAAGAGATGAGATGAAAAGATCAAACCAAGACAACGAGATTTATAGTGGTTCGGTCACGAAGCTCTTCTTCGCCCTACTTCACTCCCTGAGTACCCAACTCGAGAGTTCTAAGCACTATGTCAACAAAGCTCCCTTTAGGCGGAGAAAACCGTACAACGTTGCTTATCACAATTTTTGACACTAAGCTAAATGTCGAGTACCAATCTAGCTAGTACCAATCTCACTCACGATCCATACGATCCTAACTTCTCACACGATCTACACGATCCTTACTTATCACACGATCAACACGATCCTCCACACTCTACTCTTGATCTACTTGATCAACACACTAAGACACAAGTTACAAGAGATCTCAAAGATCTCAACAAGATCACAATGATCCACATAAGATGACTAAACAAGACTATGACACTTGATGTATATCAAGATACAATCAAGCAAACAACAAGTAATGCAAGTGCACTACACAAAGACTCTAACACCTTGTATCTTCTTGATACTTTGTGTTCTTCTCTTGAGTAATAGAGGAATGAAGATGATCTTTGGTTGGATGAAAAGATCACTCTTTAAACAAAAGAAAACTAACTAATGATTAATGAAGTGTAAGTGTGAATGGAGGATTAAACTTAGAAAGTTTTATGTGAAAAATGATGCCCAAAAACTGTGAAGTGGACTAGTATTTATAGGCAGAGAAAATTTTCCCGTTACAGTGTGGTACCGTGCCAGACAAAGACGCTCCATTTTTTGTTTTTAGTGGTGCAAGTTTATTTGGGGAAGTTTGGAGCTGATTTGGGGGGAAAATAGCTGTTATGAATTTTAAACTTATTTTTCCAATTAAAATATTTCTTTATAATTCAAAAATAATTTGTAAAGTGTATTTTTGAAAAAAAATGTTTTGTCACATTAAAAATGTGAAGTTTGAAACACAAATTCACTTCTTTGATCATTTGTCAAGTTGTAAATTTGTTTGATCTTACCTAGAGTGATTTACATAGAAACGGGATATTTCGACTAAAAACTTGTTTACGTTAATTTTGACGTAAAGTGTTTTCACATTTTGTTATCATCAAAATGTAGAGTTATCGAAAGATATAAATAACGTTTTTAGGACATTATTTGCATCAACAGTCTCCCCCTTTTTGATGATGACAAAACATAAACTCATTTTATGTGAAAGATTAATTTTAACAAGTTTTTAGTATGAGTTTATATCCCGTTTCTCCCACTTTTTGTCGAAGCAAAAAGATCGCAAAGGCTCCCCCTTGATGTATACTCCCCCTCATTTGGAGGACACCAAGGAATCGAGCAATGGTACTTGCTACAAAACAAGGTTAGATGACACATATACAATATCTAACATGTAAGAACAGATAAATATCCAACCATAAACATGTAAGAAAAGGGCTAAAAAACCAAAAACTATAAAAGATAAAACAACCATACAATAAGCCCATGCATTCAAAATGAAGATGTCATACATAAAGCATGACTACAATACAAACACGAAAATAAACTAAAAGAAGAACACATAAATCTTAAGTGACTTGAGAAGCCCTAAGATTTGCTTCTAATCCAAAAGGGATCCTAACCATTTATTTTTGAAAACTAAACATCAATATGTTTAGTTGAATGGGCTATTGGTTGGTGGAGATGGTGACATGATTGGAGGTTGTGCGGGTGTTAAAAGATGTTAAACATAATAGAACATGAAGTGAAGTTCATCTGTCAAAGAGAAGATGAGATTACGGTTATGAAGACAACATAGGCAATTTGAACTATGTATATTAACCGGGTGAAGTTGAATAGGTTGGCCCATGATTAGAGATGGAGATGGTGTTGAGTATGGTGGTGATGGAGTTGGCATAGCATAATCCAACGGAGAAATAGGTGATAGGGTGAATGACATATCCATAGAGGATAGACGAGTGCCAAAGGATGAGGAGGAAGATGAGGTAGTTCCATTGGAAGAAGTCTTTGATGGACCATTTGGTGGTGTGGGAGAGCAAGGAGTGCTTTGGGAAGGTGGTGTGCTAACTTCCTCATCATCATTTTCATTGGTTAAATCAATGAACATGGCGGCTTGTGGTTGTGGTGGTTTAAATGTTATTTTGTTTGGTGGTCTAACGGTGATCCTAGGTTTCTTAGAGTTGTGAGTTGGTGAAGCTTGAGTGGAAGACATGGTGAATGTGTAATGGAAGGTTGAAGATGAGATGCAAGAGATGCTTGCAATGGTGAGGCTTTAAATAGGCAAGAGTTGTCGGATTTGAATTAAAGTTGGTGGAAGTGTCATATGGTGTAGTGAGGGAATCTTAGGATGCATGAGAGTTTGCAAAACATTGCAGGTTGAAGGTTAGGGATGCAGGAATCTAGAGGGAATAGTGAAAATTAGTCAAACAAGGGCACAGTACCGTTAAATTTAATGGTACCGTGGCCTATTTAATGGTGCCGTGACCTGGGAGTCACGAATTTTCCCGTGATGCCTAGTTCTAGGCAGCTAAAAGGAGTTTTCTAGAGGGACTATTTGCAGGAAATGTTAGTGCCTCAAACCACTAAAGATTAATTTGCCAAATATATCCCATCTTTAGCTACTCCTAGCAATTAAAGATTATCACGTAGATATCTAAAATAAGCTATAAGCATGCAATCAAAAAGGAAAAAATAGGCTATCATCCAAGAATCACATAATTTAAAATCATGCAAGGTAATAGAGCAAAAGTCAAGCATGCAAGATAGTTAGGAGTATTAAGCCCTAATATAATTTACCATAGATAAATCCGAATATAAGATAGAAATTTCTATTCTAAGAAGATGAGAGTTGTTTTGAGGAAAATAACTTCATTAACTTGAGCGCACCTACGTTGTTTGGTGTGTGTTGATGATTCCTCATTCATCATCACTAGACGAGACATCATAGCAAGAAATCGAGCTATCATTACGATTCCCTTGAGATGATGTACATTCCCAATAGAGAGAGGTGTAGGTGTTTTGAGTTAGAGGAGCTATGGCGGGATTGACAAGAAGATATTGATTGTTTTGGAGGTGAGGAAACGAGTGCATGACAAAATGGTATAAACGAGTTAACAACATGCCATAGGGTATCGCCTTATTTAGTCGGCCCTTGACATTGACAATTCTCTTTGCCACAAAGTAGGCAAGATTGTAGGGTTGTTCGGTGACAAGACAATACAACATATGGGCACAACATGCCGGGAGGTGCTCACGGTTGTGAGGAAGACAAAAGACATTTTCATGAATGACTTCTATCCATCTACGTAGATTTGGATGAACTTCATCAACATAGATTTTTAGTGGATCTAAGTAATAGACATGAGACTCACGGAACTCAACTTGACCATGTTCTTTAAGAAGGCCATGAACTTTTTGAGGAAGACGAATGTGTTCTTTAATCTCACTTGGAGTAGGTATGAGGGTATTGTATGGGCCATACTCATGTCGGTGACTAGTGAGGGTTTTGGGAGACCATCCTTCCATGTAGGCACATTGTCCATGGTTCAGAAGTTCAAGAATATGAGAAAATTGGTCAAGGGTAAGAGAGATTTCTTGGTTTTGTATCGAGAATTGAAGAGACAAAGTTTGATCCTCGTTATGTACGAGCTTAACTTGTCTATAGAACTCAAGGACAAATCGAGGACAGATAAGATCATCAATTCGAAACAAGCAATCAAATCTGATTTCTTGAAACATGGTTTTGATGTGATCATGGTTGAGAAAAGAGGACTCGACAATTCGTCCTTCATGAAAGAGACGAGACTCAAGATTACGAAAACTTTGTGTGTGATAAGATGGAGTGTTTGGTTCAAGTGATGGTTTGGGAATGTAATCGGCTATCAATTCATGATCGTAATCAAACATGTGATACATCATGTTACCTATGAAAAAATTATTAAAAATTAAAATTGAGAATAGTTGTTTTGAAGATACGTGCCTAGTGTGTGCCTATATGCAATCCATGTGGAGGTGCGGTAATCTCGACTCTAAAACTAAAAATAATGAGATTATTCAAATGCTCCTAACTTCACTTTTGCTAAAATGAATATGTCGAAAAAAAAGATATTACTTATGTAATTCGATCAATATTCGTAAGATCATGTATGCATGAGAAAATATTTTTAGTTTTTATCAAAATATGTAGTGGTTGATTATCTTGAAATCCAATGCTTCGAATTTGATTTTGAAAGGGTGTAATTGAATTTTGGGTTGTGAGGTTCGGTTTTGATATCAATGGCAGAAGTTGGGAAAGTTTAAAAGTGAATAGTGTGGGAAAAGAAGACTGAAATACGAGCTGTGTCAGATCCACGGTACCACTAAATTTAGTGGTGTCGTGCCCCTTTTAATGGTGTCGTGATCTGCTGGGATGAGTTTTTGTCCCATTTTGATTTTTGACGAATAAGTCTAGCTGATTTAGTGAGACTTTTTGACACGAGGAGAGAATTTATACCTAATAAATTCTTTTAACGAGAAGAACTAGACTAGTCGATAAGCGATGACTTTAATATTTCTGAGGAAATACGTAAGTAGTCATTAGAGAGATATGAGGGATGACTTTTATATTTCCCATGAAATATTTAGATAATCATTATATAGAATTACGGGATATGTTCCATCATTCCTAGACCTAGACGTAGATAGTTGAAGGATTCTCGTTTGAGGGGTTTGGTTAAGATGTCGGCGATATTGTCTTGAGAGGGAACTTTCTCAATAGAAATATTTCCTCTTTGGACGTTATAACGAAGGAAGTGGTGACGAATTTCGATGTGTTTAGTACGAGAGTATTGAACGGGGTTTTTGCTCAAGTCAATAGCTCCTTTGTTATCGCACATAATCGGGATGTCGTCTAGATGGATGTCGTAGTCAATTAGTACTTGTTTCATCCATAGTGCTTGTTGACATGCCTTTCCGCCACTTACGTATTCGGCTTCGGTCGTGGAGATAGCAAGAGCCGTTTATTTATTGGGGAACCAATAAGTTAGACAACAACCCATGAAGGTACAAATGCCACTCGTACTTTTTCGATCCACATAATCTCCCGCATGATCAGAGTCGGCATAGACAATAGTTTCTATGTTGGGAACACGTTTAATTCAAATTCAAGTCTTGGTCATTTTTATTAAATAGGTTGTTAGTAAAATGGGCTTTAAGTTAGTTATAACCACATGGCTCCATTAGTAGCCCATGGGCCGTGTGGTACGGTAGATTTATTCTAGAAGATCTCGTGCAAATGTTGCCTATAAATAGAAGGCATGTGTATTCATTTTCTTTGTTGGTTTTATTTCACTTGTTACCGAACCTTTGCAAGTATTATGTGTGAATGAAATCATCCATCTCTTCTTCATCTTATTTCTCTCATCTCTCATTATCTATTATTGTTCAATCTATAGTTATTTTTTAGTAGTTTATACGTGGTATTAGATCTTGTGTTTAGCTAGAAATTGGACCTAACAAGTGGTATCATTCGCTAGAAGATAATTAGATCGTGTGTTTTTGAGTAGATTACATCGTTATTATAGTTTTTACGTTTGGTTTAATAGATTAACGTTTGGTTTTGTGGCAATTTACGACCAAAAGTCTTATTTCTATCACTTATCTTCGCACTTGTAAAGTGAAAAGATAACTATAATGAGTAGAGATCAGATCTAAAGTCGAAAGTTGAGTTCTTGTTCGAGTTTTCTTTGATTCACACTAGTTTTCATTCGTTGCTTATTATCGAAATTCACCAAATTTTGGTTTAGAAGTTAAAGGTTGAAACTTTCTTAATATTTACGTGTTAGGAATTAAGCTTAAGCAGTTAAGACTGTTGGAGGTAACAGTTCGGACTGTTGAAGATTGAAGTTAAGACTGCTGAAGAGTATTGAAGACATGAGCAGTTAAGACTGCTGAGTGAAGAAGTTAAGACTGGTTATGATTTATGTAAAGTAGATAAATATGGAAAATATATTGTGTATATCGTATAAGAATAGATTGATAGTTATCTTGTACAAAAATCCTTGGTCTATAAAAGGATTGCCTAGGTTAAGGTTTATATACACAAAACAATACAGCACAATACACATAGATACACGAATACGATAGAATTCATACGTATTAGAAAGATTCAAGGTTGTAAACCCTAGTGATAGGAAGATCACTCGTATTATTTGCTAATAATATTGAATCGTTGAAGGTTATTTATTCTGTGTTTCTTTGTTTATTCAATTCATACAAAACACACAAGGTCTTCTAAGTGCTAGCTAGTAAATTCCGCGTGCTAGACTAAGTATAATTCTACGTATCACATCTAACACAATGAGTGTGTGTAGATCCGGTCAAGTGGTATCAAAGCCAGGTTGCTGATACATAGATTTAGAAGATCCGAGAAGAACAAAGATGGACATGGAAACAACACCATCCACAACCAACATTGCTGCAAAGCTTCCTATGCTTAAACCTAATGAGTTCGACATGTGGAGACTTTGTATTGAGCAGTTTTTCCAAGTGCAAGACTATGCACTTTGGGAGATCATTGAAGATGGAAACTCTTTTACCCCTGTTGAAACAACAACTGTTGTTGAAGGTAAATCTGAGACTACAGTGCAGACAAAGCCAACCACTAATGAAGAGAAGGCAAGGTACAAGAATGATATTAAGGCTAGAAGTTTGCTTCTGATGACTATTTCCAATGATCAGTTGCTGAATTTTAGTAAGTTCAAGTGTGCTAAATCTCTTTTCGAAGCTATTGTTGCAAGATATGGTGGGAATGAAGCCACCAAGAAAACTCAGAAGACTCTTCTCAAGCATCAGTTTGAGAACTTTACTGCAGCAAGTAATGAGTCGTTGGATCATATGTTCAATAGGCTTCAAAAGTTGGTGAGTCAACTGGCTGTTTTAGGGATTGAGATGCCTCAGGAAGATCTCAACTCTAAGTTTCTGAGAAGTCTACCTTCTGAATGGGCTATGCATGTGGTAGTATGGAAAAACAAGCCTGATATAGATTCCATGAGCCTAATGGATCTATATAGCAACTTCAAGATAGTTGAACATGAGATTAAGAAGTCTGCTTGATCAAGTTCAAGCTCAAGCTTAGGGAATTTGGCTTTTGTATCAACTCCTAGTTCATCAAGTCCTGATGAAGAAGTCCAAGTTAGTGGAGCAGTAGGAACTGCTAGTGCAAATCTTGGTACTGCTAGCATCTCGAGCAGTACTAGTGGACTTTTGAATGATGATACTTATTGTGCTTTTCTGACTACTCAGCACAATGGAAGTATGTTGACTCATTCAGATCTTCAATAGATTGATGAAGATGATATTGAAGAGATGGATATTAAGTGGCAGCTCTCTCTTCTCAGTTTGAGAGCTAGAAGATTCTTGAAGAAGATTGTCAAGAAGATCGTCATAAACAGTAATGATGTTGCAGGGTATGACAAATCCAAGATTGAGTGCTACAATTGCCACAAGAAAGGTCATTACTCAAGGGAGTGCAGATTGCCAAGTCAACAAGATGGAAAGAGTAGAGCATATGGAAACAAGTCAAGAGTTGTGGAGGTTGCTGATTCAAGCTCGAAAGCCATGGTTGCTATTGATGGCTTAGGATTTGACTGGAGCTATATTGCAGAGGAGGAAGCAGAAGCATCTACAGAGGTTGCTCTCATGGCATTTTCTGATTCTGAGGTACAAGTTTCAAAATGGTCTAAATCTTGTGAATCTTTAAAAGAATTAGAAACACTTAAAACAAGATATGAGAGTCAGTGGAAAGAATTAAAAGAAACTGCTTTTAGCTTAGCAAATCATAAGAGAGCTTTAGCTGTGTTAGAAGAGAAAATTGTTCATTATCAAAACAATGAGTCTAAGTTTTCTGATGATATGATTATTGTCAAGAGAGACTTAATGTTTAGAGAGAATGAGATCACTGTTTTAAAACATGAGCTAGAACAGGTTAAGAAAGCTAAGGAGAACATACAGATGAGTGTAGATACACTTGAATACACATCACAAGGTGTTAAAAAGATAATTGAGAGTCAGATTCAAAATAAAGCTAAGTCAGGCCTAGGATATAAGTCTGTCCCACCTCCTTATAGAGGAATTCCATCACCTAAAGGTATAGACTTAGAACACACAGGACTCCCTGAATTTCAATTACCTGAACTTAACTATGGTCCTCAACCTAAGAAGGATGTAGTTGATAAACCTGTGTTTGTTAGTGCAAGTGATAAATCACTATCTGAGGACAAGGTGTCTTCTGATAGGTCCTCACCTAAGGACTCAGATGCTCCAACAATTGAGGAATGGACTTCTGATGATGAGGATGATCAGGCTGTGGTTAAGCCTGTTAGTGATAAAGTAGAGGAACCAAAAGTTCCAAAGATGATTAAACCTGAGACTGTTAGGCCTAGTTCTAATGCCAAACCTTTTAGACCGACAGTTAGGTATGCAGAGATGTATAGAACCACAAACAAGCCAAGAGGTAACCAGAGGAATTGGAATGACCTCAAATCCCATCAATTAGGAAAGGATTTTATGTGCTATAGGAAAGCTTGTTACTCTTGTGGTAGCTTTGATCATCTTGCAGCTTTTTGTGATAAGTATGTTAGAGGGTATTCAAACAAGAGCATGTGTCTAGAAAGACCTAAAACTCCTCCTCGGAATGATAAGATGATACCCAGGTCAGTTCTTTTGAGGTCTGGACCTAGAGCAGTTCCAACTGCTAGACCAGCAGTTCCAACTGTCAGACCTATGAGACAGATTCACCCAAGGCCACCAGTTCAAAATCAAATAAATTTTTTTAAACCATCATACACAACTGGTAAAAGAACTTTTTATGAGAAAGCAGTGGTAAAAAACCAAGTTTGGAAACCTAAGGTAACAACTGCCAAGCCAGCAGTTCCAATTGCTAGCAGGGTAATTGATACTGATGTGAATAAAAACACTGCTAAGGGAAACATGGGTAATGGGGTGAATGCTTCAGCATGTTGGGTATGGAGACCAATTCAACCTAATGGTGCTAAGACTGTTTTGAAAAGAATAAATTATGTTGACGCTAGAGGAAAGCCTAAGTCTGTTTTGGCTTGGGTTCGACAAGAAAACTAATTTTTCTTGTTATATGCATTGTTAGTCATATGCTTGTATTTGGTTTCTTTGTTTTTGGACTAACAATTGCAGGATTGGAGAGTAAACACCAAGTGATTATGAATGCTTGATGTTTTGGACTAAATGGTGTTCTGGAGATTAGTATGTGATTCTTGCATACAAAAAATGGTAATTGGTTCACCATGTCTTATCCACATAAGAACCAACTAGTCCAGAACAAACGGTTTCTGGTAAAGACTAATCAAATCCGTTTATGGTTGACAATTTACCAAAAATTGTATGGTTATCAGCTCACCATATCTAAATGTGAAGAGTTGGCTAGTCCAAAGCAAACAGCTATTGGTAAAGACATATCAAATCCGTTGATAGCTGATAGTTTGCTAAAAACTATGTATGAGCCATGTTATTTTAAAATTCTTATTTCAAAAAGTTGGGACGGCTCAATAAAATTTTTCAACAGTTGGGACGGTTAGTACAAAATATTGGTACGGTTCAACTAGCCGTTATGACTGACATGTCGGTAATTAATTTTGGAGTAAAAACTAGCCGCTGGCGGTTTGTTGCGATTTTTACTGGATGACTTACGGATTTCGAGGGATCCTCTTATAGATATTTTTAACTTTTATTTTATTATATCCTTATACTAAAATAAATAGTTACCATATTCTTTAAGTCGGTCAACTTGAAAACCTAACTCTCTCCATAAACTCTCAATATTACCTTCATCTTCTATCTTTTCACTCACCATTATTACTATTCATGGCTGTTAACTAACATTTTCTACTAAGAATGGCAAGATTGGATTTTGCTAAGCGTCACAACCAGGTTGCGTTTTTAGAGAGAACAGAGCAAGGAGATGGGCCAAAATTTTATGAGGTTGTGGACTTTCTCAACCACTCTCACATAAGGTATGCTCTAACTGTTTCTCCTACTCTTTATGTTTCGCACATCACACAGTTCTGGAAGAATTCATCTATCTTGACAAGTGATGATGGAAACTTAGAAATTCATACTAAAGTAGATGGCATTAAATTTGTTGTTACCGAGTCTATACTTAGGAGACATCTTAAACTAAATGACTCAGATGGTATCGACACTATGCTAAATACTGAAATTTGGGAAGAACTTGAAAAAATGGGGTATGATACATCTGAACATAAATTGACTTTTCAAAAAGCATGTTTTTCACCCCAATGGAGATTTTTGATACGTACTCTTCTATTATGTTTAAGTAGTAAAAAGACTGCTTGGGAACAATTTAGTAGCAATATTGCTATTGCTCTCATTTGCTTGTCTACAAACAGAGTTTTTAACTGGTCAAAATATATTTTTGAGGGTATGGCATCAAATGTTGATAGTAAAACAAAGTTTTTAATGTATCCCAGGTTTGTTCAAACAATTTTAAATAAAAAGAAAAAACCTGCTTACAGAACCAACTGAAATTTTTCCTACGCCTAGTCTACAATCAAAGGTTTTTCAAAATATGACTATGGCTAGTAAACTTTTTCAAGGGGAACCAGTTCCATTATTTCCTCAAATGATTCAAACTGAGTTGGGTGAAGGTTCAGTAGTTCCAACTGATCCCCATCGCACGTCCACTCAAGTATTTGAAACAACCCAACAACCACCTATCACTTATAGGAGAAGGTCTAAACCTAGTCTAACTAGGGTTGTGACTGAATCCTTGCCCAAAGATTCACCTCTCATAGCAGGTAATACAGCTAGAAGTGATGAGGGTAGTTCTTCACAAACTGAATTGACGGCTTTATGTACCAAGTTAGTAAACAAAGTTGATACTTTGGAGAAGGAGCTAAAGCAAACCAAGGAGGAATTTAAAGCTCACAAGGAGACTTTTGCCAAAGTTTATACAAAGCTAAAAAAAATGGGTGAAGAATCTTGAAGAACAGTTGAAGAAGAAAAGGGCAAGAGTGGTATTGGATGATTCTGATGATGATGATTCAGATGGCTGTGAAGGGGATGATGAAAATTCTTCCAAACAGGGGAGGAAATCTGGTAAAGAGAGGAAATTTGAAGAAAAGGATAGATCAGGATCTCAGGGGATGATGAAAAGGGCAAGAGTGGTATTGGATGATTCTGATGATGATGATTCAGATGGCTCTGAAGGGCATGATGAAAATTCTTCCAAACAGGGGAGGAAATCTGGTAAAGAGAGGAAATTTGAAGAAAAGGATAGATCAGGATCTCAGGGGAGGTATCAAGAAAGTTCTGAACAAGATCAAGGTTTTGATATTGGTTCAGGTTCTGGTAATATTCATGAAGAAACAGCTGAAACACATCAAGCAGTTCCTTATGAAGAAGCAGTTCAAACTGCTGAGACAGAGAAAGAGACAGAGCAAGTAACAGTTCAAACTGCTGAGTCAGAACAACAAGCAGTTCCAACTGAAGAAACTTCTGATGAAAAAGATTTCAAGAAAAGAGCAGATAAAGGAAAGAATCCTATGACATCTGAAGAAGTGGCTGCTGTTCAAGAACTTGAAAGGCTTAAAAGGTTGAAACCAAAAACTCAAGAACAGATTGCTCATGATGCAGAGGTTGCAAGGCAAATGTTAGAAGAAGATTTGGCTGATAAGGAAGCTGAAAAGGAAGCTAAACAAGCTCAGATGGATCATGATGAAGAATTTGCAAGGAAATTGGCTGCTGATGATATAAGGAATATAGCTGAATTCATGGGAAGAAAAAGATCAAATGAAGTAGATCAAGAAGAATTCAATGAACAGTTGCAATATTTTCTGGATTCTGATGTGATTGTAAGAGCATAAGCTTTTATGGTTCTTAGAGATCAAGAGTTAAATGAAGATGAGAAGACAGAGGAGCTTAAGGAATTTATACTCAAGAAGAACGGAGTTACAAAGTGGGAAGATCTGATTCATAGAATAAGAGAAAGCCAGAAGTCAGGGTATAAGACAAAGTTACCTACAAAGAGAGAACTTGTTGAGGATATGAGGCATTATTTGAAGAACTCAGCAAATTACTTAATGAAAGATTTCAAGGGAATGTCTTATGCTATAATTGAAAAAGAATTATGTGAAACTTATGCTATTTTGAATTCTCCAAGAAGAAGTGTCAAAACAGGTAAGAAGAGGGAAGCAGAATCTATGGAATCAGAAGTTGCTAAGAAACAAAAGTCTGATGAAGAAGGATTAACTGATGAGAAGATTAAAAGCATGATGGTGATTATTCCAGAGTATTCTTACATTAAACCTTTGCAGGTCAAACATCCAATAATTGACTGGGAAGTGTTTACTGATGGAAGGATGAAGGGATGGAAGATTATCAGGTTAGGAGATATTTCTGAAAGATATAAGTTGTTTGAAGATTTGCTTAAAGGCTTTGACAGAGAAGATCTAAATCAACTTTGGAGTTTAGTAAAAGAGAAGTTCAAAGATATTGATCCAGTTAAAGATAAAGACAAAGAACTATGGGTTCAATTGAAGAGATTGTATAAACCAGATGGTGGAGAATCGATTTGGAGATTTCAAGCTCAAGTCAAGGATATTTCTTGGAAGTTATTTGGTACATGTGGAGTACACAGAGTATCTACAAAGGATGGATTAGAGATATATATGCTGGTTGAAAAGAATTATCCACTCAGACCAGGTGTTTTGACTATGCTGGTATTTACTAAACTAGAAGCTAATGAAGAGTCTGAGATGGCTAATATGCTGGTAACGAAGATATTCAACCTTGCACAAGAAGTAAAAGCTAGATCTAAGAGATTTGCTTGATGGGTATTTGAAAGAATTTTCAGCATTAAGAAGAAGAAGCATAATTTGAAGAAACTTAATGATTGGGAAGAAATCATAAGTTTAGGGGAGGATTGTTAGGAATTAAGCTTAAGCAGTTAAGACTGTTAGAGGTAACAGTTAGGACTATTGAAGATTGAAGTTAAGACTGCTGAAGAGTATTGAAGACATGAGTAGTTAAGACTGCTGAGTGAAGAAGTTAAGACTGGTTATGATTTATGTAAAGTAGATAAATATGGAAAATATATTGTGTATATCGTATAAGAATAGATTGATAGTTATCTTGTACAGGAATCCTTGGTCTATAAAAGGATTGCCTAGGTTAAGGTTTATATACACAGCACAATACACATAGATACACGAATACGATAGAATTCATACGTATTAGAAAAATTCAAGGTTGTAAACCCTAGTGATAGGAAGATCACTCGTATTATTTGCTAATAATATTGAATCGTTGAAGGTTATTTATTCTGTGTTTCTTTGTTTATTCAATTCATACAAAACACACAAGGTTTTCTAAGTGCTAGCTAGTAAATTCTGCGTGCTAGACTAGGTATAATTCTACGTATCACATCTAACACAAGGAGTGTGTGTAGATCCGGTCATTACGTGTTATTAAACGTTTTGAACCAAAAACATTCAGTTAAAACATCGCCCTTTAGTAGTAAAAGTGATCTGAAAAAGTTGGCGTTTTATCAAAATTGGTGAAAAGAGGGTTTATTGAAATTGCCTTTGAGGGTTTATCGAAATTGTCGCTAGGTTTTATCGGAATTGTCGCTAGGGTTTATCGAAATTGTCGCTAGGGTTTATCTGAATTGTCAGTAAGAGGTTATCGAAATTCAGCAGTTTAAGGGTTTGTGAAAACTGGCGTTCAGTATTTTACTTCGACTCTCAGGCAAATCTCATATCTTGTATAAGATATTGAGAAAATTATAGGAATTGTAATTTAGATAAGCTATCGAAATTGCCAGTTCTATCGCAATTTAGAAAGGTTATCGGAATTGTTAATTTCTATCGAAATTGCTGAAGCTATCGGAATTCAGAACCTTATCGAAATTCAGAACCTTATCGAAATTGGCAACTGTGAACAGTGTTATCAAAATTGGAAACTGTAAACAGTGTTATCAAAATTGGCTACTGTGAACAGTGTCATAGGAATTGCTTGTGAACAGTAATCTGTTAGAATTGAACAAGAACACCACTTAACCAAAACCAAACATTATAACTCATAACACACATCTCAATTGTCTACAAGATCTACAAGAACACAAGAATGTCTCAACCACCAAATTACAACTATTTTTACAATCAGCAACAGCACTATCAACAACAACAATATCATCAGCAACAATAATTTCAACAACCACAATATTCTCAACACCAAGCTTTTGTACAACAACATCATTTTTTCCCTCAACAACAAGTCTCTCAACAACAACAATATCCACAACAACCAATGCAGACTTACCAACTTCCACCTAAACAACCTCACTGGTTTGACCAAATGTGCGAAGCAATCAACAGTCAACAATCTAGACATGAAGCAGGATCTTTAGATACACCTCCAATGCTAACTCCAGGGAACTACGTGCAATGGTCAAGTTGATTTCTCCGGTTTATTGAACTCAAGAAACCCCATGGAAAGTACTTGAAGAAGGTAATTATTGAAGGACCATATCCAGTACCTACCACAACGATTCCTGTAGATCCAAATCACATTCTTCCAAGAGAAGCAACTATAACTCCTATTCCTGTTGCTCAGCTCACAACAGAAAAAGTACTTCAGCAAGAAGTAAATGAACTTGCCATGTCTTACATACTTCAAGGAATTCCAAATCCTATCTTTTGAAGTATCGATGCACAAAAGATTGCAAAAGACATGTGGGAACATGTACATCTTCTCATGGAAGGAACAGAGCTAAACCAAGAGGATATGGAATCTAAGCTTTATCTGGAATACACCATGTTTATGATTGAAGCTGGGGAATCTTTAGAGTCATAATACCATAGGTTTACCAATATCATCAATGACTTGGACCGTCACAACATCGTACTACCAAGGATTGCAGTGAATACTAAGTTCCTGAGTTGTCTCGGACCTGATTGGCATAAGTATGTGACTTTTTTTCGACAAGCTAAGAATCTACACAACGCCTCATATGGGTTGCTGTATGATTATTTAAAGCATCACCAATCAGAAGTTGACAAAGACAGAGCAGCTCGTGGAGGTTACTCACCATCATCAACTCCAAATTCACTTGCTTTGATTGCTCAGTCTCACTTTGCACCACAACCAAACCAGAGTTTTGTCCAACCTCAACATCAATCTACTTATCCCTTACAGACTTCAAACCAAATCGTTCCATACGAAGCATCACCGCAACAAGATGATAATCAACTGGTTTCATATGACAACACCGATTCTATGTTCTACTCAAATGACAACAACGATGAAGACGATGCTTTCAATTCGTTGAACGAAGGATTTGCTTTGATTACTAGAGCTTTCAGCAAATTTTCAAGCAAATCTAACAACCGTCTTAAGTCTTCATCCAACACACGAAATCAGGTAGTTGTTCATGATGGCAGAGTTGAAATTCAAAACAGAGCTTCTGGGAGATATGGTTCGGGTAGCTATATGGGAAATTCAGGTGGACAGAGGTTTAACTCAGCTGGGAATAGTCAGAACAATGTTGGTAACACACAGAGGAGGGCAGAAATTGTTGAGACAAGGAATACTGGGATTGGAAACACCATGGTCAAATGCTATAATTGTGGAGGGAAATGTCACATAGCAAATGCTTGCCCCAAGCCAAGAACCAGAGGCAGTGTGTATCACAAAGAAGCTCTTCTTCTGGCTCTTAAAGATGAAGCTGGTGGCACTATGACTGAGAAGGAGCACAACTTTATGGCCAATGCATACTCGGACGATGACATGGAAGATCTGGAGGCAAATGCAGCTGTAATGTTGATGGCTAACATGCAAGAAATTCATATGGGTGAAACAGGCCCGGTTTATGATACCGATGGCTTATCTCAGGTACATGACTCTGAATGTCTCATTCATGAAATTGTATCACCCTCTGCATCTGCATCTGCTGAAGAAAATGTTGATCAAAATGACTCATTTTTATCCTCTCAAGTCGATCACCAAATAAACACTGTAGTTACATTTGATGAAGATCAAATTAACCCCGTTGTTTCATTTGATGATCCTCTTGATGATGATAACAATGATCAAATTGAACAAGATGATCCTTCGCATGGTCCAGATCCAGAGCTCATGACCTTGCTTTTGACCACCCAAACACAATTAGATGCACAGAAATCCCAAATTGATAAGTGCAATGAAATAAATAGAAATCTAAAAGCAAAAGTTGCATTGCTGACTAAGGATCTTGAGTGCTACAAACTTCAAATTTCAAATTGTGAAACCAAAGAAAAATGGGAGAAAAGCTTTGAGGCTGCATTCCAACAATCATATGTGAAAGTACAAAATTTAGAACATCAAGTACGTGAATTGACCGTTTCCAAAAATGAATTAATTTCACAAAAGGAACAAGAAAAATTAGATTTTTAAAAACAAATTGACATTCTACACTCTGATCTTTCCAAAACAAAAACAGAGTTGTCAACTTGTCAAGATAATTTTTCTGAACACCGACAAATTTCAAGGAAACGTGTTGATTCTTACCTTGAGGAAATTGTTGCGTTGGAATCCAAACTTAAAGAATTTCAAAACGTTGTGTATAAAACTGGTGAATCTGTAACCACCATTCAGAAATTAACTATAAAACCAAATCCCCAAGGATATGGAATTACAATTGGGAGTGACAAACCAAGTTTTTTACATAAAGCACTCAAGGAAAATCCAATGTTATACAGTGCAAAACTTTTGTTTGATGATTCTTTCATGCGTGTTTTTGTCTATAATTATGAAGAGGAAATGGAACAAGAGGACGAGAGTCAATCTAAAATGAGTAATGTCCACATTAATAAACCATATGACTACTCAAGAGTACCTCATATTAATGACACTTTCGTACCTTAAAAAGATAAATCAGAACAAACATGGTCTTTAATTGAAATGAATGAAACTTCTGAAGTTGTCCCTGTGACCACAGTAGCACAAGTAATTGGCCATTTACCAAATCCAGGTGTTATTGCCCCAATGCCAAAACAATGTCATGTCCTTAGATATTTTAATACATTCATGGAAGACATAAAATTTTTGGAAGATGCAGTTGAACGAAACTCAAAGATCAAAGTCTCTACTTTTCTTTCAACCTATGAGAAAGAAAAGAGAGAAGTTTTTCAAAAGCAATTTTTGCCACACGTTCAACACCTGCGACTTTGTGCTACACATTGGGAACAGAAACTTCAAACAGAGGTTGCATCCATGATGAACATTTTTGAAGCAACAGAAAACAAGATCTTAAAACAAAAATGTGAAAACAAAGCTTTGAAAAACGAAGCAGATCGACTCTTGGAGAATGTTCTATGTTCTGATATAATATCCATGATCATGAATTCCATTTATCTATCCTGTAATGAAATGATTGTTGATGATCATACCATTGATACTGAGATGTTAAACCTTGAAATTGCAAATTTGAAAAAAAGATAATGAGCGACATCGAAAAGTCAATGATGATGTAGAAAATAAACTTTCAAAAGAAATTTCCCAACTCAACCAAAAGTTGCAATGGTGTCAGACTCAAAGTCTTGACTTTGAGTTACAGTTACAAAACCAAAAAGAATCATTGTCCTTTCAAAACAGTCATGCTTTCAAAAGTCAAAATGTTGAACAAGAAAATGCTGTATTAAAACATCAAATTTCTGAGTATGAAAAGGACATTGATGAAGTTTGCCAAAACAGAAATGACACTGTTCGATTAAATCGAGAGTTGGACTCCAAAATTCAACAACAAAAACACATCATCATTAAGCTGAAAGAGAAACTCAAAGTACTTGAAAAAGGAAAATTTGAACAAAAATAATGTGATTACACAAGGCATGTATCAAGTAGATGAGACACCAAAAAAAGCATCTTCACAGACCACTAATGTGCATGCTTCAACTTCTATAGGACTAGGCACCCCTCCTAAGGTTAGCAGATCCAAGACCAAAAAGAGTAAAAAGAAGACTAGTATCTGGAAACCTAAGAGCGGCTCCCCTAAAGATCAAGAAGTAGAAGTTCACACTAGGAATCAGAATAACAAGCATGTTATGTCTAAAGTAGAATCAAACTTTAAGTCGTGTAATTCTAGTTGTGATGTAACGAATGCTAAAACTATGAATGTTCTGAATGATGTTATGGTTGATGCTTATTGTGTGTTTTGTCAGACTAGTATTTTGTCTGGTAATCATCAAAAATGTGCTGCAAAAACCCTTTTGTCTCATAAACAGAAACATACTAATGGCATTTCCTCTAGGCCCACTACCGCTGCTAAGTCAATCTTAGAAAAACGGACAAAAGTAGTTTCTAAGCCTACCGTAGACAAGACCATATTTGCCACTAAAAAAATCCAATCACCAAGTGCATTCACTAGGAAGAAAGAAGAATCTAGTTGGACATGGCAGCGTTGGCTACAGCATAAACCTAGTTTTACTTGGTTACCAAAGATGCTTAAAAACTGTGCTACTAACCCAACGGGTTCCACCATTACTATCTCTCCATCTGCATTGTCTTCTTGTGATGCAGGTGATTCAAATCGTCCTTCGGATTGTTGATAGTGGGTGTTCCCGACACATGACAGGTAACTTAAAACTTTTAGTAAACTTTGTCGCAAAGTTCATAGGAACTGTTAGATTCGGGAATGACCACTTTTCCGCTATCATGGGATATGGGGACTATGTCGACGGAAATATCGAAATCAGCCGTGTATACTACGTTGAAGGCCTTGGACATAACCTTTTCTCCGTAGGGCAGTTTTTTGATGGGGACTTGGAAGTTGCATTTAGGGAGAAAACCTGCTTTGTTCAAGACCTACAAGGAAACGACCTAATGACAGGAAAATGCGGCACGAGTCTTTGCACCATTTCCTTGTCAGACATGACCGCTTCTTCTTCAATTTGCTTACTCTCCAAGGCTCACTATACAAAAGCATGGCTATGGCATAAACGTTTGTCTCACTTGAATTTCAAAACAATGACCGAGCTTGCTCGTCATAAGTTAGTAGATGGTCTTCCAAGATTCCGGTATGCCGAAGATCACCTTTGTTCAGCATGTGAACAAGGGAAGAGTACTCGTGCTCATTTTCCTCCTAAAACATAGCACAGTACGGATCATGTACTCCAACTTCTCCATATGGATCTTTGTGGCCCAATGCGTGTTCAGACAATCAATGGGAAGCAGTATATATTGGTAATCGTAGATGACTTTTCGAGATAGACTTGGGTCTACTTTCTTCGCACCAAAGATCAAGCTCCTTTAATGATCATCACCTTTCTCACCAAAATTCAGGTTCAGCTCCGCAATGTAGTTCGAAAAGTCAGGACAGACAACGGAATCTAATTTAAGAATCACACTCTTCGGGAGTATTTTGAGAAAGTAGGGATTGAACACCAAACATCTATTGCACGCAGCGCAGAACAAAATGGAGTAGTCGAAAGACGAAACTGAATGTTAGTGGAAGCCGCAAGAATAATGTTGATAAATTCTCAATTACCGGATTACCTCTGCGCTGAAGCTGTCTCAACCGCGTGCTACACCCAAAACCGTTGTATGATGACTAGAAGGCACAACAAAACCCCATATGAACTTGTTCACAGAAGAAAACCGAACATAAATTACTTTCATGTATTTGGGGCTCTCTGTTACCCAAATAATGATCGTGATGACCTTGGAAAGTTGAAAGCCAAAGCTGATATAGGGATTTTTGTATGATACTGCGAGAATTCGAAAGGATTTCATATCTGGAACCGTCGAAACTGAGAAATTCAAGAGACCATACATGCTCATTTTGATGAACTCACGGAAATGGCTTCTGAGCAAAACAGCTTAGGACCCGATTCTAACCGTCTGAACTTCCCTGATCAATCAGCTACACCTCTTTCTCTCAATCACAAGGACTTGGAAGATTTGTTTGCTCCGCTATTTGATGATTCTCTCGTTAGTCGTGCTTCTGAAGTATCCACCAGTTCCGCTGCACAACCCGTCAAAATTCAAGCACCTGATACAACAGTAGCTACAACAACAACAGTTGCTGAAGATGCACCTCCAACAGAAACATCATCATCAGTAGAACAAACAGCTTCTAATACTGCGATTGCAGTTGAAGATCCCCCTCTATCTTCTGAAGTACCCACACCCATAAATTATGACGGCAATGCTTTCTTCAATCCATTTGCTCCGGCTCCAAACATTCCAGATATTGCAGAGTCGTCAACGAGCAATTTGGATCCGTCAAATATGCACCAAAATTTTCAACACTACCCTTCAACCCACAAGTGGACTAAGGATCACCCTCTAGTGAACGTGATTGGCAATCCAGACAACCCAGTCATGACAAAAAAAAATCTCTACACAGACGGTGAAACTTGCATTTATGCACTCACCGTTTGTCAAGCAGAATCAAAAAACGTTAAAGAAGCCCTTACTTACGACAATTGGATTGAGTCAATGCAAGAAGAACATGATCAATTCAAGCGTCTAGAAGTTTGGGAATTGGTAGAAAGACCAGACGGAGTATACGTTGTCGGACTGAAATGGATCTGGAAGAACAAGTTGGATGCTGATGACACGGTTATTCGTAACAAATCTCGGTTGGTTGCTAAAGGATTCAGTCAAGAAGAAGGTATCGATTTTGAGGAATCTTTCACACCAATGGCAAGACTTGAGGCCGTTCGAATGTTTCTGGCTTATGCAACTCACAAGAATATCACCGTATATCAAATGGATGTGAAGACGACATTTCTAAATGGACAGCTCTGTGAAGAAGTATACGTCACACAACCAGAGGGCTTCGTCGACCCAGAACATCCGAATCACGTGTACCGGCTCAAGAAAGCCCTCTATGGCCTAAAACAAGCCCCGAGGGCATGGTACGATAAACTATCTGCATTCCTAATTGCTAATCATTTCACAAAAGGCTCTGTTGACCCAACATTGTTTATACAAAAACACGGGGAAGACATCTTAATAGTACAAATTTATGTGGATGACATCATTTTTGGTTCAACCCATAGGAAATACTCAAATGCTTTTGCTAAATTAATGAAAGAAAACTTTGAGATGTCCATGATGGGTGAACTGAAGTTCTTCTTAGGACTGCAAGTTCATCAATCACCCCGTGGCATATTCTTAAACCAGTCCAAATATGCTCAAGAAATTTTGAAAAAACATGGCATGACAAGCTGTGACACCTATAATACACCAATGTCTGCATCATCTCCTAAGCTAGATGCTGATTTACATGGGACACCAATTGACCCTACCAAATACCGTAGTATGATTGGGTCACTCATGTATCTCACAGCCAGTAGACCAGATATAGTATTTTCCACATATCTTTACTCCCGGTATCAATATAGACCAACTGAAAGACACCTCTCTGAGGTTAAGAGAATCCTTCGATAAATAAAAGGAACCATTCACTTGGGGATCTGGTATCCGAAGGATTCTGGTTTTGAACCAATTGCTTTTTCAGACGCTGATCTTGCAGGATGCTTAGACACAAAGAAAAGTACATATGGGGGAGTGCAATTCTTAGGTGACAAGCTTGTATCTTGGCAGTCAAAGAAGCGGGATTGTACATCACTGTCATCAATGGAATCTGAATATGTGGCTATGTCAGCATGCTGTGCTCAAGTCATCTGGATGAGATCACAACTGATGGACTATGGTTACGTCTTCAACAAGATTCCAATGTACTGCGACTCCAAGAGTGCCATTGCTATCTCGTGCAACACTGTTCAGCATTCAAAGTCAAAGCATATTGCTCTTCGGTACCACTTCATCAAAGAGCACATGGAACAGGGTACAATTAAACTTTACTTTGTGGGTACAGAATACCAACTAGCAGACTTATTCACTAAATCCTTGCCTCATGCAAGATTTGTGGAATTAGTTCACCAGATTGGTATGAGATGTTTGACTCCAGACGACTTGGAAACTTTTCTTAAAAACAACTAACCAAGTCAAACATCAAAACTATCTTTGTAAATATTTTGACAAAAATACAAAAAAGATTTTTCCATTTAATCTTATAAAAAAAAGAAAAAAAAAAAAAAAAGAAAAAAAATGCAAGTACAACATCTTCATCAACACTTTGTTCATTTCAACACATTAACAATTATTTCTGAACAAGTGTTGAGGGGGAGAAAGAAATTCAAATCTTACAATTTTCATTAAAAATTGTACTTGTATATTTTCTTCAAAAATAAAATTGTTGCTTCATAAATGGTGGTAAAATCATCTGAGTGATACCCTCTTTGATCTTAAATTATTTTCAAATATTCATAAATCGAGGGGGAGTATTAAAGTTGTTATTGCCAAAAACTTGTTAAGTCTAAAAGTTAAAATTGTAAGTTTGGACTTTAATTGAAAAACAAAGTGGTTTGGGGACTAAATGTGACAAAAATAGGAAAGATGAAAAAACTTTTAACAAAAGGGTCAAAGTGCATTTACTGCACCATAACCACTGTCAGAAATATCAACCACCGCATTTACTCTTACACCCACCATTATCAATGGCTAGAATCCAACCTTCAAATCCGGTCAAGTTTCGTTAAATCTGTGAGTGAATAAATGTTTATTGCATGATTATAAACAACGGTTTTGAAGGATTTAATGATCCAACGGTTCAATTTTGCAAAATCGAATTTTAAAACTCTAGGGTTTATGCGTAATCAAATTTTTTGATTCTGAGTGATTTAGATGCAATTGATTGGTGGGTTGTTGTCGGAATTAGTCCATTAACATGTTATGCATATTTAATTGAACCCAGAAACGCGTGTGATGCATGTTCAAATTTAGGGTTCATACGTTAAAATTTGGGAAAGTTGTATAAATGTGTTGTAGTGGAATTAAGATGTTGGAATAGTGTTTATGTATGTCGAATTGCATGTTTTAACCATCGAATTGAACCCAGAAACACAAATGATGTGATTTAGATAACTAGGGTTTAATAAGAACGCGTATAAGATCTATCTTTTGATTCTGTGGTTACAAAGTGTTAAGACTTGGACATATAACTAAGGAACATCATGTGAAACTATTGGAATAGATCAAACAAACATTTAACAAGTTTTAATGAATTCCCATAATTTGATGAATAGGATTTATCAAAATTGAGTACTGTTGAGATTTAGTTTGATATAAAGGGTTTAATGAGCATAGAATAACTTGTGAATTGGTTTAATTGAACAGGAAAACCATATTTCGACAAAGAACCAAGAATCATGTACGTCTACAGTAGTTATCGAAATTTCTTTTATAAGAAATTATCAAAATTGTCATTTCTATCGAAATTGATCAAATTCTATCGAAATTGCCATTTCTATCGAAATTGGTCAAGTTCTATCAAAATTGTCATTTCTATCGAAATTGATCAAGTTTTATCGAAATTGCCATTTCTATCAAAATTGGTCAAGTTCTATCGAAATTGCCATTTCTATCGAAATTGACCATTTCTATCGAAATTGATCAAGTTCTATCGAAATTGCCATTTTTATCGAAATTGATCAAGCTCTATCGAAATTGCCATATCTATCAAAATTGAAGTTCTGTCAAAATTGGTGAAATTTTCGAAATTGGCCAACCTGTTACAATTTGATCTCTATCGAAATTATACTGTCTGAATTCACATAAAGTTGAAAATTGTCGAAATTGCTCTTTGAACAATAAATAGGTAATAAAATTGCTATGTTTAACTTGTAAAGTCAAACTTAGCAATAAAAGGATCACATGTGAAACAACAAGTTTAACTATTTGCTAACTTTCTTGTATCCTGCAAATCCATGTTTGAATGATGTTTCAGATATCTCAAATGGCCGCATCACAACAACAACCAATTCCAATGCTCACAAAGGCTGAAGTTTTCCCACAAGGCTATAAGGCGGAGATTGGCAACAATAACTCAAGGGTAGAATTTCATAAGATCAAGTGTGTTGAACCAACCTATGAGATTGCTATAGAGGTTCTCAAGCAACACCCGTGTAGGAGTATGCTGGAGAAGTCAGCTAGTGTTCCAGAATTCTATTTCCATCAAATGTGGGATACTTTAAAGCTAGACTTAAGAGAGACATATTTCACATGCACGTTGGACCGCAAGAAAGTCACTGTCGATAAAGACTACCTTCGCAAGGCACTGCTACTTCCAGAAGCTCCTCAACCTAACAACAAGTTTTACCCAACACCTACAGAAGAAGAGGTTCTCAACTTCCTTGAAGAGATTAACTATGATTTGCAACCAGGAATACCATTGACAAAGATCTCAAGGGTTGAAACCAAACTCATCTGACCGGATCTACACACACTCCTTGTGTTAGATGGATACTTTGAATTATGTTAGTCTAGCACGCAAAATTTACTAGCCAACACTCAGAAGATTTATTTGATGTAGTTTTAGTATGACCGAATGTAATAGTGAATGAACAAGAGACAATTTACTTTAACAAAAACGATTCAATATTATTGATGAATAATACAAGTGATCTCCTATCACTAGGGTTTACAACCTTGAATCTTAATAATCTAGATACGTACAATGTATATCCTCTATTCATTAACCTAGGCAATCCTTTTATACACTAAGGATTCCTTTACAAGATAACTATCATCTATATAAGTAAGATATACACAAAATCCTTTCTATACTTATCTTCTATACGATTACAAAAATTATAAGCAGTACTAACTATAATGTGTGAGCAGTACTAACTGACTTAGTACTGTCAGCCTTGTCTTCAATATCTTCCAGCAGTACCAACTTATATGCAACAGTTTCAACTGTTTACCTTAATTCCTAACAATCCTCCCCTAAACTTATGATTTCTGTGCAAATCACTTAGTTTCTTCGAATTAAGCTTCATCTCCTATGATGAGAGGGGATTCTTCCAAACATCTATCATGTCTGTCTCTTGTTTCTAGCTTTCTTTTGCTCTGCAAGGTTAAATATCTTTGTTACTAACATATCTGCCATCTCAGAATCTTCTTTAACCTTGAGTGTCACTGATAACATAGCCTTTAAAACAACTAATCTGAGTGGATATTCTTTTCCACCAACATATAAATTTCAATTCCATCTTTGGTAGAAACTCTATGCACTCCACATGTCTCAAATAATTTCCAATTAACATCCTTGACTTCAGCTTGAAACCTCCACATTGATTCTCCATCATCAGGTTCATAAATCCTCTTCAATTGAACCCATAGTTCTTTATCTTTTCTTCAAGTGGATCTTCAACATTGAATTTTTCTTTACTAAGCTCCACAGTTGATTAAGATCTTCTCTATCAAAACCTCTGAGTAAATCTTCAAACAACTTGTATCTTTCAGTTATTTCACTAAGTCTCATAATCTTCCACCCTTTCATCCTACCTTCTGTGAATACTTCCCAGCCAATGATTGGATGTTTTACTTGTAAAGGTTTGATGTTTGATGACTCAGGGACTATCACTATCATGCTCTTGAGTTGTTCTTCAGTCAATCCTTCAGCTCCCTTCTTTTATTTCTTTGCTGCATCAGATTCTAACAACTCTGCATCTCTTTTCTTTCCTTTTCTGGTATCCCTTGCAATTGGTGTATTCAGTCTTGCATAAGCTTCATAATAAGCTTTTTCAATTTCATCATCTGATTTTTCTTTAAGATCACTCATCTTCTAGTATGCTTGGTTCTTCAAATAGCTCTTCATAAAGATAATTTGCTCCTTCTTGGTAGGCTCTTTGTTTTGAAACCAAACTTTTTCTTTCTCTGATTTTCTCCATGAGATCATTCCATGCTACTTCTCTGTTCTTTGTTAAGATAAAACTTGTAAGCTTTTCTGTCTTCTCTTCTTCACTTAAGTTCTTATCTTTTAAAATAAGTGCTGCTTGGGCTCTCACAATTAAATCTGAATATAACAAATATTGTAACTGCTCATTGAAGACTTCTTGATCAACCTCAGCATCAGAATCAATCTTTTCTAACCTTGTTCTTTCCATAAACTCAGCTATATTTGTTACATCATCTGCAACCATCTTTCTTGCTAATTCTGCATCAAGATTTATCTGAGTTTGTTCATCTGCTTGATCTTTTTCTAGAAGTTTCCTTGCAACTTCTGCATCATAATCAATCTGAGCTTGAGTTTTTGGTTTTACTTTCTTGAGTCTTTCAGCTTCTTGTTCAGCTTCTTCAGGTGTCATTGGTTTCTTTCCCTTTGCTGGTCTCTTTCTTTCATATTCTTCATTAGCAGTACCTAAAAGTGAACTAGCAATTTGTGCTTCTTCATGTTTTGTTTCAGCAGTTTGAACTATTTCAGCCGTACGAACTGCTTGTGCTTCTTTCTTACTAGTTTGAAATGTTTCTTGATTCTCAGCAGTTTCTTGAGTTTGTTGAGGCTGTTCTTCTACATCCATATCAGCTGTTTC
Source organism: Artemisia tridentata subsp. tridentata (assembly GCA_021014915.2). Lineage (NCBI taxonomy): Eukaryota > Viridiplantae > Streptophyta > Magnoliopsida > Asterales > Asteraceae > Artemisia > Artemisia tridentata. Next base: position 78,162,988 of record CP139504.1, read on the forward strand.
ACCAGTATCCATATCAATCTTTTCACTAGTTCCTTCATCATGCCTCCCCTGAGTTTCTGATCTATCCCCTTTGCCTTTATCTGATTTCCTCCCCTGTTTGGGAGAATCACCACCACCATCATCTGAATCATCTGAGTAGTCACTATCAGAAGAATCTTCATCTAATACTGCTCTTGCCCTTTTCCTCCTTAGATGTTCTTCTAGCTTCTTTACTCTACGAGTTAGCTTTGAATAGACTTTGGCAAAATTTTCTTTATGATCCTTAAGCTCCTTCTCCAAAGATTCTATCTTTTCAGTCAACTTGGTATAAAGAGCCATCAATTCAGATTGTGAAGAACTACCCTCATCACTTCTAGCTGTGTGACCTGCTAGGAAAGGTGAATCATGGGGCAAGGATCTAGTTGCAACTCTAGTATGACTAGGTTGAGACCTTCTCCTATAAGTTGTGATGATTGGGGGTGTTTGGGTATTTTCAGGATTCTGACTGGGTGTGTGATGGGGATCAGTTGGGTTGACTGAGCCTTTACCCAATTCAATTTGAAGCATTTCAGGAAACTAAGGTATTTCTACCCCTTTGAAAAGTCTACTAGCCATAGCCATATTTTGAAAAACCTTTGATTGTAGGCTAGGAGTAGTAAAAGTTTCTGTTGGTTTTGTAAGCAAATTCTTCTTTTTATTCAAAAGAGTTTGAACAAATCTTGGGTACATTAGAAACTTTGTTTTGCTGTTAACATTTGATGCCATACTCTCAAAAATAAATTTTGAAAAGTTAAAAACCTTATTTGTTGACAAGCAAATGAGAGCAATAGCAATATTGCTACTGAATTGCTCCCGTGCTTTCTTTTTGGGACTTAAGCAATGTAAGAGAGTATGTATCAGAAATCTCCATTGTGGGGAGAAACATCCTTTTTGAAAAGTCAGTTTTTTGTTGGATGTGTCATACCCCATTCTGGCAAGTTCTTGCCAAATCTTAGTGTTTAGCATATTGATGATACCATCTGAATCTTGCAACTTAAGATGTCTCCTAAGTGCAGACTCGGTAACAACAAAAAGTATGCCATCCACTTTAGAATGGATTTCTAAGTCTCCATCTTCACTAGTCAAGACAGTTGCATTTTGCTAGAACTGTGTGATGTGCGAGATATAAAGAGTAGGAGAAACGGTTAAAGCATACCTTATGTAAGAATGGTTTAGGAAGTCCACAATATCATAAAATTTTGGTCCGTTTCCTTCCACTGTTTTCTCTAGAAAAGCGACTTGGTTGTGCGTCTTGACAAAATCCAAATTAGCCATGATATTCTTAGTAAAGTTTGATTTTAACTGTGGTGAATAATGAAGATTTAGGTTAGAAAGTAGAAGATGAAAGTTAGATGAGATATTATTGAGAGAAATAAGATTTTTAATTTGACCGACTTAAAGAATATGGTAACTTTTATTTTAGAATAAGAATATAATAGAATAAAATTTAAAATATCTTGAAGAGGATCCCTAGAAAATCGTAATTCAATCAGTAAAAATCGAAACAAACCACCAACGGCAAGTTTTTAACAGAACATTAATTACTGACACATCAGTTATAACGGCTAGTTTAGCAGTACTAAGTTTACACTAGCAGTATAAACTTTGCACTAGCAGCACAAACCTTTATCAAAATTTTCAAAGAATAGTATGAACTTATAGTGATTTCAAAAACATTGTAACACACATATAGTTTTTAGCAAACTATCAGCTATCAACGGATTTGATATGTCTTTACCAATAGCCGTTTGCTTTGGACTAGCCAACTCTTCACTGTTAGATATGGTGAGTTGATAACCATAAAATTTTTGGTAAATTGTCAACCATTAACGGATTTGATTAGTCTTTACCAAAAACCGTTTGCTCTGGACTAGTTGGTTCTTATGTGGGTTAGACATGGTGAACCAATAACCATTTTTTGTGTGCACAGATAACACACTGAGCTTCTAATCACCATTCAGTCCAAAACATAAAGCACTTGTAATTCCTTGGTGCTTATCATCCATTCCTGTAATTGTTAGTCCACAAACAAGGAAACAAAGTGCAAAGCACTTGTCTCACAACATAACAAGCATATGACTAACAATGCACATAAAAAGAAAAATTAATTTCCTTGTGGCACCAAGCCATAACAGATTTAGGCTTGCCTCTAGCATCAACATAATTAAATATTTTTAAAACAGTTGGAGTACTATTGTATTGAAGTGGTCTCCATACCCATGATGCAGATGCATTAATACCATTACCCATATTTCCCTTAGCAGTGTTTTTAAAACTTCTAGTGTTAACTGCTTGCCTAGCAGTATGAGCTGCTGGGTTTGCAATTGAAACTTTAGGTTTCCAAACTTGTTTATTAATCACTGCTTTGTTTTGAAATGGTCTTCTAACAGTTTTGTGCTGATTTAGAAAGAGCTTTGCACCTTGAACTGTTTGTCTAGGGTAAAAAGGTCTATTTGGTCTAACAGTATGAACTGCTGGGATAACAGTGTTAACTGTTTGTCCAACAGTATGAACTGTTCTTGTTCCAGACCTTAACAGAACTGATCTAGGTATCATTCTAGCATTTGTAGGGTGAGAGGGAGGTCTTACTGAGTTCACCCTAGGGGTTGAATACCTAGTTACCCTACTGTTGCAATAAAATGCAAGATGGTCAAAGCTACCACATGTGAAACAAGCTTTCCTATAACAGACAAAGTCATCACCTAGTTGGTGAGACTTGAGGTTGTTCCAATTCCTTTGGTTACCTCTTAGCTTGTTTGTGGTTCTATACATTTCTGCATACCTAACTGTTGGTCTAAAAGGTTTTGCATTAGCTCTAGGCCTAACAGTCTCAGGTTTGAAAACTTTGGGAACTTTTGGTTCCTCCACTTTAACACTAACAGGCTTAACCATAGCCTCATAATCCTCATCATCAGAAGTCCAGTCCTCTATGGTTGGAGCATCTGAGTCCTTAGCTGAGGACACCTTATCCTCAGAAAGTGAGGCATCACTTGCACTCTCATACACAAGTTTATCAACTACATTCTCTTTAGGTTGGGGACCATATTTAAGCTCAGGTAGTTGAAATTCAGGTAGTCCTGTGTGTTCTAGGTCAATGCCTGGAGGTGTTGGAATTCCCCTATATGGAGGTGGAACTGATTTGTATCCTAGGCCTGACTTAGCTTTATTGAGGATCTGACACTCAATTATCTTATTAACACCCTTAGATGCATACTCTAGTGTGTCTACACTCATCTGAATATTTTTCAACACACTAATTTCAGCATCCCTAAACATTATATCTCTCTTAAGTATAGCTACAGTATCACTAAAAGTAGACTCATTTTCCTTATAGTGAACTATATGTTCTTCTAATACAGCCAAACCTCTCTTATGATTTGCTAAATTAAAAGCAGTCTGGTTTAGCTCTATTCTCTGATTATCATACTGTTTTCTAAGTGTTTCTAATTCTTTTAATGCATCACATGATTTAGAACATTTAGAAATTTGTACCTCAGAGTCTGAGAAAGCCATAAGTGCCATCTCTATAGATGCTTCTGCTTCCTCCTCTGCAATGTAGCTCCAGTCAAATCCTAAGCCATCAATGGCAACCATAGCCTTTGAGCTTGAATCTGACACTTCCACAACCCTTGATTTGCTTCCAAATCCTCTGCTCTTGCCATCTGGTTGTCTTGGCATTCTACACTCTCTTGAATAATGACCTTTCTTGTGGCAATTATAACATTCAATCTTTGACTTGTCATACCCAGCAACATCATTGCTGTTTATGATTATCTTTTTGCCAATCTTTTTCAAGAATCTTCTAGCTCTCAAGCTGAGAAGAAAGAGTTGCCACTTGATATCCATCTCTTCAATATCATCTTCGTCAATCTCTTAAAGATCTGCATGAGTCAACATACTTCCATTGTGCTGAGTAGTCAAGAAGGCACAATAAGTATTCTCATCCAAAAGCCCATTAGTACTGCTTAAGGTACTAGCAGTACCAATATTAGAACTAGCAGTTCCCACTGCTCCAGCAACTTGAACTTCTTCTTCTGGATTAGAGGTACTGGGAGTTGACACAAAGGCCAAATTTCCAGAACTTGAGCTTGAACTTGATCCAGCAGACTTCTTCACTTCATGTTCTACTATCTTGAAGTTACTATAGAGATCCATCAGACTCATAGAATCAATGTCTGGTTTATTCTTCCAGACAACTACATGCATAGACCATTCTGATGGTAGACTACTTAGGAATTTTGAGTTGAGATCTTCCTGAGGCATCTCAATTCCTAGAACAGCAAGGTGACTCACTAGCTTTTGAAGCCTATTAAACATATGATCGAGTGACTCATTGCTTGTTGTAGTGAAATTCTCAAACTATTGCTTGAGAAGTGTCTTCTGGGTTTTCTTGGTGGCTTCATTCCCACAATACCTTGCAACAATAGCTTCAAAAAGAGTTTTGGCACACTTGTATTTGCTGAAGTTCAGTAATTGATCATTGGGGATTGTCATCAGCAGCATGCTCCTTGCTTTAACATCATTCTTGTGCTGAGCCTTCTCATCAGTAGTCAATGGCTTAGTCTGCACAGTTGTTTCAGTCTTGCCCTCAACAACAGTTGTAGTGGTTGTAGGCTTAAAAGAGTTCCCATCTTCTATAATCTCCCAAAGTGCATAATCCTGCACTTGAAAGAATTGTTCAACTCTTAGTCTCTACATATCGAACTCATTAGGTTTAAGCATTGGTAATTTAGCAGCAATGCTGGTTTGGGTTGTTGTCTCCATGTCCATCTTCTTCTTAAACAAAATCGTCTGGATCTTCTAAATCAAAGTATCAGTAACCTGGCTTTGATACCACTTGACCGGATCTACACACACTCCTTGTGTTAGATAGATACTTTGAATTATGTTAGTCTAGCACGCGGAATTTACTAGCCAACACTCAGAAGATTTATTTGATGTAGTTTTAGTATGAACGAATGTAACAGTGAATGAACAAGAGACAATTTACTTTAACAAAAACGATTTAATATTATTGATGAATAATACGAGTGATCTCCTATCACTAGGGTTTACAACCTTGAATCTTAAGAATCTAGATACGTACAATGTATATCCTCTATTCATTAACCTAGGAAATCCTTTTATACACTAAGGATTCCTTTACAAGATAACTATCATCTATATCAGTAAGATATACACAAAATCCTTTCTATACTTATCTTCTATACGATTACAAAAATTATAAGCAGTACTAACTATAATGTGTGAGCAGTACTAACTGACTTAGTACTGTCAGCCTTGTCTTCAATATCTTCCAGCAGTACCAACTTATATGCAACAGTTTCAACTGTTTACCTTAATTCCTAACATCATCCCTCAACCCTGGAGAACAATCTACTACATCCTTGCCCGATCTGTCTCAGGGAGAGATAGTGGTCACGAGAAACCCCGTTTACCTCATCTTCAAGTCTCCTGGGGGATAGCTAATCAGAAAGATATTGAATTTGGTCAACCTATCTGGGATGATCTGGTCTATCAAATTCAAAAACCTACAGCTCTAAATCCATTAACCAAGATCTCGTTCGTACGTTTCACCAAGCTTCTCATCGCCCATCTCATTGACGAAAATGATGGTATCTCTGCAAGACTTAAAGACCGTGAAATGCACCTGCTCAAGATGGACAAGACCATCAGCTCAGTCTACATCCCCAAAAGCAGCACACGAAAGCAAGGGATCAGACTACCTGAATCTCTGCTGACCAAAAAAGTTAAGAAAACAAAAGCCTACAGAGAGTATGACAGAGCGTTCAAAGATGGTCATGCCGGGTTTTGCAAGTATGATGATGAGACTGGATCAACTAAGACTCGTTCAAAGGGAAGCAGCAAGACTGAAAGTGCTTCTAGTGCATCTAAGAAGATCAGACCTTCTGCACATAAAATTATCAAAAGAAGAGTTCCGGTTACAATCCTAAGCCAGAACCTGAGGAAGGTAGGATTGTTGCGGAAGAGGAATCCGACTCAGAGACGGAGACTGATGAAGAAACTTATAAAGAAGATATAGCTACTAAGATAGCACTGAAGAAAGCCGTAATTCACTCAAGGCTAATGAGGAAAGACGAGCACAGTTAAGGCTAGAAGAGCAAATAAGACTTGAACAACTGAACAGAGATGTTGGGGGATCCCAGACCTATGTTGATCCGGTTAATCAACCCAGTGGGTCTGGGGTAGTTAAAGAAGTAACACCACCTCACCCTGATCCGATTAATCAACCCGGAGAGTCTGGTGTTGTTAAAGATACTACTCCACCTCAGCCTGATTCGGTTAATCAATTCGATAGGTCTGAGTCGGATAAAGAAGTCATCCCACCTCCGTCAAATCCGGTTAATCAACCCAGCAATGACGAGGAAAAGAAGTAAGAAGAGAAGATGAAGGATGTCGATATGGAAGAAGGGGAAGATAGTGAAAAGGTGTTAACAAATGAAGAAAAATTTGATGAATGGGAAGAAACGGGTGAAGATAAGACGTTAACTGATGAGGAGGAGATAACTAAAGCTGCTGAAGAACTAGAAGCACAACAGAAGAAGGAGGAAGAACAAAAGATGGATGAAAAGGAAGCGGACATATACATTCAAATGCCACTAATCACTCCTCCACATTCAACACTTACACCTCCATTGTCTCAGCATGCTTCACCACCAAAGGCTCAAACACCTCCAGAATCATTGATGCGTGGTTTTGCAACCTTACAACAGGTTTTACCTCTCGAGGGATCTCAAGAGGCTTACAACCCCACCAGGCAGTGTACCTGACCGATGTAGTATAGTGTAGTGGTAAGTACGGGGGATTGATCATTCTCCATAGGGAATAGTGTTCGTTAGGTATGAAAAACTACTCTAATAGGTCTAAGGGTGAGAGAAGATTCTTTTTATGTTTTTTATAATTTTATGAAAGCAAGTAAAATCTCGGGTTTGAAAGAGTGGGCGGAATTAGTTGTTAGTCAACTAACCCAAGTTACTACAAATGCAAATAAAATAAAATAACTGAAAATGAAAAGGTGGTAAAACTTATGTGGAGAGAAATGTGTTTACTTAGATTTCCTTACTCCCTAACTATCTTTTACCGGTTGATTAGTGTGTATTAATTGCGTGGATGACGGGTGTATTCCCTTAATACCAATCGTGGGGTGGCGTACGTACTTCCCCAACTCTACAAGCTCCTACTTCACTCCTATGTCGAGCCGGCTAGGAAGCTCCTAACATGGGATCACTAGAATTTGCTTGTGCATTAAATACAACCATAAAAACCTTAGTACGCATTGGTTCATGTTTCTTAAGACGTTCAAGCAAGTTACCGAATAGGAAGTTAGCCAGTTTTCTTAAGCCTAACATAGATGAACAATCATCCAATACAACTAATAACACACTAATAACCAATAATCAATAGCTAGGTTTCATTAGATCTAAGCAAACACAAGATAAATCTAGCCTAACATGTTAAACAAAAGACAAGAACAAGATAGAATCAAACAACACATAGACATATTGAATGATTAATTGATAACTTATCTTCAATGTAACATGGAAGATCTCAAGGCAAAAAGCCTTGAAAAAGCTGCTAAATTCGTCTTAGGGTTTTCACACACAAAGTTCCACAATAAGTTCCACACCAATGACAAAAAATTGCAAAACTATATATAGACTTTCAGATCTGACGGCGTCACGTTATGGAGTGTGACGCCGTCACCTCGCCGCTTTTAGGGTTCCCGGATGGCCTTCTTGACGCCGTCCCTCTTTAGCTCTCCAAAATCCGTTCTGGCTTATCAAGGCTTGACGCCGTCAGACTTAGGGGTGACGCCGTCCCTCTTTAAATTAAGCCGTGACGACCTTGATCACATTAAAGCGTGACGCCGTCAGAATTCCATGCAAATTTCTCTGGCTTATCATGAGTAATTTTCACATCCACCACTTTTGCCAAGCCATGACGCCGTCCAAAACAAATCCTGATGCCGTCAAAGGTAATTTCCATCACAATTTTGAGACTTTGTCGTTTTCTTCACTTTTATGCTCCAAAAACGTCCAAAATGCCTCCTTTTCCAGATTTCTCCTCAAAAGTACCTAAAATGACAAAAGGAATGATTTAGGGCAATATTTGATCAAATAAATACGATTTAGGGCTTAAATGACCCCTTAAAAGCGGTACACTTTTCGCTTCATCAATCATCAACACACCCCTCATCACCACCACCACCATCACCAACTATTGAAGCAGCAAAAAAAGATGCAAAAGGAAAAACAATCATGAAAAGAAAGAAAACTGAGAAGATCCCTAGGCAGAAACGGGTTGGAGTCATCTCATATGCTTCAAAAAGGTTAAAAAAGGCAGCAAAGCTGGTGCGTGCAAAGAAAGAAAACCAGCTGAGTGACCAAGTCCAAAGCTTAACAAATATGGTCAAAGAGATACAAGAAACCAAAGATCATATGGACGAATTCCTTTAAGACGATCTTAAAGATCGATTGCTTAAAGAAGTCAAGGGCAGTACCAAGGTGTATGTTAAGAAGTATTTGCCCAAGGTTGTGTCACAACAGATAGGAGAGCATATCGATTCCAACCTCGAAGACAAAGTCAGAAACATTGTCGCTTCAGTTCCTCTTGTATTCACAACCCAACCAGCACAGCCGAAGGAACTAACTCTTGAAGAAATCTAACTTCAACATCTCACTGCTTTAGTAAATCTCACCTCTCCGACTAAAGAGGAAATAGCCATCATGGAGGCTATAAAAGCAAACATGGCAAAGGAGTCGTGTAAAGTTGAGGCTGATAAGGGTAAACGTCCGAGAGAGGACGAAGACCAAGATCCAAACACCCAACCAAAGAAACAAAAGGGTGTCGAAGGATCTGGCTCATAACTTAAAGAACCCGTCGGTCCGTCAACAACTATAGCAACTCCACCACCAAAGGCTTCGGGATCTATTCCCACAGAAATGGAGCATCAATTCGAGCACACTGAAGAAAAGGAATTTCAACAATACTATGATCCACCACATTCACCTCCCAAGACCAAGGCGACATCATCTAGCAGAAAGACTTTCGGAAGATCAAATGTTGTCTCTTGGCTAGATAAAGACACTACACAGGGAAATGAGTGGTTTGATCAGCCAGTAAGTGCTCAAACACAGATGGACGAAGATTTAGTAATTAAAGATACCACGTTTGAGTTCACACAAAGATTCAAACGCGACCAACGAGTCAAGAAGATGACCAAAGGGGAACATCGTCGCATCAAGAACGATGCATTCACTCTACTCAAGGATAGGTCATCTAGTGCAGCTGAGCTTGAGTATCATCTTGAGAACATTGCCCGAGCTATGTCCTGTTAGTTCAGCTGGACTAATCCAGATGTGATAATGGTTAGAAGCACTTCTAGAACAAACAAACCATATATCACATATTGGACGAAGCCATTGCCAGTAATTCGCGTCTCCGATCAACCCACCATTCCTTACCAGTTCTTCTTCAACAACGATCTGGAATTACTCGTGCATGGAATTAAATGTCAACCAAAATATGCAACCTCAATAATTTGACACCAGCAGCAAGTTACACACAACCTGCCATCGAGGAAACTGGTACTCAACTCTTCATTTCAAAGAAAGTGTAGTATGACCAAGATGCGCGCTTGGGAATTTATCATTGGTTCGAGAAGAGGAAGACTTGGTACAAGAGTAAACTAACCAAGAAATCTCCTACTCCAGTGAAAAGTGACCTTAGGATTCTTGTTGTGGTCAGTCTAGAGGGTGAGAAGAAATATGACTACACCTTCTTGTCAGAAATCAAAGTTAGTAGACACGACCAGCAGCTCTACACATTCTCTGAAGCAGATTTCCCATATTTGAGTCTTAATGACCTTGAAGATATGTACCTCATCAAAGTTCAAGGGAAGCTGCAACACTTCACAACTGATCTTCAATATGCATTCAGAGCTTCTATACTCCACTTTATTAGAAGAAAGATCATCCAAGAACGTGTAGAAGATCTGCAGCTTGGGGTCGAGAGCTATCAGAGGAAGTTGAATCTAACCGCACCACTGCTATCACTTCCTCAGATCAACAATGAAGCCCAATACACCATGAAGAAGGAACCAACCTTTGGGTTCGTTTACAAAAGCGATCTGACGATTAACTGCTTCATGGCGTATAAGGACGTTCATAAGTTCTGCGATCACACGCTAAAGAAGGTTCATGATGGGTTGGTAATCCAAGTTCGAGATCAGGAGTTGCAAAAGAGAAGAAGATGGACGGGTGCTCAGCTAAGGAAATCCGTTAGTTTGTGCTGAAGATCGAGAGAACGTTGTTTCATAGAGATCAAATGAGACGTCTAGAGAGTTACATTGGAGGACGACCATCATTCCCAATTAGGAACTTCCTTAGACCTGATCCAGTCTTCACTACATTCAGAAGTTCGGGATGATGTAAGAGTTTCTTATATTCTTTGATTAATAATTCTTGGTTATATGATTGTTGATAATGGCTTGTGCACAACCCGTACTTGTAATGAAAGGACCCTGTGGTACGCTTCAGTGCCACAATCCTCATATAAGGAGTGAAAGCTTCTTACTATTGAGTAGAATTAACCAGAATTTTTTCTAAGTTTTTTCAAATTTCTGCTCAATAGAACAAGTATTCCCTTGTCAAGGGGGAGTACTTGAAACTTAAAATCTTTGTTCCAAACAAAAAAAGTTCTTGAAATTCTTTCTGTAAACCTCAAAAAGCATATTTTAATCAAAAGTTTATCAAAAACAATATGAATATGCTATTTTTGAGGGGGAGAATAAAGATATGATTAAAATATGGTGATAAAAAGTTGATATCTCGTATGAACTCGACTCAGAATTGAATCCTCGAATTAACGATATCAAAAGTCAGTAATCGAAAAGACATGTCTTGGACGGGTAATAATTTCAAGCCGGTTTATCCGGTGATGTAAACGTGTCTTGCAAAGGACTTGTCTGAGTAGAATGTACCGATTTCAAGAGATTTTCTTTGAATATGATCTGGATGGGTAATAATTTCAAGCTAGTTTTACTAGTGATGTAAACGTGTCTCACAACGATCATATTCATTGAAAATCGATCAATTCCAAAAGTGTTGACTCTACCCGACATGTGAAAATTTACCTTAAATACTTATGAGCACATGTTAAGGGAGAGTATTTTTGAAAATCACAAAACTCTCAAAGTGTAAACAAAATATGTTTTTACAATCATAAGCACTTTGAGAGATTTTCAAATAATTGGTTTATGGCAACAATAGGATAGTCATGAAGACATAAGGTGACTAAGGTTAGGAAACCGTCCTATGATCCGCCAGAGCCGGAGGGATCTACCCAAGGACAATTCTAATGGTTTAGTAACTAGAAAAGTCCTAGGTATGATGAAAAAAGGAGTAAAGAAATGAAAGAAGAAAGAAGGGGTTGAAGAATGAAAAAGAAAAGTAAAGAAAATGGTGAAAAGAAATAGCCCTCCATTTGATCAACCTTAGGGTAGACACCGGGTTCAATACATATGCTACTGGTTGTTACTACGGTAATACCGGTATTGAAGATTAAGCCGTCATGGACCCAGTGACGCACTGCACTAAACCTTCTAGCCACTCAGGTGTCTCTCAAAAGACACTTGTTTCATTTCACATGGAGAACCCTTCATTATCTATCGACCTCTCACTTCGAGATGTGTTGATATTGAAAAGGAGGTAATCTGCTCCATGCCTCCGACGACTAAAACCAATAAGCACTTAATCGAATATAGAGCCACGAGATACATCAAAGATCTCTTAGGAACACTTAGCATTGCTACACTGGTTGTTCAACAAAAGGAACACCGGTTGTAAATTATAAGAGTGTCCTACGCAGATCTTAGTAATCTGCCAAGAACATTCATGAGAGAATTCATAAATTATGATTCTCGATGATTGAATAGAAATCCTGCCAGGGTCAACATCAAACAGCCCTGATAGCAGGTCACTTCGGTAATCCCTTGTGGGTTACGCTTAGTGTTCATGGTGGTACCAAACGGTCTACAGTCGTGGAGTGATACTTCGGTTTACTTCAGCGGCTCACTGAACCGTTGATACACTTTGGTATGCCTGTGTCAGCCCTTTCGGGGGCATCCGGTTCAGAACGGCCTTAGCTAGGATTAGAGAAAGTATTCACACTATGTTGTTGACGATCTCGAAGTCCGAATCTGTAAGTGCCAGATGATTTATTGCTAACTGTTTACACTACAAGTAATCATGGAGACCAAAAGTTCCACCACTACCATTTCTATCATGCTCATATCCTGAAGAAAAGTTCTCACAAAGACTAAGAAATATCAAAAGGTCAAAGAAGTTAATGAAAAGTCAAAGATCAAGACATAACAAACTTTCACAAGTCAAAGATTGAAGCTTATGAAGTGAGAACTGCTTGATGTATGAGGAACAAAAGTCAAAAGACATATAAGCATGGTGGAAAAGACGTAAAGACAAAGTGATTAAAGAACGTCGGTGGAAGGCAGATCAAGAAATTACCATATCATATCACAACAAGAACGAAGAACAAAGATTCTAAAGACGTCGAAGCCAAAGAAGCAAAGATGACGTCGAGCAACCTAGATGACCAAGCCTTAGGGGGAGATTGTTGGGAACACGTTTAATTTAAATTCAAGTCTTGGTCATTTGTATTAACTAGGTTGTTAGTAAAATGGGCTTTAGGTTAGTTATAACCACACGGCTCCATTAGAAGCGCATGGGCCGTGTGGTGTGGTAGATTTCTTCTAGAAGATCTCATGCAAATGTCGCCCTTAATGTTGCCTATAAATAGAAGGCATGTGTATTCATTTTATTTGTTGGTTTTATTTCACTTGTTACCGAACCTTTGCTAGTATTATGTGTGAATGAAATCATCCATCTCTTCTTCATCTTATTTCTCTCATCTCTCGTTATCTATTATTGTTCGATCTATAGTTATTGTTTAGTAGTTTATACGTGGTATTAGATCTCTTGTTTAGCTAGAAATAGGACCTAATATTCTACACCGGTCCCCTTAGGATAGTACAATACCAAGTGTATAGTGCCTTTATTGTATCGAAAGATACGCTTAACCGCTTCAAGGTAAGAGGTTTTGGGATCCTCTTGGAAGCGAGCACAAAGGCAGACAATAAACATGATATCGGGCCTACTTGCCGTTAGGTATACTAAACTACCTATCATGCCCCTATACTTAGTGTTATCCACAGACTCACCTTCTTCACCTTTTGTGAGTTTTGTTTCCATGGACATAGGAGTTTTCATGGCCTTAGATTCTTCTAAACTAAATTTCTTAAGCATTTCTTTAATATACTTAGATTGATTAAAGAAGATACCATCTTTCATTTGTTTTATTTGTAGACCAAGGAAGAAATTTAATTCGCCCATCATGCTCATCTCAAACTCGTCACGCATGATCTTTGAAAAATCATCGCACAGTTCTGGACAAGTTGAGCCGAATATAATGTCTTCGACATATATTTGAACAATGATGAGATGTGAATTTCGTTTCTTCGTGAAAAGTGTGTTATCAACCATTCCCATGGTATATTCATGTTTAAGCAAGAATGCTTTTAGTCTATCATACCAAACTTTGGGAGCTTGTTTGAGACCATAGAGTGCTTTCTTGAGTTTATAAACATGATTCAGTTTTTCAAAATCAAGGAATCCCGGAGGTTGTACAACGTATACCTCCTTGTTGATATAACCATTTAGGAATGCACTTTTCATGTCCATTTGGTATCGTTTAAAGTTTAAAGCGCAAGCATAGGAAAGTAGTATCCTAATAGACTCTAATCTAGCTACGGGTGCATAAGTTTCATCGTAATCTATTCCTTCTTGTTGGTTATAGCCTTGTGCTACCAACCTCGCCTTATTCTAAGTTACGACGCCATTTTCGTCGAGTTTGTTTCTAAACACGCACTTAGTTCCTATGATGGTTTGATTCTTAGGTGGAGGTACTAGATCCCAAACTTCGTTTGCGGTAAATTGATTTAACTCTTCTTGCATGGCAACTGCCCAGCTTTCATCCTTTATCGCTTCACCGACATTCTTAGGTTCTACATTAGATATAAAACAAAAGAAATTACTTTTGTTTTGTGCTTATGACCTAAGGGTTCTTTGGTTTAGGTTTCCTATGACATTTTCTATTGGATGGTTCTTGGATTCCTTAATGTTGACAACTTCGTCAACCTCAACTATTTCATCCTTAATGTCATTTTCTAAGGTTTTCTTGCCATCGACCTTAATGGCTTCTTTATCATCTAAGTCATCATCCACCAAGGGTGATGTCTTAGTTGGTGGAGGGCTTTCAGCGAATGTCACGTTGAGTGATTCTTCGACTTTCATTGTTCCTTTGTCTAAGACAACATAGGCTTTACTATTTTGGGAGTAACCTAGGAAAACATCTTCGTAAGACTTTGGGTCAAACTTGGTGAGGTAGTCTTTTGTGTTTAGTATGAAGCACTTGCTTCTAAACACTCTAAAGTAATCTAGAGTAGGTTTTCTAGCTTTCAAGATTTCGTATGGTGTTTTTCCTAAGATTGGTCTAATCAAGATCCTATTAAGTATGTAAGTTGAGGTGTCTACCGCATTACACCAAAACTTTTGCGGAATTGATTGTTCATTCAACATAGTTCTACTCATCTCTTGTAGAGTACGATTTTTCCGCCCAACTACCACATTTGATTGTGGAGTGCGAGGACCAGAGAAATTATATGTAATACCATTAGCATCACAATATACTCCAAATTGCACTTCATTATCAAATTCCCGACCATGATCTGTCCTAATTGAGACTATTGTACAACCTAGTTGATTTTGGACCCTCTTACTAAAATTTTTGAATTCCTCAAAATCTTGTAGAAATCTAGTCCAAGTATACCTAGAGTAGTCATCTACTATTACTAAGGTGTAGTAATTTCCTTCGTAGCTCTGTATGGCGGATGGACCGAATAAGTCCATGTGAAGGAGTTCTAGGCATGTAGAGGTCGAGACCATATTCTTAGCTTTTTGACTAGAATGAGCTTGTTTTCCAACTTTACAAGCATCACAAAAGTGTTTATCAAACTTAATCTTATGTAGGTTTCTAACTAGTTCCTTAGACGCCAATGATTGTATTAAACGCATATTGGCGTGACCTAGTCTCCTATGCCATAGAGTGGAATTATCATCTATGGTTGCTAGGCAAATCTTATCCTGGGGCTTAAATCTTATTTCCATAACAAATAAGCCATTCTTCCTAACTCCTTTGGCTATGGTCTTACCATTCTTAGTGATCTCACTACCCTCTTCGGAAAATATAACTCTACACATATTGTCAACCATTTGACTAATACTAAGCAAGTTAAATCCTAAGCTATCTACATACTCAACATTTCTAATAGTGAGGGAATCTTGAGTAATCGTACCTTTTCCTATGATGTCACCCTTAAGTTTGCTACCGAAATTGACATTACCTCCGTTGTATGCCTTGTATAATGAGAATAGACTTCGGTTACCCGTCATATGATGTAACAACCGAGAAATTTCCAAGTCTTTATTTTACTAATTTTATTTGCTTATTTTGCTATTTTAAGTAAATTGGCTTTTACCGGGAAAGTTGCCCGCGTATGTCGTGACACGTACACTGAAATTTGTAAATTGACTCATGCTATGCTCAGTTTACCCGTTAATATGATTTATATTCCCCCTCGTACTTGTTTTCATATGGAATAATTTAATTTTCCATTTCTACGCGAAGTGTGCACATTTTACGTTTTACGCGTTTTCGGCTCGCGGTTTGAACTTTAAAGACGTTATAACACTCCGGAAGGCTCGGGAAATTTATGAAACATCAAATTAGGTCATTTTAAGTTACATTTAACATTTTTATGAAAATAATATCTTTATGGCATTTATTTCCACAAACTATGCATAAAACGTTACCGGTTTAGCCCCGTTGGCTTTCAAACTCACTCCGTGACTTATGATACTTGTACAAATCATACATATAATGTATTTTTACAAAATGATAAAATAAAATACACCTTGAGACACACAAAAACCGGCCTCCCCCATAAGCCACTAAGAATTCATGCATTTGATGCTCCACTAGTTACTATCTTACATAAATAAGTTAATATTTCACATAGAACTCATCACCCTCATATTTCCACTCAAAAATCTGCATTCTTTCTTCCCCATAGCTGCTGGTGTTGAGAGTTTTGTAGGCCAAGAACATCCTTGAAATTTGATTTCCCTAATTACCTTAGTGCTAGACTTGAAGATCCTTGTATACTAGTAAGTTTTCCCAATTTATTCCATCTCTATTCCTAGTTTTTCTTATGTTAATTAAAGATTTTTCTAGGCTAAGTAAACATTTCTTGCATTTGTTATTTTGGAAGATCTTGATTCAAGTTTTCATAGGAAATAGGTTGTTAGATAGTTGGGTAGGATTGATTTGATTAGTGATTGCAAGAATTGGTTAAAAATGAGTTTTGATTAGTTGTATATGATTTTCCAAATGTTTTGTTATTAAAAACTGAAGTTAAAACTAAAGATAATCTTTCATCTCCTGGAAATATTGAGTTATTGGATGAATAAAAGAGTAGGAATCATTGGTCTTGAGCATGCATGTGTAATAGAGGTAATAAATGTACAAAAGTAGCCATTTTGATTGGTCAATAGTCTGTCCCAGATTTGATGCTTCAAGATCCGTTCACCATTTTGTACCCAGAAGGTTTTATGAAAAAATAAAAATATTGGGAGATAGCTACAAGTCTTAGGATCATTTCCCCGAAAACCTTACC
Source organism: Artemisia tridentata subsp. tridentata (assembly GCA_021014915.2). Lineage (NCBI taxonomy): Eukaryota > Viridiplantae > Streptophyta > Magnoliopsida > Asterales > Asteraceae > Artemisia > Artemisia tridentata. The sequence goes on from CP139504.1 coordinate 78,179,837, forward strand.
TCCTAATTCGTCCTGGAGATTTTTAGAGGAAATCCACACAAAAACTGGTCCAGGAATGCATGTCAGATTTGAAAGGCTAATTACTCTAAAATGTTGTAAAGAACATTAGGTTGGTGTAAACATGAAAATTTTAGCCAAGACCTGTAGAAAACTTTTCCCATAAGCCATGTGTCCATTAGACCTGTAGATAAGAAGATACACTCTTTTTCCTAAACCCATTTGGATGCTGAGTATAACTATCTAGAGACACAGGGGTAAATTTGTAATTTTACCCATGTTATGAAGTTCTCAGTAATGTGAGGCCTTGATTTTCATATTTTACAGAGTCATACCTTTCTAAGCATATAAAGTTCATAATTTTAGCCTTCACGGTTTAGAAATGGCGACCCAATTGGTGCGGCAATTTTATAAAATTTCCATCAGCATTGCATTTTTAAACCATATAAACTTTATTAAACGTCTTTCGACCCATTTCTTGCTATAAGACTTTTAAATAAATGACCATGTGATATTTTGAGTTCAAGTACTGAGTTAAGTCATAAATAATAAGTATTATACTTTAATCCCCGAGCCTAAGTCGTGTTATATTTTATTTAGGTCACTTGTGATCTTGCGGTTTTCTCGACGTGCACACTTCTCCGGTTTTCGTTGCTACTACATTGTTGGTGAGTTCATAGCCCCAAATTTTACCTTAATTGTTTTACAAACTCCGTGGGGGAGATACATGCTATAAATAACTATGATCACAATGCTTTGAAAACTGTATGCTATCCTGACATTGTTATTGCCTAAGTTTCCCAAAGCCTGAAAGTCCCTTCTTTATCGTGAACCGTTAATCACTTGCGAGTGAACGCGAATGCCGTGAATAGATCTATTGGGAATGACTTTCCCCATTTTGGACCGCTGCCCTGCATGGGCAACCATATGCACTGTATTTGAGGTTGCTAGGTAATTAGGCTATTACCTCTTGTTGAAGGGAAAAATTATATTCCGCTAGAATATCTGACCAAGTTAATGTTCGGGGTCACGAGCTTAGTGCAATAATAACTGAATCAGACTCTGCATTTGTTGCTTAGTCGTTTTTATAAACTGAATTATATTGTGATCAACTGCTTATTACTAAAACTCTATGGATTCACTCAACCTTTGTGTTGACGTTTTAGCATGTTTTATCTCAGGTTTAAAGGCATGAAGGTCTTGGATGGAGTCGCACGGATATATTTTGAGGACTCGGCATATTTTCACATTTGAAGTGTCTATATTTTAAAGATTTATGTTATGTTTAAAACATCTGCAATCTTTTGAAAACATTGTGTTTTATGAAAACTGTTGGGACCTTTGCAAACTTTGAGAATTTAATGTATCAAATGTGAAACACTTTTAAAACGTCTCTTTTCAAGGGTCGTTTTCCATGACTTGTACTTTGTGCTAGGAAGTAATACCCCAGTGATCTACCTTCCGCTGTTATAATTTTGGGGGTGTTACATATGATTAGTGCATCCACTATTCTTGACCCATTCATCGGTCTCCAAGTCGATTCCCAAGCATATCTATTGAGTAAGACAATGATTCAAACATTTGGTCCCCAATATCTCATGGGTCCAAAGTTGTTAGTATTAAACATCCAATGCATTTGTTGCATTTGGTTAGGATGTTGGAACAGAGGAGAAATTTCCCATGGCAAGTAACTTCGTAGTTGAAGGTTATTCCAAGTTACTGGATAGTTACTTGGATAACTTTGTCTTCTAAAGTTACTTCTCGGTTGGGGAGTTCTTGACCGAGGTTTGGAAACATTTGTTTTTCTAGGTGGAGGAGTCTTTGATCTAGTATCGGGTTTTACAAAGCAAAGCCCGGTGGTTGACAAAGGTTTGTAAAAACTTTTGACCTCCTTTTTACTAGCTATCGGTGTTTTAACATTGTTAACTACTATGTGACTTGGTTTAGGACTCAAGTTATTTTTCAGACTCGACTCAGTTCTGTCTTCAGCACCAGACGGTACCACGGTACAACTAATTTTAGTGGTGCCGTTTGTACCTTTAATGGTACCGTCCTCTGTTTCGACAGAACTTGTGAGTTTGACAAATTTTACTTGTTTTGTTTTACTTGTCGAAGCTTCATTTGGATTAAAACCTAGACCCGCACCGACATGCTCACTATATCTAATATTATCTAACATGTCATCTAGTGATTTTGTTCCTTTTACGAACTTAATGATCCTTAACGCTTTTTTCCTAAGTTCCACGTTTTCTAATCTAAGATTATGGCATGATTCGCATCCAACATCACATTCTTCCCTTTTCTCAAGTCCTTTGACTTGGTCTTTTAGTTCTAAAATTTTTGTTTCGAATTTATGCAAAGTTGCTTTTAGCGTTTTGTTTCTAGTTATAATTTTTGAACTTACTTCACATAATTTATTATATTCATCATATAATATATTATCATCTATTGAAGAATTATCATCACTATAGTAAGAAGAGTCGGAATGTACCTCATTTGAAGCTTGAGCCATAAGACATGTTTTGACATTTAGCTTCTCCTCTTCTTCCTCACCGCTATCACTCCAAGAACCTCCTACGAGTGCTCGTTGGTTCTTGGTTCTCGGTGGTTTAGGACATTCTCCGATGAGATGGTTTGGATCTCTGCATCTAAAGCATTTTCTATCATTCTTTTCTTTCTTGTCATTCCGGTTCTTTTGGAACGACTTCTTTTCATCACGAGGTTGTCTTACAAATCTACCTCTTCTTCTAAAGAACTTCTTAAAGTCTCTAACCGCTAATGCATACTCTTCATCTTCACTATCAGAATCCAAACTTTCCTTATCACTAGACTCCTTCTTGGCTTTCAATGCTAGAGATCTAACTTTTTAACTTTTGCCTTTAACTATGTCGGAGTCTTTCTTGATTATCATTTCATGAACTTTCAAGTTTCCTAATAGTTCATCAAGTGATAATGTCGCCAGGTTCTTTGACTCTTCAATGGCGGTGATCTTTGCTCTCCATTTGGGATATAGAGCCCTTAGAAATTTGCTAACATAGTTCTTGCTAGAATAACCTTCATCAAGAGCTTTAAGACTAGTAATAATAGTATTAAATTTAGCAAAGGTATTATCAATAGATTCATCTTCCGGAATGGAAAATTGTTCATATTGTTGCACAAGAAGATCTATCTTGTTCTCTTTGACTTGATTATTACCTTGATGAGTGACTAACAAAGTTTTCCAAATTTCTTTTGCCTTGTTACACATAAAAATTCTTTCAAATTCCTTTTTCTGCAATGCATTGTAAATCATCATTTTAGCCTCATCATTTTTGGCTAGTTTTCTTTTAAGGTTATCACTTTGTTTATTATAGGGAACTATTTCATCCCTTTTTGTTTCCGGATTCTTTTCAATCAGTTGAAAGTCACCCTCGGTAATAACATGCCAAAGATCAGTGTCTTTTGATTTCACATAATTTTCGAATCTTGTTTTCTAATATATAAAACAATCAGTTTCAAAAAGTGGCGGTCTTTGCATAGATTGCCCTTCTTGATATTTGTCGAAATCCATTGATCGATTCAAGTTTTAAAATACAATTTATTATAAAATCTTGCCTGACGTGGCTCTGGTACCAATTGTGGAAAACTAGAAGGGGGGTTGAATAGTTTTCCTGATTTATTTTCCTTAATTAAAATAAAAAGAGTTTCTTTGAAAACCTTTGATTCAATTCCTTTGTGAAATCAATTAACACCAATATGAACACAAGCTAAACTATCTAATATAGATAATAAGTATAAAGAGATGAGATGGAAAGATCAAACCAAGACAACGAGATTTATAGTGGTTCGGTCACGAAGCTCTTCTTTGTCCTACTCCACTCCCCGAGTACCCAACTCGAGAGTTCTAAGCACTATGTCAACAAAGCTCCCTTCAGACAGAGAAAACCGTTCAACGCCGCTTATCACAATTTCCGACACTAAGCTAAATGTCGAGTACTAATCTAGCTAGTACCAATCTCACTCACGATCCATACGATCCTAACTTGTCACACGACCTGCACGATCCTTACTTATCACACGATCAACACGATCCTCACACTCTACTCTTGATCCACTTGATCAACACACTAACACACAAGTTACAAGAAATCTCCAAGATCTCAACAAGATCACAATGATCCACACAAGATAACTAAACAAGACTATGACACTTGATGTATATCAAGATAAGTTCAAGCAAACAACAAGTAATGCAAGTGCACTACACAAAGACTCTAACACCTTGTATCTTCTTGATACTTTGTGTTGTTCTCTTGAGTAATTGAGGAATGAAGGTGATCTTTGGTTAGATGAAAGGATCACTCTTTAAACAAAAGAAAAGTAACTAATGATCAATGAAATGTAAGTGTGAATGGAGGATTAAACTCAGAAAGTTTTGTGTGAAAAAAGATGCCCAAAAACTGTGAAGTGGACTGGTATTTATAGGCAGAGAAAATTTGCCCGTTACAGTGGGACGGTACCACTAAATACCAGACGGTACCACTAAATTTAGTGGTACCGTGCCAGACAAAGACGCTCCATTTTTTGTTTTTAGTGGTGAAAATTTATTTGGGGAAGTTTGGAGCTGATTTGGGGGGGGGGGGAAATAGTTGTTATGAATTTTAAACTTATTTTTCCAATTAAAACATTTCTTTATAATTCAAAAATAATTTGTAAAGTGTATTTTTGAAAAAAAAAATGTTTTGCACATAAAAAATGTGATGTTTGAAACACAAATTCACTTATTTGATCATTTGTCAAGTTGTAAATTTGTTTGTTCATACCTAGAGTGATTTACATAGAAACGGGATATTTCGACTAAAAACTTGTTTACGTTAATTTTGACGTAAAGTGTTTTCACATTTTGTTATCATCAAAACGTAGAGTTATCAAAATACATAAATAACGTTTTTAGGACATTATTTGCATCAACAAAGTAGATTCCACATACTCTTTGACATTCACAAAGTTTCAAACAAATTTTTTTTGGATTTATCCAAGGTAACTTAACCTTACAAGCTCAAGGAATTGATCTGTGTAAGGGATCAACAAGTGGTATCAGAGCTTAGGTTCTGAAACTTTGATCTAGAAGAAACAAGAAGAACTCTTTACTAACAGGAAGAGATGGATATTCAAACAACTCAAACCACTACCACTGCTAAATTGCCCATTCTCAAGCAAGGTAATTATGAGATGTGGATGCTCAGAATTGAGCAATACTTTCAAGTGCAAGACTATGCTCTATAGGATATCTAGAGAATGGCAACTCATTCAAACCTGCAACCAAAGCAACAACAAGTGAAGGTGTCACAATTCAGAGAGTATCAGGTGCTGTAACTACTGAAGAGAAGGCACAAAAGAAGAATGATGTAAAGGCTAGAAGTACATTGCTGATGGCTCTCCCCAATGAACAACTATTGACTTTTAGTTAGTACAAGGATGCTAAGACCTTCTTTGAAGCTATAACAACAAGGTTTGGTGGTAATGAAGCAACTAAGAAGACTCAGAAGACTCTTCTGAAACAGATGTATGAGAACTTTAGTGCTCCAAGCACTGAGTCTGTTGATTCTATTTTCAACAGGCTTCAGAAGATTGTGAGCCAACTGGTTGTATTGGTGTAGAGATTTCGCAAGAAGATCTCAATTTAAAATTCTTGAGAATTCTGCCTGCTGAGTGGAATACTCATGTTGTGGTTTGGAGGAATAAGCCTGATCTAGACACAATGAGTTTTGATGATCTCTACAACAATTTCAAGATTGTTTAACAAGAGGTGAAAATGCCTGCAAGCTCAAGCTCAAGTGCTCAAAACATGGCATTTGTATCATCTCCTGGCACTAGCAGTACTTAGGAGGTTAATACTGCTTATGGAGTCAGTACTGCTAACCCTAAAGTTAGTACTGCTAGTTCACAAACTAGTACTGCTAACTTAAGTGATGATACTGTCTATGTATTTTTGGCCAGTCAAACAAATGGGTCTCAGCTTATACATGAAGACCTAGAGCAAATCTACGAAGATGATTTAGAAGAGATGGATTTGAAGTGGCAGTTAGCTTTGTTGAGCATGAGAGCAAAGAGGTTTTTCCAGAAGACTGGTAAGAAGATTACCATCAATGGAGGTGATACTGCTGGATATGATAAGTCAAAGGTAGAGTGTTACAACTGTCATAAGTTTGGACACTTTGCTAGGGAATGCATAGGGCCAAGAAAACAGGATAGCAGGAATATAGGTCAAGAAGGCAGAGGATCCAGGGATCAAGAGAGCACCAGGAAGACTGTGAACTTGGAAGAAACTACTTCTAAAGCTACGTGGCCATTGATGGGTTAGGTTTTGACTAGAGCTATATGGTTGAAGAGGAAGCTCCTACTAACATGGGTTAGGTTTTTCTGACTCAGAGGTATACACAAATAATACTTGTTCAAAAACCTATCTTAAAAGCTATGAAACTCTTAAAAAACATTATGATGTGTTAAGAGTAGATTTTAATCAATCTGAGTTTAATCTAGCTAATTATAAAAGGGGGTTAGCTATTGTAGAAGAGCAACTAGTTTTTTATAAAAAGAATGAAACTATCTTTACTGAGGATATTGCTGTTTTGTAAAGAGATATTTCTTTTAAAGACTTAGAAATAGGTGAGCTTAAAAATGAGTTAGAAAAGCTTAAGAAAGAAAAAGACAACATTGAAGTAAATATAGAGAGATATGCAGGGTCATCTAAAAGTATAGATAAGATTGTTCAGTGTCAGCTATTGATAAATTCAAGACAGGTATAGGATATAAGGCTGTTGCACCGTCTCATACTGGGTTATTTCCAACCCCAAAACTTGATTTGTCAAATACTAGTGTAGAGGAGCTCAAAAAGCCTGAGACTGAATGTGAAAGTGATAGTGAATAGAGTTTTAAAGAGGTAAGTGAATCATTTGATACCCCATTAGTTGAAAAATTGGTGTCAGATGATGAGGTAGAGAAGAAAACTGTCTTTCCTGCTATTACTAAGGTAGAATCTGTTAAACCTAAACAACAAGAGAAACCAACTAGGAAGACAGTTGAGTATGCAGAGATGTACATGTAAACATAGTCCTAGGGGAAATCAGAGCAATTGGAATAATCAGAAGTCTCAACAGCTAGAAAGTGAATTTGTGATGTACAATAAAGTGTGTTTTGTTTGTGGTAGTTTTGACCATGTGCAGGCTAACTGCAATTACCATCAAAGGGAAAGGATGGTATATGGGAATAAAAGGGTATCTGGGAATGCTAATACAAGGGTGAATTACAACTGTTTGGATAAAAAGGCTCACCCCAGTGTTCACAGAAACATGGCTTCAAGAGCAGTTTTGATGAAAACTGTCCTAAATACATTTAATACTGCTAGGCCTTTTAATACTGCTTACCCCAAATCAACAGTTTTTAGTGCTAAACCAAAATCATGTTTTTTTCTAAATCAGCACATCATACTGTTAAAAGGCCCTTTTATAAGAAAACTGCATTTATCGACAGGAGTTTTGAGAAAAAGGTTAATACTGTTAATAAAAGAGTTAATACTGCTAGGCCAGTAATTAATACTGCTAGGCCAAATTCAACAGTAGTAAATGCTGTTAGGGCAAATAGGAGCAATGCTTTTAAGGCCTCAACATGTTGGATTTGGAGACCTAACAAAATTGATAGTGCATCAATTGTATTAAAGAAACATAATTATATTGATGCACGAGGCAGATCCAAGTCAGTAATGGCTTGGGTCCACAAAGGAAACTAATTTCCTTATTTATATGTGTAGGATCATCCAAAACAAGAAAAAAATATCCATTCTATTTTGACAGTGGATGCTCAAGGCACATGACTGGGAACATGTCATATCTCACAGACTTCATTGAATTTGATGGTGGATATGTTGCCTTTGGGGGAGGAGCCAGAGGAGGAAGGATTACTGGTAAAGGTACAATCAGAACTAGTAAGCTTGATTTTGAAGATGTGTACTTTGTTCAAGAGTTAAAGTTTAACCTGTTTAGTGTCTCACAAATATGTGACAAAAAGAATAGTGTTCTTTTTACTTAAACTGGATGTTTTGTTCTGTCTCCTGACTATAAGTTAGCTGATGAAAGTCAGGTGTTACTTAAAGTTCCTAGAAAGAACAACATGTACAGTGTTGATATGAAGAATATTGTTCCTAAAGAGAGTTTAACTTGTCTTGTTGCAAAGGCCACATTGGATGAATCAATGCTTTGGCATAGGAGGCTTGGTCATGTAAATTTTAAAACCATTAATAAGTTGTTAAGGATAACCTTGTAAGAGGTTTACCTCAAAAACATTTTGAAAATGATCAAACTTGTGTGGCTTGTCTTAAGGGAAAGCATGTAACACCCCTATTTTCACAGATAGCAGCGAAAGCTAAATCTGGGGTATTACTTCTTGATACATAGTCACAGTAATAGAAAATGACTCAAAAAGAGACGTTTTGAAAAGATAAGTTATCATTCATTAAAATATAGAGTTTTACAAAAGGAGGTCCCAAAATCTATGTGAAACATAAGGTTTGAATGATAACAGGTTCTCAAGTCCATTGCCACTCCGTGCCATATGTTGCTGAATTACCTGAGATAATATGATAAAAGGGTCAACACAAAGGTTGAGTGAAATCCATAGGTTTTAAGTTTGTAATGGTTGAATACAAGTTCATGTGGGTTCCGTTGTTACACCCATAGTTTGTAATAATTGCAACGAATGCAATTATCAAGGAAAATGATTATTATTGCAACTAAGCTCATGACACCAACACATTAACATGGGGATCACCTTAGTGATATTTGAGGAACTAAAGTCATCTTGGAGAGGTAACTTGCCAAAGTTACCTATTGTTATCAAATATAGTGTTATTGGTACCCGGTAGGGGCAAACCAACAGGAGTAGTCACACTCCAGATACATCTATCCACAATATTCACGTTCACACACAAGTAATCATGGTTCATGAAATTTGGGAAATAGTGGCTGGTAAAGGTACTCGTGCAATAATGAATTAGGATAGAAAATACTTGTATTCAGGTTTATAGCATGTATCCCCCTCACGGGTTTATGAAAAAGGATTTAGAAAGTGAGGCTATGAACTCACGGAGTTTGGAAAACATATAAAAGTGGGTTAATAATAATATTCATAGTTTATAGCATGTATCCCCCTCGTGGGTTTTCATAAAATAATTAAAACATTTAAAAGCGAGGCTACGAACTCACGGAGTTTGGAAAACATATAAAAGTGGGGTAATAATAATATTCATGGTTTATAGCATGTATCCCCCTCCCGGGTTTTCATAAATTAATCAGAACATTTAAAAGCGTGGCTACGAACTCACCTTAGTTTAGGGAAATCTGATTGATGTCAAAAGTGACTCAGATATTAGATGGCTTACTCATGCAACCTGAGGTAGTGTATGTCAAGTCTTAGTTGGTTTGTTTATGTTTCAAAACTTTGTTTTTAAAGTAAATGTTTCTTTGATTCACTAGATTTAGATATAACGCAACACTATTAGGGCCATCATAATTCAGAGGTCATGCAGTAAACGTTTGAGAAGCCAGGGCACTTTAACTCGTAAACCCAGCAAACTCGTCGAAACGTATACCCAAATGAAACCCCTCACATGAAATTCCCTAGTAACGTGATACATTGTTAAGTTAAAAAGATAGGTTTTTAATTTATATAAAGATATTTCATTTATACCTTTAAGTTTTGCAAATTGGCAATTAATACCCTTGCTTTATAAACTTTTACAAAATTAGTCCTTTATATAATAAATATATATATATACTAACCCTTTAACTTTAAAACTTTATAAAATAGGTCCTTATACTTATAACTTTATAAAAATGACAGAAATAACCCTTATACATATAAGTTTCCAAAAGTTACAATATATACCCCTATACATGGAATACGTTTCAAAACTAGTCCAAAAACCTTGCAAAGTGTATTTTTAGATTTCAAAAGGGTTTTACAGCTTTTGGCTTATTAGAATAAGCCAAGATAAGTAGCTTTTATGAGCTTATAGCTTATGGAAAAGTTTTGGTGATCAAAATATCAACTCGACATGATTTTAGGGTTTTAAAATGAAAATGCCTAGGTTTTTATGATCAAGGCTTAAACGAAGGACTTATACATGATCTAATAGAGCTTATAAAAAATATAAAACCATAAGAGAGCTTATTGAACGAGTAGAATAGATTACACGAATAGAAATGGGTCGAAATGGGTAGTTTAGGGTTTTCTTGGCTTCACTATTCGAAGAGGGCTTCAAGGCTCTTTTTTCTTGGCTCTTGGCTTCTAAGGGACTCTTATGCTACTTCTAGTACTTGATTATGATCAGAGAATTTGAGGTAGAAAGAGTTTTGGAATGGTTTTGAATGATGATGATGTCTCTGCTATTTATAGGAGCCGAAACAAACTTGGAGCCTAAGTTGCTTGGTGTGGTAGCCAAGGGTAGGAGGGGGTGACTCATGGCAGCTATAGGGTGACTAGAAGAGGCTATGGTAGTAGCTAGGGGTGGTGCAAAATTTTGTGTGGTTGTGGTGAGGTCGCGGTGGTGTTTTGGCCACAAGTAAGTAACGAGATGGTGATGGAGGTAGTTGGTAGGTTGCTTGGTGGTGACAAGGTGGTGATGGAGGTGGTAGGCTGCTAGGATGGGTCATGGTGGTGTCATGGTGGTGCTAGGGTGCTAGTTTAGCTAGTTTTTAAGATTTAGGGCTTAGTTTAGGATTAGGGTTTAGATTATGGTTTAGTACTAGGATTATGGTTTAGAAAGTAGTTAGGGATTAGGTTTAAGGTTTAGGAATCATGCACTAGGGTTTTGTACCTTATGCTAAAGTAATGGTAGGGTTTAAACATAGTTTAGGAACTTAAATGACCTAATTTGGATTCTATGCTTAAAGGACTTGTACATTGAGCTTTAAGTAGTTGTATTAGGGTTTAGGAAGGAAAATTTAGCTAAGATAACTTATACATAAGCCTTGAACACTTTCAAACTAGTTTTAACTTGAAATTAGGGTTGTTGAAATAACCGTAAATGTATAGGGCTTGTTTCGGTATAATGTTGGAAATAGTAGGTTAGATTGATAGTATACTTGGTAAAATGATCTTTGAAACATAGACTTGACATATTAGGAGGTTTACATAATGTAAACATAAATATATTTGGCATTGGTAGTTGCGTGAGCACGTCTAGTGGGCTATGTAAGTTACTTTACATAGTTGGAATGAAATGAACAAAAAAATTTCCCGTGAAAATACCTTATATAGATATCATAGTGGAAATTATATTGATGAAAATTATGGGTTGTTATAAAGCAACACAAAGCCACTTGTAAGTCAAAGATTCAAAACTCTATTACTCAGCCTTTATTCATGTTACATATGGACTTGTTTGGTCCAACTTTTGTGAGTAGCTTGATGAATAAGAAATATTGTCTTGTTGTCACTGATGATTATAGCAGGTTTACTTGGGTTTTCTTTTTAGCTACCAAGGATGAGACTAGTGGCATCCTTAAGAGCTTTATTACTGAAATAGAAAATCTAGCTGATAAGAAAGTAAAAATAATTAGGTGTGACAATGGAATAGAGTTATGAATGACTTTTGTGATCAAAAAGGTATTAAGAGGGAATTTAGTGTAGCTAGAACTCCTCAGCAGAATGGTGTTGTTGAAAGGAGAAATAGGACACTGATTGAGGCTGCTAGAACCATGTTAGCTGACTCTAAGTTACCTACTACATTTTGGGCTGAAGCAGTTAATATTGCTTCCTATGTGCAGAACAGAGTTTTAGAAGTAAAGCCTCATAGCAAGACTCCTTATGAACTATTTATAGGTAGAAAACCTGCTCTAAGCTTCATGAGACCATTTGGATGTTATGTTACAATTCTTAATACCTTAGATCATTTGGGTAAGTTAGATGGAAAGTCTGACGATGAATTGTTTGTTGGTTACTCTATGAATAATAAGGCTTTTAGGGTATACAACATTAGAACCAGGAAAGTAGAAGAAAACTTGCATGTGAAATTCTTCGAGAATAAGCCTAGTGTTGTAGGAAAAGGTCCTAAGTGGCTATTTGATATTGATGTGCTAACAGAATCAATGAATTATGTGCTAGTTGTTGCAGGTACAAACTCTAATGATTTTATAGGTACCAAAGATAGTTTTGATGCAGGTCAATCTAGCATGGAGACAGGATCTAGCCAAGAATACTTTATGATGCCACTGTGAAAAGATGGTTCACTGTTTGATTTATCTTTAAAGGATGTTGGCAATGATGAACCACAACCTTCTAATGATGCTAAAAAGAAGGGTTCTGAAGATGGAAATAAAGAAAGTGGAGTTGATGATCAAGAGAATACTGAAAACAGTACTAATGATGTTAGTACTGCTAGGCCAAATGTTAGTACTGTTGGGCCAAATGATAATACTGCTAGCCCAACAGTTACTACTGTTGCTGATTTCTCTGATGATAAAGTGGATCTGAACAACATGTCTAACACTTATCTAGCTCCTATAACTCTAAATACAAGAATTCACAAAGATCATTCACTTGATCTTGTGATTGGTGATGTACAGTCTGGTGTAAAGACAAAAAGAATGACAATGATATAGGATACAAATGAACAAGGTTTTATAAGTGCTGTTTATGAAGGAAAAACTCATGAAGACCTTCATACTTGTTTATTTGCTTGTTTCCTATCTCAGGAAGAACCCAATAAAATTGCCAAAGCTCTAAGTGACCCATCCTAGGTCGAAGCAATGCAAGAGGAGCTTTTACAGTTTAAGCTTTAAAAGTTTTGGGTTATTCTAGATTTGCCTAAGGGTAAGTGGGCAATTGGTACAAAATGGGTGTTCAGGAACAAGAAAGATAAGAGAGGAATTGTCATTAGAAATAAAGCAAGGCTAGTTTCATAGGGTTTTACTCAAGAAGAAGGCATAGACTATGATGAAGTTTTTGCCCATGTAGCAAGAATTGAGGCAATAAGGCTGTTCTTAGCTTATGCTTCTTTTATGGGATTCATGGTGTATCAGATGGATGTGAAGAGTGCTTTCCTATATGGTACAATTGAGGAAGAGGTTTATGTTACTCAACCACCAGGGTTTGAAGATCCTAACTATCCAGACAACGTCTACAAGGTGGTGAAAGCTCTCTATGATTTGCATCAAGCTCCAAGGGCCTGGTATGAAACCTTGGCCAAGTACTTATTGGACAATGGGTTTCACAGAGGAAAGATAGATCAGACATTGTTTATCAAGAGGCAAAAAGGAGATGTTCTGCTTGGCCAGGTCTATGTTGATGAAATTATTTTTTGCTATACGAAGAAGGAGATGTGTACTGAGTTTGAGAAACTGATGTATGACAAGTTTCAAATGAGTTCTATGGGAGAACTCAATTTCTTCTTAGGATTGCAAGTCAAGCAAAAGGAAGATGGTATATTTATCAATCAGGATAAATATGTAGCTGATATTTTAAAGAAATTTAGGTACACAGATGTTAAGACAGCTAGCACCCCAATGGATCCAGACTAGCCTTTGCTTAAAGACTTAGATGGTGATGATTTTGATGTTCATCTCTACATGTCAATGATTGGATCATTGATGTATCTTACATCATCTAGACCAGATATTATGTTTTGAAGTATGTGCATGTGCAAGGTTTCAAGTCACACCTAAGGTTTCACACTTACATGCTATGAAAATGATCTTTAGGTATCTAAAAGGCTAACCCAAATTAGGTCTTTGGTGTCCTAAAGAATCTCCATTTGATCTGGTGGCATATAGTGACAGTGATTATGCTGGAGCAAGTTTAGATAGGAAGTCAACAACCGGTGGTTGTTAGTTCCTAGGATGCAGATTGATTTCATGGCAGTGTAAGAAGCAAAATTTGGTTGCCAATTCTACAACTGAAGCTGAATATGTGGCTGCTGCAAGTTGCTCTCAACAAGTACTCTGGATTCAGAATCAAATGCTGGACTATGGGTATAATTTTATGCATACCATGATTTTCATTGACAATAATAGTACTATATGTATTATTAAAAATCCTGTTTTGCATTCTACAACAAAACACATAGAGATTAGACATCATTTTATAAGAGACTACAATGATAAAAAGTTAATTTAAGTTGTTAAAATACACACAGATAACAATTTTACAGATTTACTTGTAAAAGGTTTTGATGTTCGAAGATTTCAGTACTTGGTTGCAAGTATTGGAATGTTAAATCTGTAAAGTTTTAGTCTCTTTGTGTCTTTGTAAAGTTTTGTACAGGATTAGTATTTGTACTGTTAGTGGTTTCAGTTTGTACTGCTAGTGCAAATTAGTACTATTGATTTGAAACTGTTAGTCATAATTAATATTGTTATGAAGAAAATGCTTTGGATTTTGTTTTCTTGGTTTTAGACGAACATTTGCAGGATAAGAAAGAAGTATGATTGGTATTGATGTTGTGTGAGAAGCAAAAGTGGCTTGTTGAATGTTATTCTGTTGCTTAATGTTGGTGCAACTGATTCATGACAGAGAAGGTTTGGGGATCACTTGAAAAGGGTTAACACTTGAGTTGGGAGGTTCTTTAAAATTATTTTCTTGAAATCAACCTATACTGAACATGAAGTGATGGTTTTTAGTTAGTCAGATAGTAACTGATCTACCTCAATCTTTACCATTCTATCATTTGATAGTGTGTTAGTCCATGGACATCTGGTATAGAGAACACGAGCAAACGTGAATCTAATACTTTTGTGTTAGAGGTAACACCTACCACGAGCTGGAAACCCTATCAAGAAGGCTCTTTTAATGAGTCTATCTGATCACAGGCAGTATTTATACTGAAACCATTGGTTCTCACACAACCAGAGGTTAAATGCAACTGAAAATGGTTAAGTGTCTTCCTTTACACTTAATCCCTTCAAAAGTTTGAGTGCAATATTGTTTTACACAAAATTTGGGTTAATACTGTTTTTATAAAAGTTTGTACTGCCCGGCAAAAACTTTGTACTGCTGGGTAACCGTTAGTGCTGTTTGGGTAATAACCGTTTTTTAATTATAGCCATTGAGATAATTTTTATCAGTTACTTTGCTTAAGGGTTTCCTAAATTGGGTAATTCTCATTCTTTCTTTAAATTTATAAGATTTCTTTACAATAAAGAAACAATTTATTCAAGTCGGTACAATCAAAACCCTAAGTGTCAACTATATAATCTCAATTGGCTTTACCAAACACACTTTCACTCGTTAACGATCATAACCCAAAACCCTAATCAAAATTTCATTGATCATAATGGCAAATTTGCAATTTTGTGATAAACATAACATGGTTGCATTCTTAGAGAAAACAGAGGGAAGTTGTTGGGATTTATATAGAGTTGATAAATACAAAACAATATATGATGAATGAAGCAAACATGATGGACTTAGAAGACAAAGAAGATTTTATATTATAGTCCTTTGTAACCCTAATGTCTCTATTATATAAAGAGACATAGGGAGTTTGTTTTAGTGTGTGTCAAGATGTAAACAACAGTAAAACATGTGTGTATATAGGTGTGGGTTTATAGAAACGCCAAGAGTGGTTTGTGTTTGTTAAGCCTCAAGGATCTTGTGATTCCTGTTAGATTAGTAACCGTACTAAACTTTATCAAGTAGTATTGGGGCTTATTGTGTTTGTAATTGTATTGTTATAAAGATGATGATGAAGAAAACCTTGTTACAATAACATTGTTATGGTTTATTCCTGGATGAGATCTAACAAATCTCGAGCTATAAATGATTCCACAAAGATCCGTCCTTCTTCTTCACAAACAGTACCGTAGCTCCACAGGGTGACGAACTCAGTCGTATAAATCCCTTCTCTGATAGTTTCGCCAACTGTTTTGACAACTCTTCCAACTCGGTAGGGGCGAGTCGATACGATGCTCTTGCTACAGGTGCAGCGCCGGGCATCAAATTGATCTGAA
Organism: Artemisia tridentata subsp. tridentata; assembly: GCA_021014915.2. NCBI lineage: Eukaryota > Viridiplantae > Streptophyta > Magnoliopsida > Asterales > Asteraceae > Artemisia > Artemisia tridentata. Next base: position 78,195,817 of record CP139504.1, read on the forward strand.
ATTCGACTTGTCTAACCGGTGGGATTCCAAGTAAGTCGTCTGGAAACACTTCCGGAAAGTCTCATACAATGGGTACGTCTTCTAATCGTCTCACACCCTTTTCCTTTCCTTTCCTCTCGGAGACTTGAGCCAAGAAGAGGTAACACCCTTTTTCCATATACTTCTGTGCTTTGGTAAAGGAGATAATGTTCAATCTGGAAGGACTTCCACGATCGTTCCAGTCCCCTTGTATAGTTAGGATTTCCTTACCATATAGCAAACGTACAATCTTTTCATCGCAGATAATATTGGTACGGTACTTGGATAACCAGTCCATACCAATGATGACGTCAAAACTACCTAACGTGACGGGTAAGAGGTCGATATTGAAAGGTCAATTCAAAAAATTCAATGTACAGCCGCGGATGATGGTGTCTATCCTCTCAAGGTTACCATTAGCTAACTCTACATCGTATACAATACCTAAGGCAGTCGGGGCGATTTCAAGCAAAGACATAAATGCAGTGGATACAAAACTCCTATCAGCACCAGTATTGAACAATATAGAAGCATAACGGTTATTGAGAACATACACGTAACGACATTTGGTCCTCTTTGATCTCCTTTCCAATAACTTATACCCTTCCTTGGGTTGCTCCTACATTTCTCTGTTGATTCCCAGTACCTTGACTACCTTTATTTCTTCCTGCTCCTCGGTTCCCCTGGTTATGCCCATTTCCTCCCGTGCCTCTGTTTCCTTGGTTTCCCCCATTTCCTGGGTTTCCTCCATTTACTTGGTTTCCTCGGTTCCACGGCTCTCGACACTCATTCTTGTAATGTCCCTTCTTCCCACATCCATAGCAAGTGACACTAGCCTTCCAATCCGTTCCCTGAGTTGTTTGAACCATCGCAAGGTCTTAATCAATAAGCCACATCACTTCCAACAGACATGAGATAGTTGTTCCACCAGGTCAATGCTTCATCCTTCAAGGTGATGTGATCGTCAAGTAATATATATATATATATATATATATATATATATATATATATATATATATATATATATATATATATATATATATATATATATAATAAGACAAAAAACAGACCAATATAGTCAATTCGCTCTCTAACCAAGAGTGAAAATAAGCAAGGTATTTTGGATTTTGGTACTAAAATAGAATATGTAAACTAAGAAGCAAATAATATGCATACAAAACAAGAAAACAAAGCACAATTACGTCCTAACGCAAAAACGAGCACTAAACGAGAACGCAACGGGCCTGAAAACCAAAATTGTCAAATTTTAACCCTAGAAGTGCAAATTTAATTTCTAAAAGTCCTAAATGACTAAATATAATTTTGGAAAAAAGAATTATATATATATATATATATATATATATATATATATATATTTATTATATATATATTTTATTATGAATTAAAAACACTTTTAATCTAAAAATATTATTAAAAATATTAAACTAATTAAGAAAAATCTAAACATTTTATGAAAAGTAATTTAGGCTATAAGGATTCTAGGAAAAATAAAACTAAAGATCCAGCTTATAGGAATAAGCTGGAAATAAGCTAAAAAGGGCTGAATAGCAAAACTAAAAAAAAAAGTTAAGTAAATAATGTATGCAATTCTAAATGAAAAAGACCCAAGGGTACGGATGGTATTGAGTGTGTGTAATATGGTTGAGGCTGGGTCGGGGTCGAGGTCTCGGGTTCGAACCTGTCTCACCCTTGGCTTCCCCAGCTTCCCATATTTTTATTTTGCAAAATTTCTTTTTGAAACTTTTTAATAAGCTAAAAATAAGCAACTTTTGTAAAAGCAATATTTTTATGTATTACCAAATAAGCCAGAAAAAGCTAAACAAACAAACAGATTAAACTTAAAAACTACAAGGCTAAATGGCTAAACTGATTGTGCACACAAGCTTCTATAAGCTTGTGCTAAACCCAAATAAGCATCTAATACCTTAAATAACACCTAATAAGCAGTTCTAAAGTCTAATAAGGAATTCTAAACAAGTAAAAAAACTCTAAATCTAAAATAAGCAATAAGCCTAAACTGTTGTAAAAACAATCTGATAGGGCACTTTTAAGCATTAAAATAAGCTATCAAATCAATAAGCTAATCCTCAAAACCTGAAAACAGCTAAAACTTATAGACCAAAGAACTCACAAAATCCATTTCAGACATTTTGAACTTGATTTGAGCTTAATTATAAGCTGATCAAACCTAACACTTAGACTAATATTTTTGACTTTTATTGAAATAACAAGAACAATAGCAGACATCAAAGCTACTTTTCAATACCAAAGATAAGCCACTATAAGCTAATGAAATATGCTTAAACTTTAAAAACATCAAAGAAATCCAACTAAAGAACTCGTAAAACAATTTTCAGACAATTTGAACTAAAAATGAGCTTAAAATAAGCTTAAAAATAAGCTGATAAGACAGGACAGCTGAGAAATTATTTTTGGAATTTTTGAAACTTTTATGCTGAACTACTATTTTCTAACATAAAAATAATCTACTAAAAGCTAATGCTAAACTTAAAACCTTAAAATAGATTAAGACTAACTACTAATTAACACTTAGAAACAAATTTTAAAAATTTGAATTAAAAATAAGGTGAAAAATAAGCTATGAAATACCTATGCTGATCCAATTAGCATAGGTTTTGAACTATGCTGATTTGATTTTTTTGAAACTTGAAATTTTGGTTGAAAATGACTCTTAACTTATTACACTTTAACTAGAAGATATAAAATGAATTCTCAACTTATAATGACTCAAAAACAATTCCAAAAAAGACCTATTGAAGATCTTATCAAAATAAGCTGTTATAAAAAGTTTTGAACCTTGAAACTTTGAAAACCAATCTAAAAGCTATGAATCTATGGAGAAATTGTTTTGACAACTTAAAAACTACTTAATAGACTAATTTTAAGCTAAACAAAGTTGATTAAAAAACCTATAAGTGATCTAGCAGCACTAACCTTAGTTAGTGCTGCTTATCCCAAACACCCCTTTAAAAACTTAAATTGATTTTTAAAACAGATTTTCACTATAAAACTTATGCAATTTTGACAAAAACTACTTGTTATGACTAAATGACTAAATAAAAGCAGATTTGACTGAAAAATAAGCACTCACCAATAAGCTAAGGCTTATTGGTGTTTTGACTGTTTTAAGAAACTTAAACACAAATGACTATAAAACTCATAAAATAAGCACTAAACAGATAGATCTAACACAATTAAGCATATAACACACAAATAAATCACAGATAAGTAAATAAAAAGCAAAAATAAGTAATAAGCAATTTTAAGCTAAAAATGGAAATGAGAACAGTTACCTTGATCCTAGCTCAACAAGGATCAAACAAGCTCGAGGAGCTAAATGGAAATCTACAACAGCTAGTCTACAAGCTCCAGCTTATCATATAGGCCCTTCCATTTCTGGCTTATCTTCCATATCAAGCTTATTTCTGTTTTAAAACAAAATTACTAAACCAAACTATTTTTAAATCAAACCACAAGCTACTCAAACTCACAATAAGCTATTGAAAAGCTTATTTGAGTATAAGTGAAGTAAATAGAGCTTATTAATAGCTTGTTCAACCGTATGAAAACATGATTAAAGCATAAAGTAAAAGAGACAATGATTTAAATTAAACTGAATTTTATTAAAAAAAACTTAAAGAGTACAATGCTTTTTAAAGGGAAATACAATAATAAAACTACAATAAGTTGAAAATTAAGCTAAAACTAGACATAAAAGAGATATTTTGGGTGTTGAGTGAGGAGGTCCTTTTATAGGCAGCTTGTGAAGGCTTCTAGGGTTTGGGGAGCCTCTGCTTCTTTAAATCAAGATCGTCCAATCATTGCTTTGATCATAAGCATCAATCAACACTCTTGGATCATGTGCCATGTGTCTTGACCAATCAAATCCTTGGAGATTTCCAGCTTGGACTGAAATGATGTCAGTCCTTGCGTCGCAGGTCTTCTAGAAGGGTTAGAAATTATTTAAGTGGGGTACTTGAGGTGGGGAGGTGCGGTTAATTTGGGGGAGACGATGAATAGTAAAAATAGGTTTTCCCATGCCTTTTTTTCTTTATTAATATTGGTTGACCAGGTTTAACTGGGTTTGACCCCGGGTTAAAAGGGTGAGCTTGGTCGGGTCATGATAATTGTTTTGGGCTTTGGGTTTTAAGGATTGGGCTGGGTTATAGTTTTAAGGTTTTAGGATTTTAACAAAAGTTAGTTTTAGGATTAACTTTGAAAAAGATAAGACTAATGGTGCAATTGTTTTAGGGACAAGTGGTGAAGTGAATTTAACATTAGGGATTAGGTTTGGTATTTCTAAGTTTAGCTTGATCCAAAATGTAGAAATTCATCCCCGGCTCCGGCTTTTCACGCTCTTTTCAATCTCGTACTCGTTTTTGTTCATTTTGTCTTTATTTTTGTCCTTTTCTTATATCTGTTACCTGCACATACACAAAGACAAAAACAAGCATATATTTGGCATTTATGATACGTTTTTGGTCTTTTGAGTCCGTTTTTTATAAAGAAAAGTTATGTGAATTCACACATACCAAAATCCCCCAGACTAAGGTATTGCCGTGTCCTCATGCAATGTCATCACATCACGCTTTTGAAACCAAAAATTTCAAACCTCTTTCTACTAAAAACTTTGAAAAGTAGCAAAGTGTCCCTCAAAAGAGATTAAGAAATCAATAGTTCTAAAAACGCCCCGTTTGACCATTTTATTATATATAATATCTTTTTGTACTTTTCTAATATGACGGGATGTTAACTTTCATTATTTAATAAATAACTTTTAGGATCATGGAGTAAGAAGCACTTTTCATGAAAAAGCGTCCACATGGATAAAATTCATCGTCCTTGATTTTTCACAACTCCCTAAACCAAGCTTAAAAAGGAAATCATTGCTAAGTACAAATAAGATGGTAACACTACCCATAGATATTAATTGTGTACGCGTAGCTACTCCTTGCTCCCTTATTCCTATTTCCTCTAAGGATTTTATTTTGAAAAATGATTTTTTTCTTATTTCGATAGATTTTTAGTCCGATAAAGAAACCCAGTTTAGACGCGAACTAGTTTAAAATCCTTCACTCAAGAACCGTTGCCCATAAAAATGAGGTCTACATCAAGGTCCTAATTTAACAAGGTTTAGGGGATATCCTTTTTATTTCGACCGAAACAACTCATTTACGAGTCCAGAGACAGAAGCTTTATTTAGATAACCCCGGAGTCGAAATTTGGCTTTATTAACATTATTAAGCATATTAGCCCTCGGCCCTTTATAACAACTACAACAATGGGAGCGAACCGTCAGGAAACAGTAGTCTATTATAACCTTAGGAATTTCCTCTGCCTTTTTGAAGTCTGAGTCAACGGGAGCGTACCGTCAGGAAACAGAAAACTTTTATGGCTTTGGATTATTTAGTTTATTACTTCCACCTTTTGAACAACCATGTCAACGGAATGAACCGTCAGGGCATAGTAGTCTATTATGGCTTCAGTTTATTAAATTTATTAGGTGCCAAATCCCGAGCCTTGCGGTCTTTCAACATCCGGAACAATAGCAGCTAACTATCAAGAATCAGTTGTATTATTTCCCCACAACACTGGCAATACCCTGATGTGTACCCAATTTTCATAAGCAATAATTCTCTAAAGAAGGAGTAAAAAATAACTATCGCCAAAACCGTGCACCTTTAATTTTTGCTTTTAATTTTTGCGTTTATTTAGCTGATGGGAGCAAAAAGCGACAATTAACCTCTACGAGCTCTAAAGAGAACCAACTACTCCATGCTTAGCATCTAACATATATTTAACTCTATCATTTTTCGTTCTTCGCAAATTTAAAATCCTAAATAATAAGATCCGCAAATTCTTAGTCGAATAAAATCAAGCCTTTGCATATTCAAAGTCAATTATGTAAACTTGCAAATTCTTGGCCTTGTTAAGCTAGAATTCGCGTATTAAAGCTTCTTGTATAAAATACTAGAAAAAGCTTTCAATTATAAAGGTTAAGGGGACAAGCTAAAGCTCAACACGCTCGGTCAAGTCAAAATTTTATTCCTACTCTTACTAACGGAAAATCAATGAGAGGATCTAAACACACTAGACTTGTGTTGAGGATACTTTGAGTTTATATCAAATAGTATGCGGAATCTACTATATGATACTTAGAAGATTTGTGCATTATAACTGTAACAGTAATGGACAGTTTATATGAACAATGAATATCACCAAACATTTCAATATTATTAGGTATAATACGAGTGATCTTGCTTATCACTAGGGTTTACAAAACCTTGAAGCTTAACAAAACATATATCTAAACATCTAACCTAGGACATCCTTTTATAACACAAGGAGTCCTTTACAAGATAAGTATTGATATTCTAAACATGCAGAATATCTGTATAATTCTAACTATATAAGATATACATGAAATCTATTCTATACTTATCCTTCTACATGACATAATGAGCAGTACTAATCTTCAGTCTTAAAGCAGTCCAGCAGTATCATCTTCTATACTAGCAGTACTAACTCAGCAGTTAGTACTGTTAGTTATTTCTTCAACTTACACTAACAGTACTAACTCCATTAGTATTGTTAGTGTTAATCTTCAGAAGTACTAATACAAAGCCAATACCTTGAACATTTAATTCCCAACAATCCTCCCCTGAACTTGTGATTTACCCTAAATCATCAAGTTTCTGAATTAAATGATTACCTTGTGAGGATTCTTTCAAACACTGTCTTCTTAGTCTTAGTCTTGTAGTCTTCATTGCTTCTGCTTGCTGATATATCTTCCTCACTAATTCCCTTGCCATTTCTGAGTCTTCATCAACTCTGAGCTTAGCAGCTAACATAACAAATAAGATACCTGCTCTCAATGGATAATCTTTTCCTATCAGCATGTAGACATCCACTCCATCCTTTGTAGATACATGGTGAACACCACATGTATCATACAATATCCAAGTAGTAGCAAGGTCATGAGCTTGAAATGTCCATAGAATGTCTTCTGGATCAGGTTCAGACAACCTCTTCATTTCCACCCATAGCTCCATGTCTTTGTCTTCTATAGGATATGTAGACCTTAACTTTTCTTGAACTAGACTCCATAGCTTGTCCAAGTCTTCTCTATCAAAAGTCTTCATCATATCTTCAAAATACTTGTAGACTTCTGAGTGACCTCTTACCCTGATAATCTTCCATCCTTTCCCAAATGTATCTGTGTGTATCTCCCAATCAATAATTGGGTGTTTAGCTTGAATAGGATCAACATTCAAAGCTGCTGGGATTATGACCATCATATTCTGAATTCCTTCATCAGATAATTCCTCTGTTGTTTCTTCTTCCTCAATTGCTTGATCTTCTTTTTCTTCTTCAGTCTATCGTTTCTTTAAATCCTCTGACTCTAACTGCTCACCTGTTCTCTTATCACCTCTACTTGTCTCAACAGTTTTTGAAAACCCTCTTAATGAAAGTTGAATTTTTCTATATGCAATGCAGTACAATCTTTCAATCTCTTCATAAGACCTGCCTTTTAATTGTTTCTCAGTCCAATGGTCTTGATTTTTAAGATAGTCTTTCATGTACCTCATCTGTTGAGCTTTTGTTGGAGGTTTCTTCTTAGCAGCTACCTTATTGTTTTGATGCTTCCTTATTTCTTTAAGTAAACCACTGATTGCACTCTCTTGTTCTTCATTTGTGAAATAGGATCTCTCTTCTTCTTGCATCTTCAAAGCTAATTCTTTATCTGCCTGTTCTTGAGCTGCTCTTTCTTGTTCTTCACTTAGTAGCTTTTGTTCAACCATGAATCTTGCAATTCTCACTTCTTCAGCTACTCTTGCTTGTTCTTCATCTTGAAGTCTTTGAGCCACTTCATGATCAAACTCAATTTGTGCTTGAGACTTCTTGCTTATCTGCTTGGATGGCTCAGCTTCATTCATTATAGAGTTTCCCTTGTCAATCCTTATTCTCCTAGCATAGACTGCACCAGCAGTACTAAGTTCTGTTCCACCAGTACTAAGTTCTGCACCAGCAGTACCTTCTTGAGGACCTTCTTGAGCTTCTTCCATGTGTTCATCTGGCCTCCCCTGAGTATCAGTACCTTCTTGAACAAATGAAACATGGGGATCTTCATCTATGTTGGCAATCTTCCTCCCCTGTTTGGAAGACTCCTCACCCATGTCATCATCTTGATCATCATCAGAACTGGAAGAGCTAGAAGATTCCACCATCTAAGTTTTTCTCTTGCCTTTGAGGGTCTTGACTTGTTACTCCAACTTTTTCACCTTTAAGATTAGCTTTGCGTAGACCCTGCCAAAGACGTGCTTGGTTGTCTTGAGCTCATCTTCCAAGCCATGTACTTTATCTGTCAACCTGGTACATAATTCCATCAATTCAGTAAGTTTAAGACTACCCTCAACACTTCCTGATGTGTGAACTTCAGGGAGAGGTGCATCATGGGGCAAAGACTCAGGCTCAACCAAAGGAGAAGTATCTGAGCCACCCATTGTTTCCATGTGGCTTGGGATTCAACCACCTGTACTAGGTTCAAAAGAACTTTGCACATTAGGTGTTGTCATATGTGGGGTCTTAGTTATGTTACCCCTGTCCAGCCCAGCTTCTAAGCCTGTGACAGTTGGAGCAACCCTTCCTATACTGACATAGTCAGCCTCATCTGCTACTAGGGAAGTGGTACGCACTCTGTGCTGAGGTACACTAGAGCCCTCTCTGGATAAACTCCTAGTTGGTGATGAAGTTGGTTGTGAGGCTGATTGTGATGAACTTGTGGGTGTGTGTTGGGAGTCAACTGGGGTAGTTGATCCTTCACCCTGTACCTGCAACATGTTATCAAAAAGAGGCACTTATACCCCACTATAACCCTTTGTGGCCATGCTCATTTTACTAAATAATTTTTGTGTAAGGGTTGGAGTTGGATAAACAGTTTGATGAGGTAGAAGCTGACTTTTTCTCATATTCAAAATTGTTTGAATAAAATGTGGATACATTAAAAATTTTGATTTGCTATCCACATTCTTTACCATACCATCAAAAATAAGTTTGGAAAAATTGTAAGTCCTATCAGTTGATAAGCAAATGAGAGCAGTTGCAATATTGCTATTGAACAGTTCCCAGAAAGTTTTCTTAGGACTCATACAGTGAAGTATGGTATGAATGAAAAACCTCCATTGTGGGGCAAAACAACCCTTTTGAAAAGTTAAAGATTGAGAAGTGGTGTTTTACCCCATTCTGGATAGACTTTGAAAGATTTCAATCTTTGGCAAATCACTAATACCATTGTCATCTGCTAGATGGAGATGCCTCCTAACACATGATTCAGTAAGAGTGATGGTTTTGCCATCAACTATTGCATTTAGCTCTTTGTATCCAATTTCGATAGTATTGACTGTGATAGTCTACCAAAACCGCTTGATTTGGGAGAAATAGATAGTAGGGTTTAGAGATAAAGCATACCTTATATGGGTTGAGTTCAAAAAGTCTACTATCTGATGGAAGGAAGCACCTTCCTCTGTTTTCTCCAAATATGCCACCATGTTATGTTTGTCGACAAAGGTTAAATTGGCCATGATTGTCAGTAAAAGAGTGATTTGACTGCTGGGATAGGATTGATTAGGTAAGAAAGTGAGTGGAGTAAAGCGAATTGAGATTTTATATTAGAATTCTTAGGGTTTCTATTGGACCAACTTCAATAAAAGATAACTTTAGATTGAAGAAAGTTAATAAAATAGATTAAAAGTAAAAAAAAAAAAAATAATATATATATATATATATTATATATATATATATATATATATATATATATATATATATATATATATATATATCCAATTTAGGAAACCCTTAAGTTAAGTTATTGACCAGAATTTTCTCAAAGGCTATATTCAAAAAAGGGTTATGACTCAACAGTACAAACGGCTATCTAGCAGTAAAATGTTTTGCCAGGCAGTACTAACTTTTGCCTAGCAGTACTAAGTTTTGGAAAAACTTTTACTTAGCAGTATTAACTCAATTTTTATTTAAAACAATACTGCATACCAACATTTTGAAAGGATTAAGTGTAAAGGAAGATACTTAATCAAATTTTGGTTTAATTCAACCTCTTGTTGTGTGAGAACCAATAATTTCAGTTATAAATAACTGCATGTGATCAGATAAACTCATTCAAAGATCTTTCTTGACAGGGTTTCTAGCTCGTGGTAGGTGTTGCCTCTAACACAAATGTGTTAGATTCACGTTTGCTCGTTGTTCTCTTTACCAGATGTCCATGGCCTAACACATTATACTAATAAAAGTATAAAATGGTAAAGAGTGAGTTAGATCAGTTACTATCTGACTAACTATGCCATCAATTCATATGCAAAATTATCATAATTTAATTTCAAGAAAGAAATTTTAAAGAATCTCCTAACTTAGGTATAAAACCTTTATCAAGTGATCCCCAAATTCTATCCATCATCAGTCAATCATGTCAGTAACCATTCCACCACTTGCTTCTCACACATTGCAAACTCCATAACCTGCAAATGTTAGTCCAAAACCAAGAAAACAAAATGCAAAGCATTTGCTTTATAGCAGTATAAAATATGAGTAACAGTTCAAACACAACAGTCTTAATTTGCACTAGCAGTACAAATTATACACAGCAGTACTAATTGATACAACTAGCAGTACTAATCCATTGTCATTTACAAAAACACCAAGATTAAAAACTTTAGGGATTAAGCAGTCCAATACTTGCAACCAAGGATTGAAACCTTCCAACATCAAAAGCTTTAGTGAGTAGATCTGCAAAATTGTTATCAGTATGAATTTTAACAACCTGAACTAGCTTTTTCTCATTGCAGTCTCCTATAAAATGATGCCTAATCTCTATGTGTTTTGTTTTAGAGTGTTGAACTGGATTTTTAATAATGCAAATTATACTGCTATTGTCAATGTAAATCATGGTATTCATAAAGTTGTACCCATAGTCAAGCATCTGATTCTGAATTCATAGAACTTGACCACAACAACTAGCAGCAGCCACATACTCAGCTTCAGTTGTAGAAGTGGCCACAATAGTCTGCTTCTTGCATTGCCGTTATATCAGCCTGCAACCTAGTAATTGACAACCACCTGTTGTTGATTTCCTATCCAAACTAGCACCAGCATAGTCACTGTCTGAGTATGCCACCAGATCACAAGGAGATTCTCTAGGATACCATAGAACCAATTTAGGTTTACCGTTGAGGTACCTAAAGATTCTCTTCACAGCAACTAAATGTGAGGCTTTTGGATTGGCTTAAAACCTTGCACATGCACACACAACAAACATAATATCCGGTCTTGATGAAGTAAGGTACATCAAGGACCCAATCATGGACCTGTAGGTGTGCACATAAACATTTTCACCATCTAAATCTTTGAGCAAAGGTTTCTATGGATCAACAGGTGTACTTGATACTTTTGCATCAGTAAACTGAAACTTCCTCAATATCTCAGTTACATATTTATCTCGACTGATAAATATGCCTTCAGCTGTTTGCTTCACTTGCAGCCCCAAAAAGAAAGTGAGTTCTCCCATGGAACTCATTTGAAACTTATCATGCATAAGCTTCTCAAATTCAATGCGCATCTCTTTCTTTGTGGATCCAAAAATGATGTCATCCACATAGACCTGAACCAGTAAAATATCTCCCTTGTTCTTCTTGATAAATAAGGTCTGATCTATCTTGCCTCTCTGAAACCCATTTTCTAAAAGATAAGTAGCTAAAGTTCCATACCAGGCTCTATGAGCTTGATGCAATCCATAAAGAGCTTTTACCACCTTGTACACCTTGTCTGGATGTTCAGGATCTTCAAAGCCTGGAGGTTGAGAAATATACACCTCTTCTTCAATAGTACCATAAAGAAATGCACTTTTGACATCCATCTAATATACCATAAACCCCATGAATGAAGCATAAGATAAGAATAATCTTATGACTTCAATCCTAGCTACAGGTGCAAAAACCTCTTCATAATCAATCCCTTCCTCTTGTGTGTAACCCTGGGCTACAAGTCTTGCTTTATTCCTGATCACTATCCCCCTTTCATCTTTCTTGTTTAAGAATATCCACTTTGTACCAATAACACTCATACCTTTAGGCAAATCTACCAGCACCCAAACCTTTTGAATCTTGAACAGTATAAGTTCCTCTTACATAGCTTCCACCCAGCTTGAATCCTGTGTTGATGCAAATAATGTTCTAAAAACGTTATTTCTATCTTTCAATAACTTCACGTTTTGAGGATGACAAAATGTGTAAACACTTTACGTTAAAATTAACGTAAACAAGTTTTTAGTCGACAGATCCCATTTCTACGCAAATCACTCTAGGTATGCACAAACAAATTTACAACTTGACAAATGATCAAAGAAGTGAATTTGTGTTTAAAACTTCACATTTTTAATGTGACAAAACATTTTTTCAAAAATATACTTTACAAGTTATTTTTGAATAATTAAAAAATGTTTTATTGGAAAAATAAGTTCAAATAACATAACAGCTATTCCCCCCCCCCCCAAAATCAGCTCCAAACTTCCCCAAATAAGTTTTCACCACTAAAGACAAAAAGAATAGCGTTTTTGTCTAGCAGGTACCACGGTACCACTAAATTTAGTGGTACCGTGGGTGATTTAATGGTATCGTGTCCCCATAACGGTTAGAATTTTTCTGCCTATAAATACCAGCCCTCTTCACAGTTTTTGGGTATCCTTTTTAACACACAACTTTCTGAGTTTAATACTCTTATCACATTTTCTCTTCTAGATCATTTAGTTTAGTTTTCTTTTGTTTAAAGAGTGATCCAATCATCCTACCAAGTGATCACCTTCATTCCTCTTCTAGTGCAAGAGAAGAACACAAGGTATCCAAGAAGATACGAAGTGTTGTAGTTGTAGTTAAAGCACTTGTAACATTTGTTACACACTTGTTGTATCTTTGAATACATCAAGTTCATTTTTCTTTTGAGAGTTTATGAGAGAAGATCATTGTGATCTTATTGAGATATTGAATATCTCTTGTAGCTTGTGAGCTAGTGTGTTGATCAAGTTAATCAAGGGTAGATCGGGTAGATCGAGTCTAGTGTGTTGATTGTGTGAAGTAGAAAGGATCGGGTAGATCGTAGTAGATTGGTGCTAGCTAAGATTAGCACTCGACATTTAGCTTAGTGTCGGAAAATAGGATAAGCGGCATTGTACGGTTTTCTCCGCCTGAAGGGAGGTTTGTTGACATAGTGTTTGAAACATTCGAGTGTGGTACTCGAGGAGTGGGGTAGGGTAAACAAGAGCTTCGTGACCGAACCACTATAAATCTCTTTGCCCCAGTTTGATCTTTCCATCTCTTTTCTTTACTATTATTGTCTATATTACATAGCATAGTGTAGTGTTCATATTGGTGTTGATTGATTACACATAAGATTTGAATCAAGGTTTTTCAATAGTAAAGTTTTGAAACAAATTAAAAACCGGTAAAACTACTCAACCCCCCCCCCCCTTCTAGTTTTCCACAATTGGTACCAGAGCCACGTCAGTCAAGATTTGAAAGTAAATTGTATTTTAAAACTTGAATCGATCAATGGATTCTGAAATCAAGAGAAATCTATGCAAAGACCACCACTTTCGAACGATTTTTTATATTGGGAAAACAAGATTCGAAACGTATGTGAAATCAAAAGACATTGATCTTTTGCATATTATTACCGAGGGTGACTTTCAACAGATTCAAAAGAATCCGGAAACTAAAAGGGATGAAATAGTTCCTTACAGTAAACAAAGTGATGAACTTAAAAAGAAACTGGCTAAAAATGATGAGGCTAAAATGATGATTTATAATGCTTTGCCGAAAAAGGAATTTGAAAGAATTTTTATGTGTAATACGGCAAAAGATATTTGGAAAATTTTGTTAGTCACTCAGCAAGGTTATAATCAAGTCAAAGAGAACAAGATAGATCTTCTTGTGCAACAATATGAACAATTTTCCATTTCGGAAGATGAATCTATTGATAATGCTTTTGCTAGATTTAATACTATTATTACTAGTCTTAAAGCTCTTAATGAAGGTTACTCTAGCAAGAACTATGTTAGGAAGTTTCTTAGGGCTCTACATCCCAAATGGAGAGCAAAGGTCACCGCCATTGAAGAGTCAAAGGACTTGGCGACATTATCTCTTGATGAACTAATAGGAAACTTGAAGGTTCATGAGATGATAATCAAGAAAGACTCTGATATAGTCAAAGGCAAAAGCGAGAGAGTTAGATCTCTAGCATTGAAAGCCAAAAAGGAGTCTAGTAATGAGGAAATTTCGGATTCCGAAAGTGAAGATGAAGAGTATGCGTTAGCCGTTAGAGACTTTAAAAAGTTCTTTAGGAGAAGAGGTAGGTTCGTTAGGCAACCTCATGAAGACAAGAAGCCGTCACAAAAGAACCGAGTAGAGAAGAAAGGAACGAGTGATAGTAGATGTTTTAGATGTGGAGATCCTAATCATCTCATAGGAGAATGTCCCAAACCACCGAAAACCAACAACCAAAGAGCTTTCATAGAAGGCTCTTGGAGTGATAGCGTTGAAGAAGAAGAAAGGAAGCCCAATGATGAAACATGCCTAATGGCTCAGACTTCAAATGAGGTAAATTCCGACTCTTCTTATTATAATTATGATAATTCTTCAATAGATGACAACAGATTACATGACGAATATAATAAACTATGCGAAGTAAGTTCTAAAATTATAGGTAGAAACAAAACACTAAAATTAAAATTTCATGAACTCAAAGTGCAAATTTTAGAACTAAAGGGTCAATGTTAGGAAATTAAGCTATAGCAGTTAGTACGGTTGAAAAAGAAAGTTAGTACTGCTTAAGAGTTTTGAAGACAAAGAGCAGTTCATACTGTTGAATGAAGAAGTTTGTACTGTTTATGATTTCGTATAAGATATATACAAGTGAAGATAAAACCGTGTGAAGATAATTATAGAAAAGATTTAATGTATATCTTATAATGTTAGACTTATACGATTAGGTTGATAGTTATCTTGTAAAGGAATCCTTAGTCTATAAAAGGATTGCCTAGGTTAAAGTTTAGGTACGAATATTAAGATTGTTTTAGTATTGTTTTGTTAAGATTCAAGGTTGTAAACCCTAGTGATAGGAGATCACTCGTATTATTTATTAATAATATTGAATCGTTGAAGTTGAAGTATATTGTTTTCATTGTTCATTCTTTATTGATTCGTTAATACAAAACATAAACAAACAAATCTTCTAAGTACTAGCTAGTAAATTCCGCGTGCTAGAGTAGACATCATTCAAAGTATTCATCTAACACAAGGAGTGTGTGTAGATCTGGTCAAGTGGTATCAGAGCCAGGTTAACTGATACTTTGGTTTAGAAGATCCAGACGAATTTGTTCAAGAAAAGATGGACATGGAGACAACAACAAGTCA
Source organism: Artemisia tridentata subsp. tridentata (assembly GCA_021014915.2). NCBI lineage: Eukaryota > Viridiplantae > Streptophyta > Magnoliopsida > Asterales > Asteraceae > Artemisia > Artemisia tridentata. The sequence continues at coordinate 78,211,353 of CP139504.1, forward strand.
GACTAATATTGCTGCTAAGCTTCCAATGCTTAAACCCAATGAGTTTGATATGTGGCGATTAAGAATTGAGCAGTTCTTCCAAGTTCAAGATTATACTCTCTGGGAGATTATTGAGGATGGGAATTCATACAAACCTGCAACTACAACAACCGTTGTTGAGGGTGTCACTGAAACTAAGCTGCAAACTAAGCCAACCACTACTGAAGAGAAGGCACAGCACAAGAATGATGCTAAGGCGAGAAATTTGCTTCTGATGACTATTCCCAATGATCAGTTGTTAAATTTTAGCAAGTTTAAGTGTGCTAAAACCCTTTTTGAAGCTATTGTTGCAAGATATGGTGGGAACGAAGCCACCAAGAAATCTTAGAAGATTTCTCAGCAACAGTTGAAAATTTTTGCAACAAGCAACGAGTCACTAGATATATGTTTAATAGACTTCAAAAACTAGTGAGTCAATTGGCTGTTCTAGGAATTGAGATGCCTCAGGAAGATCTCAACTCCAAATTTCTGAGGAGTCTACCAGCTGAATGGGCTATGCATGTGGTTGTATGGAAAAACAAGCCTGATATAGATTCCATGAGCTTAATGGATCTCTATAGCAACTTCATGATAGTTGAACATGATATTAAGAAGTCTGCTGGATCAAGCTCAAGCTCAAGCTCAGGGAATTTGGCCTTTGTATTAACTCCCAGTACCTCAAGTCCAATGAAGAAGTTCGAGTGACTGGAGCAGTTGGTACTGCTAGTCCCAATATTGGTACTGCTAGCACAAGCAGTACTAATGGACTCTTGGATGAGAATACTTATTGTGCTTTCTTGACTACTCAGCACAATGGAAGTATGTTGACTCATTCAGATCTTCAAGAGATTGATGAAGATGATATTGAAGAGATGGATATCAAGTGGCAGCTCTCTCTTCTCAGCTTGAGAGCTAGGAGATTTTTGAAGAAGAGTGGCAAGAAGATTGTCATAAACAGCAATGATGTTGCAGGGTATGACAAGTCCAAGATTGAGTGTTTCAATTGCCACAAGAAAGGTCATTATTCAAGGGAGTGCAGATTGCCAAGCCAACAAGATGGAAAGAGCAGAGGATATGGAAACAAGTCAAGGGTTGTGGAGGTTACTGATTCAAGCTCAAAAGCCATGGTTGCCATTGATGGCTTAGGGTTTGACTGGAGCTACATTGCAGAGGAGGAAGCAGAAGCATCTACAGAGATTGCTCTCATGGCATTTTCAGACTCTGAGGTACAAGTTTCTAAATGTTCTAAATCTTGTGAAGCTTTAAAAGATCTAGAAACTCTTAAGAAAAGATATGAGGATTAGAGAAAAGAGCTAATCAAAACTGCTTTTAACTTAGCAAATCATAAGAGGGCTTTAGCTGTGTTAGAAGAACAAATTGTTCATTATAAAAGTAATGAGTCAAAGTTTTCTGATGATATGATTATTGTTAAAAGAGACTTAATGTTTAGAGAGAATGAAATTAGTGTGTTGAAACATGAGCTAGAACATGTTAAGAAAGCAAAGGAGAACATTCAAATGACTGTTGGCACACTAGAATTTACAACTAAGGGTGTTAGTAAGATTGTTGAGTGTCAGATCCTTAATAAAGCTAAGTCAGGCCTAGGTTATAAGTCAGTTCCACCTCCCTATAGAGGAATTCCAACACCCCCAGGCATAGACTTAGAACACACAGGACTACCTGAATTTCAACTACCTGAGCTTAAATATGGTCCTCAACCTAAAAAGAATGTAGTTGATAAACCTGTGTATGAAAGTGCAAGTGATGCCTCATTTTCTGAGGATAAGGTGTCCTCAGCTAAGGACTCAGATGCTCCAACCATTGAGGAATGGACTTCTGATGATGAGGATAATCAGGCTGTGGTTAAGCCTGTTAGTGTTAAAGTGGAGGAACCAAAAGTTCCAAAGATGGTTAAACCTGAGACTGTTAGGCCTAGATCAAAAGCCAAACCATTTAGACCAACAGTTAGGTATGCAGAAATGTATAGAACCACAAACAAGCCAAGAGGTAACCAAAGGAATTGGAATGACCTCAAATCTCACCAATTAGGGGATGATTTTGTCTGCTATAGGAAAGCTTGTTACTCGTGTGGTAGTTTTGACCATCTTGCAGCCTTTTGTGATAAATGGGTAAATAGGTATTCAAGTACTAGGGTGAACACTGTTAGACCTCCCACTCACCCAACAAACACTATAATGATAACTAGATCAGTTCTTTTAAGGTCTGGACCCAAAGCAGTTCATACTGCTATACCAGCAGTTCAGACTGTCAGATCTCTTAGACCTGTTAACCCAAGGCCAACAGTTCAAGGTGCAAAAATGTTTTCCAAATCAGCACCAACAACTGTTAAAAGACCATTTCAAAACAGACAAGTAGTGACAAATCATGTTTGGAAACCCAAGGTAACAACTACCAAGCCAGCAGTTCCAACTGCTAGCAGAGTAATTGGTACTGGTGTTAATAAAAACACTACTAAGGGAAATATGGGAAATGGTGTGAATGCATCAGCATGTTGGGTTTGGAGACCCATCAAACCCAATGGTGCTAAAATTGTTTTGAAAATAATGAATTATGTTGATGCAAGAGGAAAGCCTAAGTCTGTTTTGGCTTGGGTTCCACAAGGAAATTAATTTTTCTTTTTGAGTGCAATGTTAGTCATATACTTTTATATTGTGAGATAAGTTCTTTGTGGCTTGTTTCTTTGTTTTTGGACTAACATTTGCAGGTTTTGGATGATAAGCATCAAGGATTTAAATGCTATATGTTTTGGACTGTAATGGTGATTTGGAGCTAAGTGTATGATCTTTGCACACAACAAATGTTAATTGGTTCACCATGTCTAACCCACATAAGAACCAACTAGTCCAGAGCAAACGGTTTTTGGTAAAGACTAATCAAATCCGTTAATGGTTGACAATTTACCAAAAATTGTATGGTTATCATCTCACCATATTTAAGTGTGAAGAGTTGGCTAGTCCAAAGCAAACGGCTATTGGAAAAGACATATCAAATCCGTTGATAGCTGATAGTTTGCTAAAAACTATGTTTGAGCCATGGTATTTTAAAATCCTTTTCAATAAGTTCATACGGCTCAACAAAAATTTTCCAACAGTTGGTACGGTTAGTACAAAGTTAGTACGGCTCAACTAGTCGTTGTAAAAATCTGTCAGTAATTAATTTTATAGCCGTTCGGGTAAAACCGTTATTCTTAAGGTATTTATAGGGATTTTTCTAGAAGATAATTATCTTTTTACCATAAATTCATTTATTCTATTTATAAAGATAATTTATCACATACGCTTACTTTGCAAAACCCTAAACAGTACCTATAAACTCCAATAGACTACATAAAACCTCAATTCCAATTTAAACGATCATCGTATTGCTATAATCTTTCATTTTTCATCACTAAAAATGGCTAGATTGGAATTTGTTAAGCGTCATAATCAGGTTGTGTTTCTTGAGAAAACAGAGGAAGGAGATGGACCAAAATTTTATGAGATTGTGGACTTTCTCAACCACTCTCACATAAGGTATGCTCTAACTGTTTTTCCTACTCTTTATGTCTCTCACATCACACAGTTCTGGCAGAATGCTACTGTCTTGACTAGTGAAGATGGAGACTTAGAAATTCATTCTAAAGTGGATGGTGTATCTTTTGTTGTTACCGAGTCTATAATTAGGAGACATCTTAAATTAAAAGACTCAGATGGTATTAACACTATGCACAACACTGAAATATGGGAAGAACTTACCAAAATGGGGTATGATACATCTAAACATAAATTAACTTTTCAAAAAGGATGTTTCTCACCTCAATGGAGATTTTTGATACATACCCTTTTACATTGTTTAAGTCCTAAAAAGACTGCTTGGGAGCAGTTCAGTAGCCATATTGCTATTGCTCTCATTTGTTTGTCTACAAACAAGGTTTTTAACTTTTCAAAATTTATTTTTGAGGGTATGGCATCTAATGTTAACAGCAAAACAAAGTTTATAATGTATCCCAGGTTTGTTCAAACACTTTTGAATAAAAAGACATACCTGCTTACAAAACCAACAGAAATTTTTGCTACTCCTAGCCTTCAATCAAAAGTTTTTCAAAATATGGCTATGGCTAGTAGGCTTTTTCAAGGGGAACCAGTTCCATTGTTTCCTCAAATGCTTCAAACTGAGTTGGGTGAAGGTTCAGCAGTTCCAACTGATCCCCATCACACATCCACTCAAGTACTTGAAAGAACCCAACCATCTCAATTACACATCACTTACAGGAGAAGGGAAACACCTAGAGTGATTCCAAGATCCTTTCCCCATGATTCACCTCTCCTAGCAGGTCACACAGCTAGAAGTGATGAGGGTAGTTCTAACCAAAATGCATTGATGGAATTATGTACCAAGCTAGTTGCCAAAGTTGAAAGTTTGGAGACAGATCTTGAAAGCACCAAGGAAGAGCTTAAAGCCCACAAGGAGAATTCTGCTAAAATTTTTAACAGGTTATCTTTAAAGGTGAAAAAGCTGAAAGGTCAACTCAAGCAGAAAAGGGCAAGAATGGTATTGGATGACGATTCTTCTAGTGATGACTCAGATGATTCAGATGATGCTAATGGTGGAAATTCTTCTAAACAGGGAAGGAAATTTGGTAAAGACAAGGATGGATCAAGTTCTCAGGGGAGGCATAATGAAGAGGAAGAAGAACAATTTGACATAGGTTCTGGTAATTTAGATATGGAAGAAGAACAACAACATGAAGCAATTCAGATTGATACCCAAGAAGCAGAAAAAGTTCCAACTGTTGAAGCAGTTCCAATTGCTAAGACAGAGCATCAAGCAGAGTCACATTCAACTGGTGATACTTCAGCTGAGCTAGTTTATGAAAGAAAAAGAGCTGACAAAGGTAAAAGAGCTATGACACAAGAGGAAGAGGAAGCAGCTCAAGAACTTGAAAGACACAAGTAATTAAAACCAAAAACTCAAGTTCAGATAGACTTTGATGCAGAAGTTGCAAGGAAAATGATAGAAAAAGATTTGGCTGATGAAGAACCTAAGAAAGCTCAGATAGCTCAAGATGAGGAATTAGCAAGGAAAGTGGCTGCTGATGATGAAAAGAACATAGCTGGTTTCATGGATAGAACAAGAACTGAAGATTTTAATCAAGAAGAGTTCAATGAGCAACTTCAATACTTGTTGGATTCTGATTGTATTATAAAAGCTCATGCTGTGATGATTCTTAATGATCAGGAGTTAAATGAAGAAGAAAAGTCAGAGGAGCTCAAATAATTTATCTTGAAGACAAACAGAGAAGCTACTTGGAGTGACTTAATGCACAGAATCAGAGAAAGGCAAAAGTCAGGTTACAAGACAAAGTTACCTACCAGGAAGGAGAAACTCAATTTCATGAAGCACTATTTGAAGAATCAAGCTAATTACAAGATGAGTGACTTTACTGGATGGACAGATGTTGAGATTGAAAGGAAATTCTTTGAATCATATGCAAGACTGAATACTCCAATCAGAGAGAACATGACAAGGAAAAAGAAAAGACAACCAGAAGTTCTTGAATCTGATGCTGCAAAGAAACAAAAGTCTGAAGAAGAAGGGTTAACAAATGAGAAGATCAAGAGCATGATGATGATGATTGTTCCAGAATCTTCATATATCAAACCTCTACAAGTAAAACATCCAATCATTGACTGGGAAGTGTTCACTGATGGAAGAATGAAAGGATGGAAGATAGTCAGATTTGGTGATATTTCTGAAAGGTACAAGTTGTTTGAAGATTTACTCAGAGGATTTGACAGAGAAGATCTTAATCAACTATGGAGCTTAGTAAAAGAGAGATTCAGAGATAAAGATCCTATTGAAGACAAAGACAAAGAATTATGGGTTCAGTTGAAGAGAATCTATGAACCTGATAGTGGAGAGTCAATGTGGAGATTTGAAGCACAAGTTAAAGATGTGTATTGGTATTTGTTTGAATCGTGTTGAGTACATAGAGTTTCTACTCCAGATGGGATAGAAATCTATATGGTAGTGGAAAAGGACTATCCACTCAGATCATTTGTGTTAATGGCTATGGTACAAGGAAGACTCAAGGTTGAAGAAGACTCTGAGATGGCAGACCTGTTAGTTACAAAGATTTTCAACCTTGCAGAGCAAAGAAAAGTCAAAGACTAAAGTGACTGGTGTGATAGATGTTTGAAAGAATTTTTCACATTAAGAAGAAGAAGCTTAATTTGAAGAAACTTAGTGATTTGGATAGAAATCATAAGTTTAGGGGAGGATTGTTAGGAAATTAAGCTATAGCAGTTAGTACGGTTGAAAAAGAAAGTTAGTACTGCTGAAGAGTTTTGAAGACAAAGAGCAGTTCGTACTGTTGAATGAAGAAGTTTGTACTGTTTATGATTTCGTATAAGATATATACAAGTGAAGATAAAACCGTGTGAAGATAATTATAGAAAAGATTTAATGTATATCTTATAATGTTAGACTTATACGATTAGGTTGATAGTTATCTTGTAAAGGAATCCTTAGTCTATAAAAGGATTGCCTAGGTTAAAGTTTAGGTACGAATATTAAGATTGTTTTAGTATTGTTTTGTTAAGATTCAAGGTTGTAAACCCTAGTGATAGGAGATCACTCGTATTATTTATTAATAATATTGAATTGTTGAAGTTGAAGTATATTGTGTTCATTGTTCATTCTTTATTGATTTGTTAATACAAAACACAAACAAACAAATCTTCTAAGTGCTAGCTAGTAAATTCCACGTGCTAGACTAGACATCATTCAAAGTATTCATCTAACACAAGGAGTGTGTGTAGATCCGGTCAGTCAAGTTAAAAGACTTGAGAAAAATAAAGAAATAGATGTAGGATGCAAATCATGCATAAGTCTTCGAGTAGAAAATGAAATACTCAAATAGAATGCTTTAAGGATCATTAAGTTTGAAAAAGGGACAAAGTCACTTAATGATATGCTTGAAAACGTTAGGTATAGCAAACATGCCGGAGCGGGCTTAGGATTTGACCCGAATAAAGCTTCGACAAGTAAAACAAAACATGCAAAATTTGTCAAAACCTCAGTTTCTGTCGAACAGGTGGACGGTACCATTAAAGGTACAGACGGAACCACTAAAGTTAGTGGTACCATGGTACCGTCGGGTACTGGAGACGGAACTGAGTCGAATCTGAAAAATAATTCAAGTCCTAAATCATGTTACATAGTTTTTAATAGTGTCAAAGTACCTATTACTAGTAAAAAGGAAGTCAAAAGCTTTTACAAACCCTAGTCAACCCCCTGGCTTGGTTTTGTAAAGCCCGACACTAGGTCAAAGACTTCTCCACCTAGAAAAAAAAATATTCCTAAACCTCGGACAAGAACTTCTCTACCGAGAGGTATCTCTAGAAGACCAAGTTATCCAAGTAACCTTCCCGTAACTTGGAATAACCGCCAACTACAAAGTTACTTACCATGGGAAATTTGTCCTCCGTTCCAACATCCAAACCAAATGCAACTAATGCATGGGATGTTTAATACTAACAACTATGGACCCATGAGATATTGGGGACCAAATGTTTGAATGTTTGTCTTATTCAATAGATATGCTTGGGAATCGACATGGAACCCGACGAATGGGTCAAGGATAGTGGATGCACTAATCATATGACGGGTAACCGAAGTCTATTCACATCATACAAGGCGTACAACGGAGGTAATGTCACTTTTGGTAGCAAACTTAAGGGCAACATAAAAGGCAAAGGTACGATTACTCAAAACTCCCTCACTATTAGAAATGTTGAGCATGTAGATAACTTATGATTTAACTTGCTTAGCATTAGTCAAATGGTAGACAATAAGTGTAGAGTTATATTCTCTGAGGAGGGTAGTGAGATCAATAAGAATGGCAAAACCATAGGCAAAGGAGTTAGGAAGAATGGCTTATTTGTTATGAAAATAGGAAATAAGCCTCAGGATAAGATTTGCCTAGCAACCATAGATGATAATTCAACTCTATGGCATAGGAGACTAGGTCACGCCAATATGCGCTTGATACAATCATTGGTGTCTAAGGAACTTGTTAGAAACCTACCTAAGATTAAGTTTGATAAACACTTTTGTGATGCTTGTAAGGTTGGAAAACAAGTTCACTCTAGCCACAAAGCTAAGAATATGGTCTCGACCTCTAGATGCCTAGAACTCCTTCACATGGACTTATTTGGTCCATCCGCCGTATGGAGCTACGGAGGAAATTACTACACCTTAGTAATAGTTAGATGACTACTCTAGGTATACTTGGACTAGATTCCTTAAGAATAAGACACTAGCTTTCAAGGAATTCGAAATCTTTAGTAAGAAAGTCCAAAATCAACTAGGGTGTACAATAGTATCTATTAGGATGGATCATGGTCGGGAATTTGATAATGAAGTGCAATTTGGAGTATATTGTGATGCTAATGGTATTACACACAATTTCTCGGCTCTACGCACTACACAATCCAATGGGGTAGTTGAGCGGAAAAATCATACTCTACAAGAGATGAGTAGAACGATGTTGAATGAACAATCAATTCCGCAGAAGTTTTGGTGTAACGCGGTGGACACCTCAACTTACATACTAAATAGGATTCTAATTAGACCTATCTTAGGAAAAACACCATACGAAATCTTGAAAGGTGGGAAACCTACTCTCGATTACTTTAGAGTATTTGGAAGCAAGTGCTTCATACTAAACACTAAAGACTACCTCACCAAGTTTGACCCAAATTCTTACGAAGGTGTTTTCCTAGGTTACTCCCAAAATAGCAAAGCCTATGTTATCCAAAACAAGGAAACAATGAAAGTCAAAGAATCACTTAACGTGACATTTAATGAAAGTCCTCCACCAACTAAGAGATCACCCTTGGTGGATGATGACTTAGATGAGGAAGAAGCCATTAAGGTTAATGGCAAGAAAACCATAAAAATGACATTGAGGATGAAATAGTTGAAGTTGACAAAGTTTTCAACATTAAGGAATCCAAGAACCATCCCATTGAAAATGTCATAGGAAACCTAAACCAAAGAACTCTTAGGTCACAAGCACAAAACAAAAGTAATTTCTTTTGTTTTATATCTACCATAGAACCTAAGAATGTCGGTGAAGCAATTAATGATGAAAGCTGGGTAGTTGCCATGCAAGAAGAGTTAAATCAATTCACCGCAAACCAAGTTTGGGATTTAGTACCTCCACCTAAGAATTGAACCATCATAGGAACTAAGTGGGTGTTTAGGAATAAATTCGACGAAAATGACGTCGTAACAAGGAATAAGGCAAGGTTGGTAGCACAAGGCTATAACCAACAAGAAGGAATAGATTACGATGAAACTTATGCACCCGTAACTAGATGAGAGTCTATTAGGATATTCCTTGCCTATGCTTGGGCCTTAGACTTTAAATTATACCAAATGGACGTGAAAAGTGCATTCCTAAATGGTTATATCAATGAGGAGGTATACGTTGCACAACCTCTAGGATTCGTTGATTTCGAGAAACCAAATCATGTTTATAAACTCAAGAAAGCAATTTATGGTCTCAAATAAGCTCCTAAAGCTTGGTATGATAGACTAAAGGCATTCTTGATTGAACATGAATATACCATGGGAGTAGTTGACAACACACTTTTCACGAAGAAACGTAATTCACATCTCATCATTGTTCAAATATATGTCGACGAAATCATATTTGGCTCAACTTGTCCAGAACTATGCGATGATTTCTCTAAGATCATGCATAATGAGTTTGAGATGAGCATGATGGGCGAATTAAATTTCTTCCTTGGTCTACAAATAAAACAAATGGAAGATGGTATCTTCTTTAATCAATCTAAGTATAGTAAGGAGATGCTTAAGAAATTTAGTTTAGAAGAGTCTAAGCCCATGAAAACTCCCATATCCACGGAAACGAAACTCACAAAAGATGAAGAAGGTGAGTCCATGGATAGCACTAAGTATAGAGGTATGATAGGAAGTTTATTATACCTCACGGCAAGTAGGCCTGACATCATGTTTAGTGTCTGCCTTTGTGCTCGCTTCCAAGAGGATCCCAAAACCTCTCACCTTGAAGTGGTTAAGCGTATCTTCCGATACATTAAAGGCACTATACACTTGGGATTATTCTATCCCAAGGGGACTGGTGTAGAAACGGTTGTCTATGCCGACTCTGATCATGCGGGAGATTATGTGGATCAAAAAAGTACGAGTGGCGTTTTGTACCTTCATGGGTTGTTGTCTAACTTCTTGGTTCTCCAAGAAACAAACGGCTCTTGCTATCTCCAAGACCGAAGCCGAGTATGTAAGCACCGAAAAGGCATGACAACAAGCACTATGTCTGAAACAAGCTCTTAATGACTATGACATCCTCAGAGACGTTCCCATTATGAACGATAATAAAGGTGCTATTGACTTGAGCAAAAACCCCGTTCAACACTCTCGTACTATACACATCAAAATTCGTCACCACTTCCTTCGCAATAACGTTCAGAAAGAAAACATTTCTATTTAGAAAGTTCCCTCTCAAGACAATATCACCGACATCCTAACCAAACCTCTCAAATGAGATTCCTTCAACTATCTTCGTCTAGGTCTAGGAATGATGGAACATATTCCATAAATCTTATAACTATTTAAATATTTCACTAGAAATATTGAAGTCATCTCGTGCGACTCGTCTCATGACTCTTAAATATTTCACTGGAAATATTGAGTCACTCCTCACATCCCTCGTATGACTACTTGAATATTTCACTGGAAATATTAAAGTCATCTCCTTTCTTTTAGTCTAGGTTCTCCTCGTCAAAAGAATTTATTAGGTATAAATTCTTTCCTCGTGTCAAAAAGTCTCACTAAAACAGCGAGACTTATTCGTCAAAAATCAAAATGGGACAAAAATTCATCCCTGCAGATCATGACACCACTAAAGTGGCACGGCACCATTAAATTTAATGGTACCGTGGTACCGTGTATCTGATACAATTCATATTTCAGTCCTCTTTTCCCACATTATTCATTTTAAACCTTCCCAACTTCTGCAATTGCTGTCAAAACCAAACCTCACAACCCAAAATTCAATTACACCCCTTCAAGATCTAATTCAAGGCATTGATTCTCAAGATTACCAACTACTTTCACCATTTCAACATGACTTGTAAGTCATTTAACTCTATTTTTATTTAATCTTGAGTCTAGGGTTTGTTCATACATGAAAATTGAATTGGGGTTTGTTTCAATTTTGATTGAGTCTCTATGAAATTAGGACTAGGATTAGGCAATGTATAACCTTCATGATTCCCTCAACATAGGATTTGCATAAACCTACTTTAATCACATATTTTGGTTCAAACCTTGTTTTTACTAGATTAAGTAGGTTCAAGAGGAATCATGTAACACCCCGACCCGACAAGGGTAGAGATGTCACAACAATGGTGACATATCAGAAACATACACAAGCATACATCTTCAATAATACAATGGAATACAAAGGTGACAAGAAATTTCAAGGAAATACAAAATTTACAAAGGAATAAATACTGAGTCTGAAAATATAAATTCTTCTAGTCATCTCTATAACAAAATAACTATCACAATGTAGTCTTCTAAATCCAATGGTACTCTCCACTCATAACCAGCTTCCTACTAAAACCTATCGCAGGAAAAGAAATGCGGCTGAGCTACGAGAGCTCAGTGAACAGATATAATGGTAACAAAGCGGTAATAAAGAATAGTACAGAGTGTCAGAAATATATGTCATGCAGATATAATCAGAATCAAAGGATAAATAAAGGAGTAAGGATAAAGGATAGGGAATAATAAGTAGGTAAAGGTAAAAGGAAATAGTGCAAGGTATAATAAGGGACAAAGTAAGTAAATGTATGTGGGAAAGGGAAAACAGTATTCCACCACGAGCCCAGAAACAGAGATATAATATATATAACCATGCCATCATCATCAATCAGAGGGGTGTCCTCTCAGTAACTAGATAATATGAGGGGTGTCCTCATGTATCAAATGGAGTAGCTAGCTCCCAGAGGTTGTGAAAGACGTGTATCGCACACACCATCAGTCACCAGAGATATAACAGATAATATAAACAGATAACAGAAACAGAACAAATCTAGGATGCATCCATACGCCCCAGGTGGCCAGAGTCTACCAATACACACCAGATAAAATAAAGTCAGGGACGGGACAGGTCATCACTCTCCTGCCCTAGAGTCATGCCATCGGTGCATCAATGACATGGGCATGAAACCCTCATGCCTAGTGAGGTGGCTCGGGTATCAAACCGTGGGTCAAAGGTCAAGTATCATGTCATAAACAGAGGGTCATGTCAAAAGGTTCAGATTATAAGGTCCATGTCAGATGTTACAGAAGTGTATATCAGAGGTTCAGAAATTAGATAGGTTTATACCAGAGTTTATAACAATGTTCAAGTCCAGGTTCAGAAATAGTATATCAGATTAATACTTATATCAAAGTTCAAATTAATTTCAAACAAGAGTTTATAACCAGGTTTAGAATAAGGTTCAAATCAACGTTCAATAGGTCATATCAAAGGTCCATAATCAAAAGGTTTATAGATTCATAGAAAAGATTTAATTCAAAGGTTTCATATTAAACTTGTATTTAAAATAATCTTTCAGTGACTTTCATAAAATGATGTTTAGTAAAACCTTTTATAAATATAGTCTTTAAAAGAGATTTTCATAAAACCTTTAGTCCTTTAGTGCAGTTCCAATTCAAAAATTGGTATAACATCGTATCCAAAACTTTTCAAAAACATTTTCATATCATTAAGGAAAGTTTCCAATTTCAGTTCTAATGTCAAAATGAATCTTCAGGGTATTCAGAGGTTTGCATATTCAGTTCACAAGGTAAAGAACGAATCATGTCAAGTATCAAGGAATAAAACAGGGTTCAGTTTATCCAGGGAACTCAGAATCAGATAACATGTCAGAAGGGTTCATAATCAAATTCTTATAACAAGGTTCTAATCAGGGATTTATAGGCAAGGGAATCATATGAAAGGTTCAAGTAAAGGGAATCATAGCAATGGCATTAATACAGAAACTGACAGATCAGAAAATGAAAGAGATCATGAGAAACCTTACAAGAAAGGTCAGAATATCTGTACCTTATTAACCAAGTAAGCAGAATCATAAAACAAACACTGACAGGAAAATCAGTCACTCCTTCTTCGGACCTAGAGGAGTAAAAGACAGAATTACTATTGGTTCCAATCTACAGATTTCGTTATCTTTCCATTTTAAGTAACTTTCTATTTTTAGCAGGTTTCTGTTTTTATCAGGTTTCCCGACTTAGTAAGTTTCCAGAATTAGTAGGTTCCCATATTTAGAATATCATAAGTTTAAGTATTCAAATGTGACAATGATATTATTTCAAGGTTCATAATGTTGATTATATAAGTTTAGGGTTTATTATGCAATTATAACAAGTTTAGGGTTAATAGTGTCATCATGATAAGATTAGGGTGTAAAATGTAAATATTATCAAGTTACATGTTTTCATCCGTTAAGTCCCTTAGTTTTAGAAAAATGACAATTTAGACCCTTTAGTTTAGAAAATAAACACATTATACCTTTTAGAACCCTTTTACACTTTTTACAAATTTTACACATGAACTGGTCCTGTTTAGTCGAATTTTTCATCCATATAAGAACCCAGAATTAAAATTCCCAAAAATACACACACGTACCCATATTTCTTAAGAACCTACACTAATTTTTCCAGAATTTATTATTAAGCATAACAATAGTCTAAAAATCCTTTTAGTCAAGTCGTCCAGATTACTGATCAGTTTTAACATACGAAAAGTTTGCAGTTCAAAACCCCATCACAATAGATTATAAAAATCCACAAAAATTACAGAAACTAAATTATATCCCAAATATTATTCTTCAGAAATTTTAGGTCATAACTCGTTATAGATTTCAAATTAAAAATCATAAACTACAGGTGAATTTTCGTAACCCGAAATACAGTTTTGACACCCGATCTCATAAATTAGAAAAATGTGACTTCCCGACCTCTAAAAATTACAAGGATAATTTCTACAGAAATCTATTTCATTGAACTTCATTTTAGACCCCAGAAACGCCCAAAAACACTTCTTTATCATTTAGTTACAGGCGATCAAAGTCGGACTAATTTTCCTGGACAGAAACTGTTTCATTATCTCATGCAATCTTTTTGGGTTTTATACTCAATTGCTTAATCCTTGATACAAAAAAAAAAAAAAAAAAAAAAAAAAAAAAAAAAAAAAAAACAATCAAGGTCGGTTTAGGACAGATTTGGGTCGACCCTAGAGTGGTCTTATCCCGTTCATACAAATTCAAATCGAACCATAGCAATAAGCCGATTACATTAGGGTTCAATATTCGTGCTTTCATGTAGTGATTATCATTTTATGTGATTCTTGATTCTATTAATTTATGTATTAAGAAACACGACAAAAACATCAAGAAACAAATGAGGATCACACAAAAATAATGTGTATTGAACAAGAGTGATATTTTTACCCTCGATGCGTGATCAAGAAGAAACAAGAATGGATCGAATCACCCAAAATTTTCCAGCCGAGACTTAGCAACTCCCTTCGAATTGCCTACTAAGGTCACGATCAACACACCACCTTAAGCCAAGAAAATCACCATGACTGGAACACAAAATAGGGTACACAAGAATCTCTTGTTGTCTTGCTTCTGCTCGAACATAAATGAAAAGAAGAGGACAGCAGCCGAAAATTTTAGTGAAAGAGGGATTAGGGCTTATTCAAAATTCAAATAGAATAACATGTTACATAAATTATTACCTTTGTTATACGAATTGAATGAGAAGATGAGGATCAAACCTCCTCCTTTAGCTGTGATGGATCGAACAGGAAAGACAATAGGGAGGCCGAATTTTTTTGAGAGAGAGAGGGAACTAGGGTTTGATAATTATCGGTATAGAGGTATAAGGAAGAAACCATGTTTTGTTTTTGTGGTATTTTGGGAAAGGATCAATCACATTAATGGGCTAATTAATCTTATGTAGTAAAATGTATATGGACCTTTTTGTGGTCAAAGGGGGGACGGCCATATTAGTGTAGTTTTCTTTTTTTCTTTTTTTTTTTTGTACAAACATTATATTGTAAGGTTTTAATTATATTGGAACTTAGGTTAGTGTTACTTAGGGGTGTTTCTTTTTGCTTAATGGGGAAAGATAGTGGGACCAAGCAATTTAATAGTATTTCTTTTTTAAATGGGACCCACTAATTCCCTTGTTTGGTCTTAATCCACAAGGCAAAAATTATGTTCCCCTCCCCAATAAGAGCCTCATATAGAACGTGGGACCCACATGGCCTTAGCTAACAGATTTTGGTAAACAGGCCCTTAGTTAATATTCGTAAGTTCTCGAAAATTTAAATTCGAGGGTATTTTTGTCATTTCATATTATGTTAAATTTCGGGGTTTTACGAATCATGTCTAGAATACTTGCAATTAGAATTGGAAGTCATCAACATTCTAAATTTTCAAATTTTTGGCGCCAAAACATTGAGGTCGCCAAACACCTCAATTCCATTATTTTCGAAAAATCTCACGATATTAGGATCATGAAATATTTTTCGCGCATTTTTGATGCAAACTAAAAATGTTTTTGCATGCATATATGATCTCACAAATATTGATCGAATTATATAACACTACTAGAAAAAAGGCCTTTAATGACGCGCATTGCGTGTCATAAAAGGGGTCAGATGACGCGCTTTTTGGTGTCATTGATCGACCCGTCATAAAGCTTTATGACACGCATTTCGCGCGTCATAAATTTATGACACGCTTTTATGACCTTTTTATGACCCCTTTTTTGCGTGTCATGGTTCAAATTTTTTTTAAAAAAAATAATTTTTATAAAATTAATAATATCCCCACATTAAATAACAAATAATCTCATAATACAAATAAATACACAAATAGCAAAAAAGCGCATTTCATATATATCAAAACAATGCGTTTCATACAACTACAAGTTATTTATATGATGTGCATATTATTTTAGATATTTTCCATATTCTTTTTGGCGAGTATCTTGTTAATTTTGTGCGGCTTGTTTGTGATCTTTTGGTCTTTATTCTGCTTTCTTGTCTTGCGACCATCTTGCATCTTCACACCAAACTGAAATGAAAAAACACACAAAAGGGGTCAGATGACGCGCTTTCTTGTCATTGATCGACCCACTAGTGGTATGTCATTGATCAAGCCACTAGTTGCAACTTGCATAAATCAAAATGCAAAAACACACAAAAGTCAGTGGACCGAGAGCAGATAAAGCAATAAATTTACCAGTAATAATGGTATCATCGATTGAATTGATAACAGGTATGTGCAGCTTTTCTTGACCTCCAGTTATATCCAGACTTACCAACCTTGCAAAGGTAATCATGCAAATATGTTCATTAATTAAAAATTATGTATAATAAGGTAATATAATCACAGTCATGTAATATGTCATACTTGGGACAACTTGAAATGCGCTTGTTGTTATATTTGTTATACTGGACCTGTAATATATAATTTAAAAAAAAAAACATATTTAGCAAATTAATAGTAGCATGTTCCATGATACAGTAGCTCAAAGAGCTTGTGAAACACATTCTTCCATGCAAGGATGAAAACTGTGAGTGTGAGTTCAGGACCTCAGGTACTTCTTTAAGCATGTGTTTCAAGAACCCAACATCGACTTTTATACTTAAAGCTAACAGACAAAAAATTTTAAAGACTTTTAACGGTTTAAAGTGAGAGTAAAGTGTCTCTGTTTTCACAGATAACATTTGGTGCTTCTTGGTGATTGGTGAAAACATTTGATAGATAGTGTGAACTTTTTCACAGATAACATTTGATTACATACAATAACTCCTTAAAATCAAATTAACATATAGTTACTTTTCAAAATCAATGCGGATGTACATTAAACTAAATGCAATAGATTGAAGCACGAAAAAATAAAAGGAGGGAAGATCAGATAACCTTATTACTTGTCAACTTAGGCTGTCCCTCAAGTCGTTTTAACTGAAACTTGTAAACAGCAAAACCAGATTTACCTTCATCAAGCTGATAGCTGTCTACCTGAAACCATGATATAAAAATGATGTTAACCTAACATCTTTCTCTTGCTATATGAAAAAAAATAACCATCATCAAACCAAAATATTAAAGAGGATCATCACTAATAGATAAATAAGAATCATCATCATCTGATCAATACGTATTCTGAAATATGCTATCAAGAAATTCTAAATGCCAGCATAGAATCTGACCAAGTTGTATGTGTTGTGTGTAAACAGCTATGTACATGTGTACAGTAGGAATAATAAGAAGTGACAAATATATGGCTGCTGTGTTACAAGCTTCGAAAGCTTAGTTGAAAGAACTATTATATCATGATCGAAATTATGTGGCAGATACATAATTAAGATGCCAAACTTGTTGGTGTAAGATAGAGAAGTATCTAAACAAAAATGTGTATTTACCTTGTACAAGCCGTCATATGTGTACAGTTTGAAGCGTTTATTATCACCATGGAAGCTTCTATCACCTGGAATTCCTCGGATAAACCTGACAGGTATAGATTGCTCCATACAGTTCTGCATGCATAGAAGAATATAGAATGTTTGCAAGAAGAAACAGAGGAAAAACAAAAGCACATGTAAACAGGATTTCTAGGGGCAATGTCGATACTTGTAAGAATGAAACATCTGCAAATGCCACCTAATAATACATCTATATACTTATGAACTTGATATAAAAAGAAAAAAGAGGTTTAATGAAAGCAAGGCAAGGCACTGAATTTGCTAGGCAAGTCACGCAAATATGTGCTTATTAAATTGGGAAAAACATATGAAGTGAGATTTATGCGTAGGTTCAGAAATTGGCAAGCAACCTCTACTCACAGCATCTAAACATAACAGCTATCATCCCAATATATATAAGTTTGTGTTTCATGTCTTACAAGCACAAACGGTAAAGAAAGGTAATAACAAAAGCAGCGAGAGAAACACACTTAGATGATAATTTTTCTCCATTTTTATCTAGTAAACGTCAGGTTGCAGAGAAGCATAGCAGCGGCATTTACACATTATGATTACAGTTACGTTATCAAACATTTTGAACTATATTTATCACTTTTTTCGGAAGTAGCATTTAAAAGTTGTGACGATACAAAATTATGACACTTTACACATTATGATTACAACTACGTTATCAAACAATTTTATTTAAAATATATGCTACTATAAACCACTATAAACCACAACAAGACTCGTCGGCTGTGGTTGCGACCCGAACAGAAACAAAATAAGCCAAGTAACTAATTAAGCTACTATAAACCACTTAACAAAATAAGCCAAACGCACCCTTTTGGGGGCTGCTTTGGACATAAACCAAAGGAACCAACAGCACCCTCGCAG
The DNA here is from genome assembly GCA_021014915.2 of Artemisia tridentata subsp. tridentata. Classification (NCBI taxonomy): domain Eukaryota; kingdom Viridiplantae; phylum Streptophyta; class Magnoliopsida; order Asterales; family Asteraceae; genus Artemisia; species Artemisia tridentata. The sequence goes on from CP139504.1 coordinate 78,229,873, forward strand.
GTTACTGAGGTCCGACACCCACAAACGAATAAGCTCAGCCTTGGGTTACTTGGTTCGTAGCAAAGCAAACGCAGCCAAGGGCTGCTGTGTGCACCCGAGGCTTTCAAGAAAACAACTAAGCACACCCTCTCGGTTTGTTCCTTTTTCCAGCCGAGACCAAACAACCATACCCTTTGGGTTTACTAACAAATCGAGTCAACAAACAAACCAATCAACACTCTTTAATCCTTTTAACCACACGAGTTAAATAATCAAAACGTTTTTATTCAAATCTTAATTCCATGAAAATATTAATAAATCTTTATAAACCGTTTATATAATCGGTTAAATGAATAATTACGAAGGTGGGTTATGTTGTTGACATACCAAACGAGGAAGAGGAAGGAGATAAAGAGGCGGCGGATTGACACCAAACGAGGTTAAAACCCTCGATCTACAACCTCAACTCAAAACACAAGATCTTGATCTCCTTGTGTTGGTGATGATGGTGGCGTGAAGTTGCTGTGGTGATGGTGTAGTTTCCAATCGATTGTCCCTTTTGGTTGATAGATCCATTGATAATTAAGAGAGAGAGAGAGATGGAATGATTTTTAGAGAGAGGGTAGAAGGATAAGATCTGATATGATATTACTCCGTATCTTATAACAAAAGAAAGTGTATCCCGTGTTTTATTTTTTTATGACTCTAATAATTGCGTGTCATAAGTCCTTTAAATTGTACAAGTTACGACAGTTTTTTTATGACTCACACTTTTACTTGTCAATAAAATACGTGTGTCATAATTTAGGAGTCATTAAAGGCTATTTTTCTAGTAGTGTAAATAATATGTATTCTTCGATATATTTGATTGAACAAAAGTGAAGTTAGGAGCGTTTGGGTAGTCTCATTAGTTTTGTTTTAGAGTCGAGATTACCGCATCTCCATGATGAGGCGAAAAGTGTACCGCTTTTAGGGGGTCATTTAAGCCCTAAATCGTATTTATTTGATCAAATATTGCCCTAAATCGTTCCTTTTGTCATTTTAGGTACTTTGGAGAAGAAATCTGGAAAAGGAAGCATTTTGGACGTTTTTGGAGCATAAAAGTGAAGAAAACGACAAAGTCTCAAAAATCTGCTGGAAAGTACCTGTGACGGCGTCAAGCCCTAGTGTGACGCCGTCAACCCCTGACGCGCCAGAGAGGATTTTGGAGGATTAAAAGGGGACGGCGTCAAGAAGGCCATCAAGAAACCCTAACCGCGGCGAGGTGATGGCGTCACGCTCTATAACGTGACGCCGTCAGATCTGTTTTCCTATATATATTTTCATAATTTTTAGTCATTAGTGTGCAACTTTGTGAGGAGAAACCCTAAGACGATTTTTCTGCCATTTTTAAGGGTTTTATACCCTTGGATCTCCCATGTTCAATTGAAGATAATTAATCAATTAATCATTCAATATGTCTATGTGTTGTTTGATTATATCTTGTTCTTGTCTTTTATTTAACATGCTAGGCTAGATTTATCTTGTGTTTGCTTAGATCTAATGAAACCTAACTATTGATTATTTGTTGTTGGTGTGTTATTAATTGTATCGGATGATTGTTTATCGATGTTAGGCTTAAGAAAACTGGCTAACCTCCTATACGATAACTTGCTTGAACGTCTTAAGAAACATGAACCAATGCGTACTAAGGTTATTATGGTTGTATTTAATGCATGAGCGAATTCTAGTGATCCCATGTTAGGAGCTTCTTAGCCGGCTCAACATAGGAGTGAAGTGGGAGCTTGTAGAGTTGGGGAAGTACGTACGCCACCCCACGATTGGTATTAAGGAATACACCCGTCATCCACGCAATTAATACACACTAATCAACCGGTAAAAGATAGTTAGGGAGTAAGGAAATCTAAGTAAACACATTTCTCTCCATATAAGTTCCACAACCTTTTTATTTTCAGTTATTTTATTTTATTTGCATTTGTAGTTATTTGGGTTAGTTGACTAGCAACTAATTCCGCCCACTCCTTCAAACCCGAGATTTTACTTGCTTTCATAAAAAATATAAAAAATACAAAAAGAATCTTCCCTCACCCTTAGACCTACTAGAATAGTTTTTCAATCCTAACGACACTATTCCCCTAGAGAACGATCAATCCCCCGGTACTTGCCACTACACTATACTACATCGGTCAGGTACACTGCCTGGTGGGGATTGCAAGCCTCTTGAGATCCCTCGAGAGGTAAAACCTGTTGTAAGGTCGCAAAACCACGCATCAAGTTTTTGGCGCCGCTGCCGGGGAATAGTTATTGTTTAGGTTGAATTTTTATTTTATTAGGTCTACTCACTAGATTCCTTTCTAGTGAGATTTTTATTTTATTTTTCTAGGATTTCTTTAGTCTATCTTTTTCTTTGTGCCCTTTGTTTGTAAAACCATTTTCATTTGTCACTATGGCGGATGAAACTCCATTTAGATCATTGACAATAGAGGAACAACTATATTTCACTAATAGATTTGCTTCCTATCATTCCAATGAATTTTTGTGTGCTCTTAGTGATATCCAAGAGGAGTTGGGGGTAAAGTTAGATGGGTTTAATGAATTCTATGCATGTGAGATTTCTATTAGACGAGCATTATCTTGATCAATTCCTTTTAGTCAGGCCCTTTGGATGAATTTTGAGGAAAGCTTCCTAACCATGACCCATAAGTGGAACGAATTGGTGGATTCGTATGAGCAAAGAGACCTAGTTTCTAAGAACATGAACTTAGAATCAAACCAAGATTCTGAGACGGTTAGAGTTGAGCCACCTAGCTGCATGTCATGGTTAGGCACTACCATAATACAGGGTGAACACTTAGGTGATCTTGATGTGATGGAGGATTTAGCCGAACATGATCACATTAATCAAAAAGACCTAGGTTTTATGATTGATGACGTTGAATCTCAAGAAACACATGATGAATCTTTTGGGCAATTTGAATATAGCAGTCAGAATATTGAGGATGATCCTTATGATTCGGATATAGAAGTTGAGATGCCTAGAGAAGCACTTGAGATACTAGGGAAAATGTTAGGGTTAGATCCTACTAAAACACATGATGAGGATATAGGTGATCTTGACATAAGGAATGATGAGGTAAGTAACATAAGCCCACCAAGTACCCCACAAGTCCTACCATCATTTGAGGCACACACACCACCCATGACTTACCCGGAAGAAGTAGAAGAGACTATAGGAACCCCAATAGAGGTAGAGCCCTTGGACCAAACAAAACTAGAAGAAATAGGTTTGAATACTTGTAGTCATAACCTTTCTTTTAGTTCTATGGAAGTTCCTAGTTTTGATGAGCCGGAACCTCAACCGTTACACAACTTTTCATCCTTAGATTTACATCTAGGAGACAAAAGAGGAACCGACCCACCCATAAACCAATATTATCCGGGTAGTTTTAGGATGAAGGAAGCCATTCACTCACCCCCTTCACCTCACGTGGCATATTTCCACCCTAAGGGTGTGTATCGCTACTATCACCCGCACTTAATCCTAAGTGTAGGGAAAACCTCCCCTATTTCCGTTAAATAAGGGTAGAGTCAGGCTCGTGACTCGAACAAAAACAAGCGCTTCTTGGGAGGCAACCCAAGCTTTATTTGTTTGTTTGTTTGTTTGTTTGTTTGTTTGATTTTATTTGTTTCCGTATGCAAGTTTAATTGTTATTGTTTGTGCTCATGTTTCAAAGTAAATTGTGAAAATGCTTTATTTTGTTTTTAACTTCGTCTTAACTACATATAAAGGTATTTTGCAAAAGATAAGTGTAAGGGAATCCAAATTTGTTTACAAGAACAAGATTGAACATGAATCACAACAATATTAAATGAGCATGCATACTAGTAATTGTTAGAGTCAAATGCTTGTATCGAGTCATAATGAATATTTTGCAGGATTTCCAGGAAGTAAGGTATAGGTTTTTCCAGAAATTTTCCGGAAACTTAACATGAGAATTCTGTCAGATCATTTCTGACGGCGTCAGGCTTTACAACCTGACGGCGTCAGGTTTTAATTTTCTGAAATTTTTGAAAGTTTTGTTTTTCTTCCGGAATCATAAAATGCTTTATTAAATCTCTAACTTATAAACTCCAGGAATCTGCAAAATAATCATTCCATAAGCATTATATCCTTATATAGATTTATCCCGCCGATGTTATGCAGGTTTTCTTGTTTGTTTTCTCAGGATTAACAGGTTATTTTGGACAAGGAGATGTATGTGGAATCAAGCTTTTGGCGCTGCTTTAATCTTGAAGCTTCAACATTACCTTGGAAGAAGATCTAACCATGTTACCCCTTTATCCACCGAGCGAATCAGGGGAGTATTTGATTTCATTCTTTTACCTTATTTACTTTTACATCTTGTTATTTGAACATTGGGGACAATGTTCATCTTAAGTGTAAGGGGGGGTAAAGTACGATACCTTAGAGAATGCTATTACGCTTGATTTTTTGTTTGTTTGATGGTAGACGTGTAATAAAACTGAGATAAATACCTGTTAGGGCAATTTTAGTGTCAAATTTAAAATTTTTTACAACATTTAGGAGTGAAACTTTGGTCTTAATGAGCGTCTCATGGATAGGAAGTTATATGACTAGCACAAAACCGTACCACTAAAAAATTTTCCACCCCCAAATATGTGAGGTTCGCCCCTAGAATTGGTAGGAAAAGCATTTATGCTATGATGTGTGTACCGGTAGCACTTAGATTCTAGAACTTGCGTTAGGACCATTCCGAGGCCACAAGTGAGACTACATTCGTGTAGTTAGATTTACTACATGATAAGAGGCATTAGGATTAACCCATTGTTTTACACCTGTGTTTTTGTTATAATTACATTGGCTACATTGGTCAAGTAATTCTCCCACACCCTTTGCGTTGTACTCATTTTTAGTACACGATACCCCTAATGCACCCCTTAGAGCCTATCTTTTCGTTTCTAACTTTAAGCATTTTACTTAAAGTAAGAATTTGTTTACACCCCACTTCAATGTACACCCAAATCGCCTTAGCCTACCTTGTATGCACTCATTCTTTGTGCATTATTGTGACAACATTTGTTTAAACCCCAAGTTAATTATCTAATTGATTACATGGTTGCTAAGTCGAGTCATATCCTTGTACATATTGTTTTGGGACGATTGGGACTCATGGGTAAAGTACTAGTGTAATGGATTAATGGGGAAGAACAACATTATTACCCCCATATGTGCTAAATATTTTAAAAAGTACTCCAAGTGTTTCGATTATCTTAATTCGAGTCATTAGAATAGTTAATTGTAAAGTTATTTAAAAGTTCAAGTGTAAGGGGGATACAACCCCCCTATGATGTATTATTTTGGATGGTAGGGCAAAAGTGTATGCAAAAAAAAAAAAAAAAAAAAAAAAAAAAAAAAGGTAGAAAAAAAACATACGGACTACCATCCCGTTTCATTTTATGTTTATTTTATCTTTTTGTTATTTTTCATTAGCTTAAGTCGAGTCTAGTCTTGGCTTAGCAACGCCATATTTTATATGTAATTAATCAAGATCTTTAACTCGCCACCAGTAAAATATCCTTTATCCAACAAAACCGTGTTTATCATATCCCTACACCTAACGTTATAACCCGTTTAAAAGCCCTCTTTGATAGTTTATCTTAGGTGCTTACGCCTAGTGGAGGAGGTTCTTGATCCTTTCCCAAGCCTATGGTAATCTATTTGCTATGACAGGTAGTGAGAGATATTGTTCATTTTCATTTATGAGATATACTTTTATGACACCTGAGAGATGTGAGTATCTAAACACTACTTGTGAGGTGCTAGTTTGTAATCTCTGTGCTTATTATGATTAAAGTGGAACGACTATTTGTTGTAATTACTTTTATATTAGCTTTAAATGACCCCTAACTTGTATTTTGATTAGAATAAAAGCGCATTTGCTTGAGGACAAGCAAATCTCAAGTGTAAGGGTATTTGATGAGGCGAAAAGTGTACCGCTTTTAGGGGGTCATTTAAGCCCTAAATCGTATTTATTTGATCAAATATTGCCCTAAATCGTTCCTTTTGTCATTTTAGGTACTTTGGAGAAGAAATCTGGAAAAGGAAGCATTTTGGACGTTTTTGGAGCATAAAAGTGAAGAAAACGACAAAGTCTCAAAAATCTGCTGGAAAGTACCTGTGACGGTGTCAAGCCCTAGTGTGACGCCGTCAACCCCTGACGCGCCAGAGAGGATTTTGGAGGATTAAAAGGGGACGGCGTCAAGAAGGCCATCAAGAAACCCTAACCGCTGCGAGGTGACGGCGTCACGCTCTATAACGTGATGCCGTCAGATCTGTTTTCCTATATATATTTTCATAATTTTTAGTCATTAGTGTGCAACTTTGTGAGGAGAAACCCTAAGACGATTTTTCTGCCATTTTTAAGGGTTTTATACCCTTGGATCTCCCATGTTCAATTGAAGATAAGTAATCAATTAATCATTCAATATGTCTATGTGTTGTTTGATTATATCTTGTTCTTGTCTTTTATTTAACATGCTAGGCTAGATTTATCTTGTGTTTGCTTAGATCTAATGAAACCTAACTATTGATTATTTGTTGTTGGTGTGTTATTAATTGTATCGGATGATTGTTTATCGATGTTAGGCTTAAGAAACTGGTTAACCTCCTATACGGTAACTTGCTTGAACGTCTTAAGAAACATGAACCAATGCGTACTAAGGTTATTATGGTTGTATTTAATGCATGAGCGAATTCTAGTGATCCCATGTTAGGAGCTTCTTAGCCGGCTCGACATAGGAGTGAAGTAGGAGCTTGTAGAGTTGGGGAAGTACGTACGCCACCCCACGATTGGTATTAAGGAATACACCCGTCATCCACGCAATTAATACACACTAATCAACCGGTAAAAGATAGTTAGGGAGTAAGGAAATCTAAGTAAACACATTTCTCTCCATATAAGTTCCACAACCTTTTTATTTTCAGTTATTTTATTTTATTTGCATTTGTAGTTATTTGGGTTAGTTGACTAGCAACTAATTCCGCCCACTCCTTCAAACCCGAGATTTTACTTGCTTTCATAAAAAATATAAAAAATACAAAAAGAATCTTCCCTCACCCTTAGACCTACTAGAATAGTTTTTCAATCCTAACGACACTATTCCCCTAGAGAACGATCAATCCCCCGGTACTTGCCACTACACTATACTACATCGGTCAGGTACACTGCCTGGTGGGGATTGCAAGCCTCTTGAGATCCCTCGAGAGGTAAAACCTGTTGTAAGGTCGCAAAACCACGCATCACTCCACATAGTTTGCATATAGGCACACACTAGGCACATGTCTTTAAATAAAGTATTCTCAATTTTAATCTTTGACAAATTTTTCATAGGTAACAATAGATATCACATGTTTGATTACGATCATGAACTAACAGCCGATTACATTCCCAAACCATCACTTGAACCAAACACCCCACTTTGTCATATACAAAGCTTTTGTCACCTAGAGTCTCGTCTTTTCCACGAAGGACGTATTGTCGAGTCCTCCTTTCTCAATCATGATCGTATCCAACCTATGTTTCAAGAAATCGGATTCAATTGCTTGTTTTGGATTAATGATCTAATATGTCCTCTGTTTGTCCTTGAGTTCTATAGACAAGTTAAACTCGTACATAAAGAGGATCAAACTTTGTCTCTCCAATTCGTGATACAAAACCAAGAAATCTCACTCACTCTTGACCAATTTGCTAACATTCTTGAACTTCTGAACCATGGACAATGTTCCAACGCGAAAGGTTGGTCTCTCAAAACCCTCACGAGTCACCAAATTGAGTCCGGTCCTTACAATACCCTTATTCCCACTTCATGTGCGATTAAAGAGCACATTCGTCTTCCTCAAAAAGTTAATGGTTTTCTCAAAGAAAATGATGAAATTGAGTTCCGTGAGTCTCATGAGTATGACTTAGATCCACTCAAAGTCTATGTTGATGAAATTCATCCACATCTACGTAGGGGATAGAAGTCATTCGTGAAAATGTCTTCTGTCTTCCTCCCAACCGTGAGCACCTACCGGCGTGTTGTGCTCATATGTTGTATTGTCTAGTCACCGAGCAACCCTACAATCTTGCTTACTTTGTGGCAAGGAGAATTGTCGGTGTCAGGGGTTGACTAAATAAGGCGATACCCTATGGCATATTGTTTCCTCGTCTATACTGTTTTGTCATGAACTCGTTCCCTCAACTCCAAAACAATCGATATCTCCTTGTTGATCCACCATGGCTCCTCTAACACAAAACACCTACACCTGTCTATATTGGGTATGTACATCATCTCAAGGAAATCATGAGGATAGTTCAATATCGTGCTATGATGTTTCGTCGAGTGACGATGAATGAGGGTGTGCTCAAGCCAATGAAACTATTTTTATAATTAGGATTTATCAATGATGAATTATATTAGGGATTAATACTCTTTTCTATTTTGCATGCTTGACATTCATTCTATCACCTTGCATGAATTTTTATATGATTCTTGGATGATAGCTTATTTTGTCCTTCTTGTTTGCATGCTTATGGATTATCTTAGAAACTTGCATGATAATCTTTAATAGCTAGAAGTACCTTAATATGGGACATATTAGGCAAATAAATCTTTAGTGATTTGAGGCACCAACATTTCCTGCAAATAGTTCCCCTAGAAAACTTCCCTTAGCTACCCAGAACTAGGCTGCACAGGGAAATTCGTGACTCCAATGTGACGGTACCGTTAAATAGGCCGGCCACGGTACCGTGTGGTATTTAGTGGTATCGTGCCCTTGTTTGAATAATTTTCACTATTTCCTCTAGAAACCTGCATTCCTAACCTCAAACCTGCAAATTTTGCAAACTCACATACACCCCAAGATTCCCTTACTACACCATAGGACACTACCACCAACTTTAATTCAAATCCCACCACTCTTGCCTATATAAGGCCTCACCATTTCAAGCTTATCTTGCATTTCATCTTCAACCTTACACAACTTAATCACCATGTCTTCCACACAAGGATCAACAAACCACATTTCCAAGAAACCTAGGATAACCGTAAGACTACCATCCAAACCTCTCTTTGTTGATCTAACAAAAGATGATGAAGTCACAACAACACCTTCCCAAGCGACTCCTCACTCACCATCTCCACCTAATGCTCCTTCCAAAACTTCTTTCACTAGAACCACATCTTCATCATCTCCCTCTCTCAACACCATGCCATCATCCATGGAGTACACTCTCTCACCTATCACTCCATTGGATTATGCCATGCCAACCCCATCACCAACTAACTCACCACCGCCTCCTTCCACAATCATGGGACAACCAATCCAACCTCACCCCTTTGATCTACATAGTCCTTATTGCCTATGTTGCCTCCACAACCGTAACCTCATCTTCTCCTTGAGGGATGAGATACATTTCATGTTCTCCTATGTGGAGCATCTCTTGACACCACTACCATCCCCAATCATATCACATTCTCCACCTCCTCCTAGCCCACATAACTAAACACGTTCATGTTTAGTTTCCAACCATAAAACTTTAGGACCCCTTTTGGAAATGAAGCTTGCCTCTAGTCATTAAGGATTTATGCTTCTTGTTGTTTGTCTTTTTGTTTGTTATGTAGTCATACCTATGTATGACATTTGGTTTTATGAATGAATGGGCTTTTTATGTGGTTGCTTTATTTTTTTTGGTGCTTGGCTACTTAGTCAATTTTTTATTTGTGGTTAGATATTTGTCGTGATTGCTACATGTTAGATATTGTATATTTGTCATCTAACTTTTTTTTGTAGCAAGAACCATTGCTCGATTCCTTGGTGTCCTCCAAACGAAAGGGAATATACATCAAAGGGGAGCTTTAGAAACCTTTTTGCTTCGACTAAAAGGGGGAGAAATGGGATATAAACTCATTAAAAACTTGTTAAAATTAATTTTAACTTAAAATAAGTTTAGGTTTTGTCATCATCTAAAAGGGGGAGATTGTTGATGCAAATAATGTTCTAAAAACGTTATTTATATCTTTCGGTAACTTCACGTTTTGAGGATGACAAAATGTGAAAACACTTTACGTTAAAATTAACGTAAACAAGTTTTTAGTCGAAAGATCCCATTTCTGCGCAAATCAAAGAAGTGAATTTGTGTTTAAAACTTCACATTTTTAATGTGACAACATTTTTTCGAAAATATACTTTACAAGTTATTTTTGAATAATTAAGAAATGTTTTATTGGAAAAATAAGTTCAAATAACAAAACAGCTATTTTTTTCCCCCAAAATCAGCTCCAAACTTCCCCAAATAAGTTTTCACCACTAAAGACAAAAAGAGGAGCGTTTTTGTCTGGCACGATGCCATGGTACCACTAAATTTAGTGGTACCGTGGGTGATTTAATTGTACCGTGTCCCCATAACGGCTAGAATTTTTCTTCCTATAAATACCAGCCCTCTTCATAGTTTTTTGGTATCCTTTTTCACACACAACTTTCTGAGTTCAATACTCTTATCACATTTTCTCTTCTAGATCATTTAGTTTAGTTTTCTTTTGTTGAAAGAGTGATCCAATCATCCTACCATGTGATCACCTTCATTCCTCTTCTAGTGCAAGAGAAGAACACAAGGTATCCAAGAAGATACAAAGTGTTGTAGTTGTAGTTAGAGCACATGTAACATTTGTTACACACCTGTTGTATCTTTGAATACATCAAGTTCATTTTTCTTTTCAGAGTTTGTGAGAGAAGCTCATTGTGATCTTATTGAGATATTGAATATCTCTTGTAGCTTTTGAGCTAGTGTGTTGATCAAGTTGATCAAGGGTAGATCGGGTAGATCGAGTCTACTGTGTTGATTGTGTAAAGTAGAAAGGATCGGGTAGATCGTGGTAGATTGGTGCTAGCTAAGATTAGCACTCGGCATTTAGCTTAGTGTCAGAAAATAGGATAAGCGATGTTGTACGATTTTCTCCGCCTGAAGGGAGGTTTGTTGACATAGTGCTTGAAACTCTCGAGTGTGGTACTCGGGGAGTGGAGTAGCGTGAGGAAGAGCTTCATGACCGAACCACTATAAATTTCTTTGTCCCGATTTGATCTTTCCTTCTCTTTTCTTTACATTTATTGTTTATATTACATAGCATAGTGTAGTGTTCATATTGGTGTTGATTGATTACACATAAGATTCGAATCAAGGTTTTTCAATAGTAAAGTTTTGAAACAAATTAAAAATTGGTAAAACTATTAAACCCCCCCCCCTTTTAGTTTTCCACATCCGGTAAGGCCTTCAATATGTTCTTGGGTTCTTCTTGTGAAAGAAAATATACAAACAGACATGTATTGTCATCTTCATGTTGTTTCTCTTCATAAACTGCACTGAGAAAACCGGGCTGTTTCTTTTTTTTTCCTGTTTCTAGTTAGATCCTGTGTGGATATATGTGTACTGTTTCTAGTTAGGTCCTGTGTGGATATATGTTGTTTCTTTTTTATGCTTAATTGACCATCTTAATACGAGTTTTTTCCCGAACTAGTGTAGGTGGAAAAAATTTATAAAAATTCGAAAAATTTATGAAAATTCGAAAAAATTTATTAAAATTTTAAAAAAATTTGAAAATTTTTAAAAATTCAAAAAATTTATAAAAATTCAAAAAATTCGAAAATTTTATAAAAAATTATAAAAATTCGAAAAAACTTATTAAAATTTTTAAAAAATTCAAAAAATTTATAAAAATTTATAATTTTTTTAAAATTCAAAAAATTTGTAAAATTTTATAATTTTTTAAAAATTCAAAAAAATTATAAAAATTCAAAAAATTCGAAAATTTTATAAAAAATTTTAAAAAAATTCAAAAAATTTATAAAAATTTATAATTTTTTAAAAATTCAAAAAATATGTAAAAATTTATAATTTTTTAAAAATTCAAAAAAAATTATAAAAATTCGAAAAAAAATTTAATAAATTCAAATTTTTTATAAGTTTTTTTTTAATTTTTATAAATTTTTATAAAATTTTCGAATTTTTTGAATTCTTATAAATTTTTTGAATTTTTATAAATTTTTTGAATTTTTATAAATTTTTTATAAAATTTTCAAATTTTTTGATTTTTTATCAATTTTTCGAATTTTTATAAATTTTTTTGAATTTTTATAAATTTTTTCAATTTTTATAAATTTTTTGAATTTTTATAAATTTTTTATAAAATTTTCGAATTTTTTGATTTTTTATCAATTTTTCGAATTTTTTTGAATTTTTATAAATTTTTTGAATTTTTATAAATTTTTTCAATTTTTATAAATTTTTTGTATTTTTAAAATTTTTTGAATTTTTTAAAAATTTTTATAAATTTTTTCGAATTTTCATAAATTTTTCGAATTTTTATAAATTTTTCGAATTTTAAAATTTTTTTTGAATTTTTATAAATTTTTTCGAAGTTTTCTAAATTTTTCGAATTTATTTTTTCCACCTACACTAGTTCGGGAAAAAAATCGTATTAAGACGTCCTGAATAGAAACAGTATCAAATTTTGCCCCCTTCCACATTAAGGATTCTCTTTTGCAATAAGTTAAAAAGAAACACCAAAGTTTTCTGTTTCCAGCCAGTTTTGTTACCAAACAGGACATTAAGTTGAAAGTAAACGGCCCCTGAGAAAACCTTGTTGATCTGAATTCATAGTCTGCCTTCTTGTCTTAACACCAGACTGTATATCTCCAATCACATTATCCAGGGAGTAATCCTTGTGAATTCTTGTGTGTGGAGTTGTAGGAACTGGATAAGTTAGTGGCATGTTATTAAGATCCACTTCATCCTCAGAGAAATCATCAGCAGTAGTAACTGGTGGGCTAGCAGTATTAACATTTTGCCCAGCAGTATTAACATTAGGCTCAACAGTACAAACTCCATTTGTACTGTCTTCAGGATTCTCTTGTTCTTCAACACCACCTTCCTTGTTTTCATCTTCAGACCCCTTCTTGTTTGCATCATTAGAAGGTTCAGCATCCTTTGAAGATGAATCAACACTATTCCAAATAGGCATCAGAATATGATCTTGATCTTTCTCTTTCTCCATGCTTGGTTCACCTGTTTCAACACTATCTTCTGAACCTACAAAATCATTAGAATATGTTCCTGCAACAACTAGTACATAGTTCATAGATTGTGTTAGAGTATCAAGATCAAACAACCATTTTGGAGTTTCACCTGCAACATTAGACTTATTCTCTAAAAACTGAACATGCAGGTTTTTCTCTACTTTCCTGCTTCTTATGTTGCATACCCTAAATGCTTTGCTGTTTAATGAGTACCCAACCAAGAAACCCTCATCTGACTTTCCATCAAATTTTTCCAAATAATCTAAGGTATTGAGAATAGTGATATGACAACTAAATGGTCTTAGAAAACATAAAGCAGGTGTTCTACCTCTAAATAGTTCATATGGTGTCTTGTTGTGAGATTTAAACACTAAAACCCTGTTTTGCACATAACAAGCAGTATTAACTGCTTCAGCCCAAAAGGTGATGGGCAATTTAGAATCAGCTAACATGGTTCTAGCAGCCTCTATTAGTGTCCTATTCCTCCTTTCAGCCACACCATTCTGCTGAGGAGTTCTAGCTACAATAAACTCTCTCTTAATACCTTTTTCTCTACAAAATTCATCCATAACTTTATTCTTAAATTATGTCCCATTGTCACACCTGATGATTTTCACTTTCTTATCAACTAGGTTTTCTATTTCAGTCATAAAAGTCTTAGGAATGCTAGTTGTTTCATCCTTAGATCCTAAAAAGAAAACCCATGTGAACCTACTATAATCATCAGTTACCACAAGACAGTATTTCTTATGTTGTATACTACTCACTGAAGTAGGACCAAACAAGTCCATATGAAGCATAAATAATGGTTGGGTAATAGAGTTCTGGGTCTTGGGCTTACAAGAAGCTTTCTGTTGTTTGCCTTTAAGACAGGAAACACAAGTTTAGTCATTTTCAAAATGTTTTTTAGGCAAGCCTCTTACCAAACCATCTTTAACAATCTTATTTATGGTTTTAAAGTTAACATGACCAAGTCTCCTATGCCAAAGCATTGACTCATACAATGTGGCTTTTGCTACAAGACAAGTGAGAGCCTCTTTAGGAACAATTTTCTTCCTGTCAGCACTATACATATTTCCCGTTCTAGGAACTTTAAGTAGTACCTGACTTTCATCAGGTAACTTAAATTCTGGAGAAAGAACAAGACATTCAGTGTCTGTAAAAAGAAATTTGTTCTTTTTGTCACACATCTGTGAGACACTAAAGAGATTATACTTGAGTTCCTGCATAAAATACACATCTTCCAAGTCAAGTTTACCGGTTTTCAAAGTACCTTTACCAGTAATTCTACCACTAATTCCTCCCTCAAATGTAACATATCCTCCATCCATAGGTGTAAATTCTGAGAGGTAGGACATGTTCCCAGTCATGTGCCTAGAACATCCACTATCTGCATATCCTTGATCTTCTTCATCATCTTCTGGATGTCCCTGCTGATGGGCGTGCGTTGGAGTAAAGTTTTGGCAGTTTTAATGCCTACTCAAGTTTTAAATTTATATTTAGCCGACTTATCAATAACACACACACTTAACGAGCAGTGTACCCGGTCAGTATGAATATAATGGTAAGTAGAGTGTCGATCACTAAGAGTGGAACGTATTATCTCGTTATTCTAATCAGTATTTTAATATCCTAACGCAAGGGGGTTTCAGCCTGAGAGACTGGCACGATTTGTTTGCAATTAAATAATAAAATAAGCCAATAGGCACGAATCAGCAAGTAGCACACACGTACACAGATAAATACTCGAGACAATAAGAGGGCTGTCCTTATGATTAAGTAGATTGTCACTTGTTTTATTGATAGCTTTATATGAAGTGTATGTAGTTAACCCTTTCTCGTTGGTCCTAATCTTATCGGCGAGTAAACCCTTAATGATTACTTATGTCTAAAAGTTATTCCTAAGTGATCAATTTAGTAATAACCGTGGGAGCCACATTATTTTCCGCAGTCAAATGCCCGCAAGCCACTAATAAACACAGAGGTTATCAATGCACTAATAAGTAGTAACCAAAGACATCAACATATAAACTTTAATTGATGGGAAAGCAAGTATTAAAGGGAGTGCAATCTTTCGTTGTCACATTACACAAGCCACCAATCCTGATGAATTAAAGTTTGCTAACACAATAAAACAAAACTACTTAATGAATTAAACACATGCAGCACCTTCTTACAGCTCTTGTATCTTTGATTTGGGTGTGTCTTGTGCTGCCTCCTTGACTGAATTCGTCCTTGGTTTCTCCTGTTCGGTCTTCGGTATTATTTGGTATTTCCGAAATTCGTCTGGTCTTGGGGTATTTATAGTTTCTGTCTGAGGGAAGATGCGGCGCATCTAGTAAGTAGATGCGGCGCATTGACTTAACTTCGCGTGGGGTCCAAGATTATAATATTCAGGAATATTCGTACACCGCCAGAAGATGCGGCGTAACTCTATGATTAGATGCGGCGCATGTCCTCTTGTATCTTGGATCGTATCTGGTGATATCTTGATAGAGATGCGGCGCATGTCATGAGTGAGATGCGGCGCATCTGGAGCAGATTAGTCTTGATCTTCTTCATTTCAGTAGACTCTTCACTTTATGCATGTTTTGCTCCATAATCAGTCCAAAATCGCTAAGTTTCACCAAATGCTTGTTTTTACCTGAGAATTACAAAAGTAAACGATTAAGTATCAATCCTCATACATAATATAGTAACACAAGTCAAATTAATAGGATAAATGATAGTAATAAAATGTACTTATTTGAGTTCATCACCTGCACATAAAATAAAAGAAATTAGTTTCCTTTAGGGACCCAAGCCATTACTGACTTAGATCTGCCTCGTGCATCAATGTAATCATATTTCTTCATTGTTATTGATGCACCACTGGGTTTGATAGGTCTCCATACTCAACATGCTGAGGCCTTAACAGCATTTACCCCATTTGACCTAGCAGTGTTTCTTGACCTAGCAGTACTAACTGCTGGTCTAGCAGTACAAACTGCTGGCCTAGCAGTTTTAACCTTTTGATTTCAAAATTTGTTATGAAACACTGCTTTCTTGTAAAGGGGCCTGTGAACAGTTTGTTGTGCTATTTTGGAAAAACTTGAAGTTGATTTAGCACTTGAAACTATTTGTTTGGGGTAAGCAGTCTTGATTGGTCTGGCAGTACTAACTGCTGGTCTAGCAGTACAAACTGTTTTAAGGCCAGACTTCATTAAAATTGCTCTGGGAGTCATATAACTGTTAACATTAGGGTGAGTTTTTCTTGAAAAGCTATTTAGGTTCACCCTTTCATTTTTATTCCCATGAACCCTTGTATTCTCTGTAACCACCCTTTTCCCATGATGGTTGTTGCAAAAAGCCTATAGGTTGTCAAAGCTACCATAAGAAAAGCAAGCCTTATTGTACATGACAAAGTCATTTCCTAGTTGTTGGGACTTAAGATTGTTCCAGTTTCTCTAGTTTCCCCTAGGGCATTGAGACCTGTTTGTGGACATATACAACTCAGCATATCTAACTGTTGGCCTAGCTTGTTTTACTTGTTTTTTAGGTGTAACAGTTTCTATTTTAACCACCTTAGGTACAGCAATTTCTTTTTGCTTTTCTACATCAGGTTTAGACTTAACCTGATCCTCATCATCAGATTCCCAATCTTCAATAATGGGAGCATCTGAGTTCTTATCATCTGACACCTTGTCCTCACCAAGAGAGGTGTCACTGGCACTCTTAAATGACTCATTAGCTTCTACTGGTTTATTTAAACTAACATTTTCTTTACCTTAGATCCATATTCAAATTTTGGCTCTTGAAACTCAGCTAAACCTGTGTATTCTAAGTCAATACCTGGGGGTGAAGGCACTCCTCTAATTGGAGGTGGACATTTGTTGTAACCTAACCCTGACTTAGCTTTATTAACCAGTTGACACTCTATGATCTTATTAACTCCCTTAGATGCATATTCTAGAGTGTCTACACTTAACGGTATGTTATCTTTTGCTTTCTTGATCTTTTCTAACTCAGCTCTAAGCACACTTATCTCAGCATCTTTGTGAGCCATGTCTCTTTTAAGCACAACTATATCTTCTGAAAAGACAGACTAATTTTTCTTATAAAACAAAATTTGTTCTTCTAAGACAGCTAAACCTCTTTTATGATTTGCTAAATTATAGTTAGTTTGGTTTAACTCAACTCTTTGTTCATCATAATGCTTCTTAAGTGTTTCATATTCTTTTAAAGCAGAACAAGATTTAGAACAACTCTTTACTGAATGTACCTCTAAGTCACAAAATGCCATCAGTGCCATCTCAGTTGCTGCTTCTTCTTCATCAGCCATGAAGCTCCAATCATATCCAAGACCACAATAGCAACCATTTCCTTGGAAGAAGGCTCTTCCACTTCTACAGCCTTCCTTGGTTCAGGCGTGTTCCCATACCCCTTGCTTTTGCTGTCCTGCTGCCTTGGTCTTCTGCATTCTCTAGCAAAATGTCCCAACTTGTGACAGTTGAAACATTCCACCTTTGATTTATCAAAACCAGCAATATCATTACCACTGATTGTGATTTTCTTTCCTATTCTCTGCCAGAACTTCTTTGTTCTCATGCTTAGCAGTGCAACTTACCACTTCAAGTCCATCTCTTCTATATCATCTTCATCAATCTGTTCAAGATCTTCATGTGATAGCATAGACCCATTGGTTTAGCTGGTCAGGAAAGCATAGAATGTAGTATCACTTATGGCAGCTGTACTAGTTGGTGAACTAGCAGTACTAACATTAGTGTTAGCAGTACTAACTCCTGAAGCCACATTCATCTCATCTGGACTGATATTACTGGGAGATGACACAAATGCCATGTTCCCAGAGCTTGAACTTGAACTTCCAGCTTTCTTTACTTCCTGTTCAACAATTTTAAAATTGTTGTACAGATCATTGAGACTCATGGTATCAATTTATGGCTTGTTCTTCCAGACAACCACATGAGTATACCAATCAGCAGGCAAACTTCTAAGGAATTTGGAATTAAGGTCTTCTTGAGGGATCTCAACTCCTAATACAGCCAGTTGGCTGACTATTTTCTTCAACCTGTTAAACATGTGATCAAGAGACTCATTGCTAGTAGCATTGAAATTCTTAAAGCTCTGCTTTAGCAAGGTCTTTTGGGTCTTCTTGGTGGCTTCATTACCACCAAACCTGGTAGTGATCGCTTCAAATAAGGATTTGGCATCCTTGTATTTGCTGAATGTCAAAGTTGATCATTAGGGATAGTCATCAGCAACAAGCTCCTTGCTTAACATCATTCTTCTTCTACAGCTTTTCCTCTGTAGTAACAGGAGAAGTGTTCACAGTTATCTTTGTCTGACCATCAACTGTTGTTTCAATTGTTGATGGTTTGAAGGAGTTCCCATCCTCTATGATTTCCAAAAGTGCATAATCCTGCACTTGGAAGTACTGTTCTATCCTTAGCCTCCACATTTTGAAATCATTCTGTTTAAGCATAGGCAACTTGGCAGCAGTGTTGGTCCGTGTAGTCTCCATGTCCATCGTCTTTGTAGGGAATAAAGAGTTCTTCAGAAAAGTATCTTCTAAATCAAAGTATCAGAAACCTAGCTCTGATATCACTTGAGAGGACCTAAACACACTAGACTTGTGTTGAGGATACTTTGAGTTTATATCAAATAGTATGCAGAATCTACTATATGATACTTAGAAGATTTGTGCAATGTAACTGTAACAGTAATGGATAGTTTATATGAACAATGAATATCACCAAACGCTTCAATATTATTAGTTATAATACGAGTGATCTTGCTTATCACTAGGGTTTACAAAACCTTGAAGCTTAACAAAACATATATCTAAACATCTAACCTAGGACTTCCTTTTATAACACAAGGAGTCCTTTACAAGATAAGTATTGATATTCTAAACATGCAGAATATCCGTATAATTCTAACTATATAAGATATACATGAAATCTGTTCTATACTTATCCTTCTACAGTTAATCATGAGCAGTACTAATCTTCAGTCTTAAAGCAGTCCAGCAGTATCATCTTCTATACTAGCAGTACTAACTCAGCAATTAGTAATGTTAGTTATTTCTTCAATAGTCTTCAACTTACACTAGCAGTACTAACTCCATTAGTACTGTTAGTGTTAATCTTCAGTAATACTAATACAAAGCCAATACCTTGAACATTTAAATCCAAACAATCAACAATGTGTCAAAATACTTATTATATTTTTGCAAAAAATTTTAAATTTTTTCTTCTTTTTTTTATTTTTTTTTTTTTTTTTTTTTTTGGAATATTGGAGGAAAAACCGGGTTGCGAGAGTATAAGGCAAAATGCAAGGTAAAATCAAATCGAAAGATTACCCCCCCCCCCCAGACTAAAACGAAACATTGTCCTCAATGTTTTGAAATAAGGGTTCTCTTATGCAAATCTAAAGCCGTTTATTAATTATGCTAATAGATAAACATTAATCGATAAGATTTTGGATACGGATTTCCCAATAAGCACTGAAGGATGAAACTCGAGTGGATGAAAGACAAAACCACGAGCACGAGAGTCTTCATAATTCGGGCAAATCCTGGACATAAAACAACAAGCACAAAACACGAGAAATTCACTCCCGAAGGAGAGAGGAAGAGGAGAATTCACATGATAGGTAAGAAAAGGAAGAAAGATTTTGATAACAAATGTGAGATAAAGATAATGGCGATCCTCAAAGGTAAACCTCACATTTTCCTTAATCTGTAAACCATCAATATTAGGTTCATCATTTAAGCTTTTTGGGTCATGATCTAAAAACACCTCAGGAGGGAGATTTGGGATAGTGTCATTAACAAGAAAACTCTCAAGATATATCACGTCTCCATCCGAGTTATAATAATCGTCCTCAAGATCATATTAATTATGATCATACTCTGGTGGAGATATGATGTTCGGCGAACTCCTCATGATAAAGATCACTCATATCGGCAGGAGGAAGCTGTTCAAAGAGAAACGATTCATAATCAAGAAGAGATAGATGAGGATGAGAAGTGGTACCACCACTATTCTTCTCTTCAGTATGATCGATATCAAAATAGAATGCTTCATAATCCGGAAGAGAATAATCAGAATGAGAAGCGGTACTGCCACTACTCTTCGCTTCGATATCAAATAAAAAATTTTCATAATCCGGTAAAGAATTATCAGAATGATAAAGAAGGGTGTTGGTTTCCTCCTCTTTTAAGTCTTTTGCAATAATGACGGGAAATTTTTCAGTTCCTTCTAAAAATGCGTATTCGAGATGAGGAGGTAGATCCTTGAACTCGAGCTCTGGAGGATTAGATGTCTTAATTTCCTTAATTTCTTCAATATTAATTTCCTTCGGAGGGAGTGAAGGTGACGGGTCATCGTTTAACATTCCCTCGAGTAAAAGAATATCTCCCTCCGGATCAATTTTCGGTGAAATTGAATCATTCTTAAGACAAGCCTCGATCTCTTCCAAAGTGAAATCACTTCCCTCAAACGGAGTGAGAGAAGGGGAAGAGTTAGAAATGATAGGTCCGGAAGACGGAGTGGGATTGCCACTTGTAGAATTGTTCAAAAATTTAAGAACTTCTTGAGCGTACTCCTCACAAGCAATATCTATTACATCGATTCGGTTAACCGATATATCATCATAATTAGAGGAGTACCTTGAAGTTTGATCGAGATTAAAAGTTACAGCTTCATCATTAACAAGAATGGTTAATTCTTCACCATAAACATCAATTAAAGCACGTCCCGTCCTCAATAAGGATCTCCCGAGAATGAGGGGAGCCCGAGGATCGGCATCAAAATCAACGACTACAAAATCGAACAAACGACTTTCTAATTTACGAAGACACTTCACACACGATCGGACGAATAATTGAATGGTCCGCAAGCTCGAGAGTCATTCGAGTAGGAGTAAGTTCGGGAAGGGAAAGCTATTTCCATACGGAAAGTGGGATAAGGTTGATGCTTGCACCAAGATCAGCCAAGGCTAAGCATTCAACCATTCCCGAAAAATCACACGGAATGAGAAACTTGTTGGGTCTCCAAGTTTTTTGGGTAACTTTTTGAGGAGAACCGCTGAACAATGCTCATTCAATGGGGTTTTAGCTATTTCAAAAAAAATTTCCTTATTACTCAGCAAATTCTTAATTGTCGAACCAAATTTAGGCATGAGAAGAAGAGCATCCGCAAAGCTAATATCGAAGTGTAAATCTTGAAAGATTTGGAAGAACTTCTCAATTTGATTGTTACCTCTTTCGCGGAGCTTTTGATCATTAAGTCTTGACAGGTAAGGTATTGACGGTTTAGGATTAATCTTCGGAGTATTAACGGGAGCAACTTCGGGCTTAGAAACTTGGACAACCGGAGGTTGGACGTTTTCGGTACTTCCCTTATTAGTAGGAGGCACCGTGTCCATTGTCACCTTTGTTTCACGTTCTACTACTTTAGGAAGAGAAGAAGAAGTAGTAGGAATTGTAGGTCCATCATAAGCAACACCACTTCGGGTGGTGATAGCTTTCATGTCACCTCTCGGGTTAGCAACGGTATTGCTTGGAAGAGATCCCGAACTCGAGGGTTGATTTATTTGCATAAAACTACTCATCATGTTCTTAAGCTCATTCGTTTGTCTAGTCAACGTAGTATCGACTTCTTTCCTAAGCTCGACCTTCATATTGTTGATTTGATTTTGCATAGCTCACATGCTAACATCATTCGTCTTCATGTAGTTCGAAAAATCATTAGAAGGTCCAACTTGAGAAGGAGCTTGATGAGGTGGAGCTTGGTAATTTTGGTTTCCTTGATTGAAATTTGTTCCACGGTTTTGGTTATAACCTTGATTAGCATTATAACCTTGGTTATTTTGATTGACATGGTTTTGATTGTTTTGAACGGAAGGAAAACCGGGTGGTCCCATTTGTTTACTAGCACGGTAACTAGTTTCTCCTTAAGGACGAAATCGTTAATTGTAATTTGCTGCTGTTGCGGTAGCATTAAAAACGTTGGCATCGGTGACTTGACAATCATAGTAAGGATGGGGACCACCACAAATAACACATTTTTTGGTAACGGCTTTAATGGGCTCCGGTTTTTGGTTTTGAATCTTAATCTCTTTCATCATACATCTTATAGCATCCGTAAGTTCGGCCATCTCCGATGGATTTGCCGATAAAGGTGAAAAAGAAGTATTAGCACTCACTTTGGAAACAACCGGTTTGTTTAGTCAAAATATCTCTCGGAGTTCGATTCAAGATATTGCCACTGGTGGCCGCGTTAAGCGAATCTTGATCTTTTTGATTCAAAGCATTATAAAACGTATCAATTTGGTGCAATTCCGAAAAACCGTGATGTGGGCATTTACGAAGGAGATCCTTGAATCGTTCCTATGCCTCACCAAAATTTTCATCAAAATGTTGTTGAAAATTCATAATATCGTTCTTAAGATTCGTCGTCTTAGAAGGAGGAAAGAAATGATTCACGAATTTAGAGACGAGATCTTCCCAAGTTGTAATAGAATGAGGGGGTTCTTTTTCAAGCCAAATCCGGGCTGTCCCCTCGAGAGAAAATGGGAATAAGATCAACTTAATTGCGGCATGAGGAACATCCCGATATTTTATAGTCGAAGTCAACTTATTAAACCATCGGATGTGAGCATGGGGATCGTCCCTCTCGAAACCATGAAATTGATTTGACGTAACGAGTTGAATTAAACCGGTTTTTAACTCAAAATTCTCAGAAAGAATCGGTGGTAAAACAATAGCATCTCCGTAACCCTCGGTGGGTGCTTGGAGCAATTCCGACATAGTACGCGTATCCACCATTTCGATTATGGGAGCTTCAACAAGAGTATGTATCTCGGGTACATTTACTCGTTTGTTACGTCGATGATAACGTTGAGTCAGTATGGTGGGAGATTTATCGATTAAATTCGATTGAGAACGAGTGAGCATACACTAAAAACACAAAATTTAAAAGAAAAATAAATTTTGAAAAAGAAAATATTTTTGAGTTTTTATGTTTAAAAAAATTGAAAAACAAATATTTTTAGTAATCGATTCGTCAACCGGTGCTCGGTAGCTCCCTAGAATACGCACAAAGTGGCGGAGAAACAAAGGTCAGCAATTAATACCAATTAAAAACCCGTTTCTTTCGGTTAGACAATTTAATGTCAATCCTCCTTAAACCCCTCTTATAGTTTGTAATCTAAAGGTGATCCGACATAACAATTGACTTCGCGATTTCATTTGTTGGTTTTTTTAGATTTTTTGGTATTTTGAGTACTTTAGGAAAAGTATTCGTGAATTTTTTAATTTTTTGGTTTTTATAATACGAAAATATTCACAAGATAAAACTATAACTTGACGGGGAAGGATCTTCAAATCACTAATCTTCGAATGGGAATTTGAAATTCGTTTACACACCTCCCCGGCAGCGGCGCCAAAAACTTGATTCAGTTTCAAAGAATATATATATAATAATAAGATAAACACACCAATATAGTCAATTCGCTCTCTAACCAAGAGTGAAAATCCTAAACGGTCAAAGAAAGTCAAACTACATATTTTTCTGGAAGTATTAGATATTCCCGGGTCGTTTATGTCCCAACGAAGAGTGAATGAAAAATCGGATTCGGTTCGTGATCGGGTGATTGAATAAGCAAGGTATTTGGGATTTTGAAACTAAAATAGAATATGTAAACTAAGAAGCAAATAATAAGCATACAAAACAAGAAAACAAACCACAATTACGTCCTAACGCAAATAAAACTAAAAACGACCACTAAACGGGAACGCAACGGGCCTAAAAACCTAAATTGTCAAATTTTAACCCTAGAAGTGCAAATTTAATTTCTAAAAGTCCTAAATGACTAAAAATAATTTTGGAAAAAAGAATTCTTTTTTTTTTTTTTTATTAATTAAAAACACTTTTAATCTAAAAATATTATTAAAAATATTAAAGTAATTAAGAAAAATCTAAAAAAATTATGAAAAGTAATTTAGGCTATAAGGATTCTAGGAAAAATAAAACTAAAGATCCAACTTATAGGAATAAGCTGGAAATAAGCTAAAAAAGGCTGAATAGCAAAACTAAAAAAAAGGGTTACGTAAATAATATATGCAATTCTAAACACAAAAGACCCAAGGGCGCGGATGGTATTGAGTGTGTGTAATACGGTTGAGGCTGGGTCTAGGTCTCGGGTTCGAGCCCTTCTCATCCTTGGCTTCCCCAGCTTCCCATATTTTTATTTTGCAAAATTTCTTTTTGAAACTTTTTAATAAGCTAAAAATAAGCAACTTTTGTAAAAGCAATATTTTTATGTATTACCAAATAAGCCAGAAAAAGCTAAACAAACAAACAGATTATACTTTAAAACTACAAGGCTAAATGGCTAAACTGATTGTGCACACAAGCTTCTATAAGCTTGTGCTAAACCCTAATAAGCTTCTAATACCTTAAATAACACCTTATAAGCAGTTCTAAACTCTAATAAGCAATTCTAAACAAGTAAAAAGCTCTAAATCTAAAATAAGCAATAAGCCTAAACTGTTGTAAAAACAGTCTGATAGGGCACTTTCAAGCTATAAAATAAGCTACCAAATCAATAAGCTAATCCTCAAAAGCTGAAAACAGCTGAAACTTATAGACCAAAGAACTCACAAAATCAATTTCAGACATTTTTAACTTGATTTGAGCTTAATTATAAGCTGATCAAACCTGACACTTAGACTAATATTTTTGAATTTTATTGAAATAACAAGAATACTAGCAGACCTGAAAGCTACTTTTCAATACCAAAGATAAGCCACTATAAGCTAATGAAATAAGCTTAAACTTAAAAACAACAAAGAACTCCAACTAAAGAAATCATAAAACAATTTGAACTAAAAATGAGCTTAAAAATAAGCTGATAAGACAGGACAGTTGAGACTTTATTTTTGAAATTTTTGAAACTTTTATGCTGAACTGCTATTTTCTAACTTAAAAATAAGCTACTAAAAGCTAATGCTAAACCTTAAAACCTTAAAACAGATTAGGACTAACTACTAATTAACACTTAGAAACAAATTTTAAAAACTTTGAACTAAAAATAAGCTGAAAAATAAGCTATGAAATACCTATGCTGATCCAATCAGCATATGTTTTGAACTATGCTGATTTGATTTTTTTTATACTTGAAATTTTGGTTAAAAATGACCCTTAACTTATTACACTTTAACTAGAAGATATAACATGAATTCTCAACTTATAATGACTCAAAAACAACTCCTAAATAGACCTATTGAAGATCTTATCAAAATAAATTGTTATAAACAATTTTGAACCTTGAAACATTGAAAACCAATCTAAAAGCTATGAATCTATGTAGAAATGCTTTTAACAACTTAAAAACTACTTTGTTAGTGCAAACAGTCTCATTGGGGAGATTGTTAGTGCAAGCAGTCTCGTTTGTTTTGATTGATGACAAACATGTAACTTGATACATAACGTAAAATGTACAAGTTACTTGTAATCATATCTTGTCTTAACATACATTCAACACCTCTCGAGTCCTCGTATGATACAACACAGGTTCGTACATGTTTGTTATGTGGCATTATGATCAAACCCTTAAAAAACCATTTAGAATGTTTAAAATACGACTAGGTCATTAAGTATTTTAAAAAAGGCTAACCATTCTACTTAGAACCTCATTTGTCATGTTCCCTAAGATAAATAGGATAAGTACACTTTAGGTGTCAATCTAACATGATACATCTTGGTAAACATATATTAGTTAAGCTAGTATATACATGCTACATGATCACTAGGATACATGTTACATACATATATACATTTACATGTTTTACATTTTAAATCCTAAAATAAAATAACACATGACATCATGGCATACCTCATTAGAAAATCCTAGGAAGATTTGAGAAATATTTTGGTAAGATCTTTAAGTAACAAAGTTGACTTTGTAAGATCTTGGCAAGATTTGGAAAGGTTTAGGGAGTTTTTTGTCAGACACCCGCGGATCCAAATGGCATAAAGGGCGGATCCAAATGCCATAAAGGGTGGATCCAAATTTAGGGATCCGTGGAATGTACAAAATGTTTTCCTATAAATAGTAGCCCATTGTTTACCCATAGTCTCAAGCAACTAGAACACACATTTCCTTTACCCTTTACATACACTTAGATCAGTAGCAAAACATGTAGATTCATACATTAATCACCCTTTCCATAATGATCATAATGTTACTAACTTTCATTATGTTGTAAGCATACACTGTTAATGATCCTGTGAAGCAAGTTCAAGATCATGAGACATCATCCATCACAATCATTGCATACTTCCTGATCCACCAAGAAGGTTAGAAGATCTTGAAGTCATTACTCACCATAGCATTCCAACATATGAAGATTCAAGGGCACTTGACATCCTCAATGATTGAAGACTTCTTATTCAAGAAGTTCATGTAGATTCCATATGCATATATGAAGATCCATCACAACAAGTTTAGGGAGCTTGTGATCTTCATCCATTTAAGGCTTCCTATCAACGGAAGTTCATTTAGATTAGCCATTCATATCCATGACCCATTTATGTCATGGATCATCATTGTAATCTATTCATACTAGATTAGATGGTTTATGTGTTTGTGCCATAAAACACAAGGTTTCTATGTTGGGCCATAAAACATAGCGGGAGTGGTTGTACCCTTGTTAAAGAACTAGTGGGAGTGGTTGAACCCTTGTAAAGAACTCGACATCTAGCTTAGTGTCAGAAATTGTATAGGCGACGTCAGGTTGGTTCTACCTTGAACTAGAACCCGGTATTTAGTTTTGTACCGGAAAAAGTGTAAGCGACGAATGTAAGGTTTTCTCCGCCGAGAAGGGAGCTTGTTGATCTAGTAAAGTAACTCTCGAGTTGGGTACTCGGGGAGTGCAGTAGGGCGGAGAGGAGCTCCGTGACCGAACCACTATAAATCATCGTGTTCGGTTTGCGCTTTCTTTTAATTACTCTCTACTTTTATGTTTGCATTATATGATTGCTTGTGTTGTGATTTTTTAATCATACTTGTGTGACAACATGGTTTAAGTTTATGCTAGTCTTAAACTACACGTAAGATCTTTCATATTAGAACAAGCTTAAATGGACATTTGATAAAACAAGTTTTAAGTTTTTAAAACGGAAACGTATTCAACCCCCCCCCCTCCCCTCTACGTTTTCACAATTGGTATCAAACCCACGTGGCTCTCATTTTCAAAACAAATGGTTTTTAAAATAGAGTACAATCCATGTATCAAATTACTTTTGAAGCGGAATATAATATGAAAAATGTTTCGCTAAGATACTTAGAAATTTTGTTGTTAAATATTACTTTGTATACAAGCTTGAAGATGTCTTTGGAAAATCAAAAGAAAATATTTCTTAAAAAGATTAAGTGTCAAATTGTGTGCGTAAAGCTAATTTACGAAAAAAATGGGTTTTAAAGGAGCGTTTGGGATAACTATTAATTATTTGTAAAATCACTTCCGTAATGTGTAGATAAGTCACATAAGTAGAAATGTTGTTAAATATGTGTAAATATATGTTTAATATTAAGTCTAGCAAGTCCTACACGTTTTCTCTATGTCAAAATACGAGTTTAGGAGAATTTGTCACAGACACCCACAGATCCCTTTGTTACAAAAGGCGGATCCCTCAAAAAGGATTCGTGAAATCCGTGTATCTCTGTTCATCAATTTCTTCAAACTTCAAAAATTCATAACTAATTAACCGTAAGTCCGTAGAAGTCACGCCACCTATCATTTTGAAGGGAATTAAGTCTACTTTCATTTAAAAATAATCTCATGCCCTAAATCTAAATTGAATTTGGTAAAACAAATCAAATACTACAACTTGTCCAAAATATTAAGTTTCATTTTGACACAGTAACTTAAACTTTTACGTCGGGCAATGTAAGTTAGTATCCTTTGAACATTGATATGATTTCTTTTGAAACTAAAGAATTTGGTAATATAAAGGAAACAAATCAAGCTTGGCATACATCGTCATATTTAAACGCAAAGTGACGAAAAGTATCTTTTCATTTATGCTATGCTATGTGACTATCTGTTCTAAGCCATTTGCATACATGTTATTTGCATGTTGGTAATTGTGATTGCATTTGTTGATAGGTAATACATAAGTGTTTTGCCATGACAATTATTTGCTTGTTTATCAATTCCTTGTTTTATGCACAATAGGACATTTGCTAGATCTTGTGCATTAAGTTGATAAACTGTGTTTGTTTCACTTATAGACTTAGCTATTTTTGTTTGCATATGTTATGTAAAAACTTTGCATAACTTACTTGGAAATGTGAACTGAGTGAAACTAGTTTAGTGTCTTAAAATGTATTGTCTTGCAAAAACCTTCACTTAATTTCAAGTGTTAAAATGTGTAAACATGTAGTATCTGTGAAAGAGTGTTTGGTATAAGAAAATTTCAAACAATGATGTGATGACTTGTTGTGTTATTAGGATATTATGTTGGTATTATATTTTTATGTGAACTAACATAACAATGCAGGATGATAACACTCGATGTTATCGATTTTCGTGTTTAAGCCACCATTTGGATTAACTTCTTTTTATGGTAAGTAATTATCATTTGATTGATCTATATGCGAACGTGTGTTTGAATATGTGTTTTTGCTTTTAATCAATCACCAATAAGTAATTACATATGGTTTAGGACAATTTTCGGGATTTGAACAGGTAACAAAAATTATGACATGCTCCCTGTTAGAATTAGTACTTCTGAATGGCGAATATTGTGGAACCAAGTTATAGGTTCCGTCTGTTGAGCACTTTGGCTCCGCCAATCTTCACTCTGCGGATTCCGCGAAACCCAAATTTGGGATCCGCCTTTGGTATAACTTGGATCCGCCAAAACAAACAGTTTGATTTTTAAATTTTCGTTTAAATCTCGCACACAAGATCACTCACTTTCATCACTAGGATTCCTTTCACTGATAATTCACTCCTATTAGGATCATAACATCTCACTTACACCAATAGGATAATCATATCTAATCACAGTTTCAAATTTCATGAAAATGCTCCAAGGTACCTTTTCGGTGAACCACTGAGTATTTGTGCTCATTACACACATTCACTGCATCCTCCTATCCTATACTCATTCATTAGCTTGATTTGTAAATTGACAACTTCCTAACAAATCCGGACTCACTGTTTTCAAAAATATCATAGATCACAAGTCCAACTGATGACTATAGATATTGTCCAGTATCCACATATGTTTCCTTACTTGGTTAACATGTCATCCTTCAAGACAATTAAGATTTACATTGAGTCATAACTCACACTTAGGTTATAGATGTATTATCTAATCTTGCTATCAAATCTCAACAAAGTAGGATTGACAACTTAAGTATTTCATCCGAAATATTCAAGTGAATTTGACTTATGATTGTAGTCATTAAAAGTCACATCCAAAAGAATCAACACCCAAATATTTTTAACAACTTATGTTAAAACACTTATCCTATCACCTAAATACACTTGTACTTTCACCATTATCCCAGCACATTCACTTCTGTGATATGTCTCAAACCCTAAGCTTCAGATCACATCACACACTAGCTATACCAACCAATGGATCATAAGAATTAGTTTTCATCCTCGTTGGCCATAAGAATTAGTCTTCATCACATTCAGCCCCTAGGTTTCACAAATATAACCAAACACTTCATCCACTAGTGCACTACAAGAATTAGTATACATTCTTGTCATCTTTAACATTCATGAAACCCAAAAGCTCATCCATACTACAACAAACTCCTACAACACCATAATCCATGCCATTGAGTGTATTGCTCAAAAAGCCCTTAGTCCAACACTCATACCAAATCGAATACACGTTGAATCAACTCGACCATACTTTATCACCTATAGGATTAGAACCTTCACCATCAAATGAGCATGATGCTCACATTCATTGTTTATCAATTTCCACTAGGTTTAAGTAGTATCACTTTCACAAGTTATCAAAGTATTAGTAACACTTTGTCATTAAAACTTCTGCGTAAGTTTCATTTTTAACAACATAAGTTAAAATGCAATCTCAAAGATAACCTCATGCAACCCAAGTGACAATGAATATTGAGTAGTATATATAAGAAACTCAAGTGAATCCTTCTTGTCATCATCTAGTAAATTTAGGATAAGTCTATCCAATTCAAACACTTTGGATTCATATCTTCTCTTAGGAAAACATGATGTTACAAAATAAATATATATATGTCTAAGAAATCATGTGTTTAGTTTTCATTCTGTCAAAAGGATAGTATATATCCTATGCATCATTCTCTAATTGCAACATGAACGGTTGTGTTACAAGAGATTTCATTACATCTCATTTTGTCATACTCAAGCATGATCACATGAGATAATCTTACTTGTTGAAAGATAATATATGTATCTATTTTCTTTCAAGCGTACATCATAACCAAACCTTGCACATAATCTAGTTCAAACCTTGTGTGTATCCTACACATCTCTAGAGCATACACAAGATCCATTAAAGTTGATAACTTTACTTAGATACTTGTTCCAAAGAACTTTCTTGAAAACATTCTCAAACACATCTCTTGGTCTTAGATAATCAAATCACTTATACAACACTCAATATAAAAGATGTCACCCTTTAGATCATTCAACCTTAAATTCCTAACACAAAGATTAAAATCTGTTGACACATATTTGTCAAATTCCCGTGTAAAACATGACATCTTCATCACCGTAGTTTTAATAGATATAGTTGAGTCTCATTAAGTCATGTATTGATGAATTATCATCTTTATATACTTCAATAGAAAAAAATAGGAATTCCTATCTTTCAGACATGAGAATGACTACTGGAGAATCTATTGCACTAGAAAATCAATTTAACCTAACGGTTAAATTGCTTCCAGCAGAGAAGTTGGGTATGTGGAATCACCCTTAAAAATGGTCGTGTTTAGCCTGAATTGAGCACCGCTAGTAGTAGTCTCATATTCATTCTCCAACTTGAAAAATTTGTATTCCTATACTTGCCTAAAGTAAATATTAAAAGATGATATTTTATCTTGTCTTAGTAATATTAATCAATTCAGTAGTAGATGTGATTTTTCTTAGTAAAATCACTTGCATTACATATGTGTTGATTACATGTTATGTGTTTGATATGTTTAAGTGTCTTGACGTTATCAAGATAATTATTTGATTGATAATCAAATGTGTAAACCTTTGAAAGGCTTTGTTTACATGCTTATATATGTTTCATGCTACTAGATGATAACATGATTCGCATGATACCTGTTATATGATATTTCACAAGATTAACATGGTTCTTGTTAACTCACGATATGTCATTCTTAATACATGGTGTTAGATAGCTCTTGTCTTTAGTTGACATTCATTGAGCTTTTTCGTAGGATAGTCTAAATGATGCATGCTTCTAAAATGTTAGAATTGTTTGTATGAACCTGTCGTTTCATTACTTTTGTGATCATGTCACACTATTTGTTTGCCATATGTGCACTTATATATCTAAGTGCTTCTTGGTATGATGAACATTTAGAAGTCATTTTATTTTACACATAGATCATTGTGTTAATTAATAAGTAAGTATGCTTAAGTGACTAAGCCTAACTTTAAAACAATGTCACAATGTAGTATCTAAAACAATGTCATGCTATCTTGCAATATGATTATTTGTCTTTATGTTATGTGGTACCTTTTTGTCTAGTATATGAATATTTGTTTTTGTTTACATAAGATGTTATGATTTCTATGATATACACATCTTTTATCATTAAGACTTTTGTCTTGTAGATTGACAACAAATTGTTTGTTATTTCTCTTTGTTATGCTTACTTTGCATAATTGTTGTCCCATTATTGCTACTTAGATTAATAATATGTTTATAGGATCTACTTTCTTGCATATAGCTTTAAAAGCTAATAGGATTAAATTTTAGAGGTTTAAAATTTGTGTTTGGGTATTGTTAGGATTGTTCACACGGTTAAGGTGGTTAAACCTTACGTTCTTTGTGTGTATGATATATTGAGTTAATATGATTAAGTACGCGGAATTTACTTAACCACACTTAGAAGGTGATTTGTGTTGTGGAAATGGAATGGTTGTGTTAGTTCTATGACAAAGAACAATGAGAGATTAACACCAAACGATTCAATATTATTAATGATAATAATACGAGTGATCTTGAAATATCACTAGGGTTACAACCTTGAATCTTAAGTTTTTACAACTTGTGAAATTCTTGTGTTTGTTCTAAGTCTTAACAATTATATGTTCTAATAATAATAAATGCATGGATTCTTAACGTCTACCCTAAAACACAAGTCTAAGATCTCTTTTATAGTCCAAGAGATCTATTACAATATTGTATAAAGTCTAGCCGACTTACTTTGTTAACTTATCTCTTGAGTGTGTCAGTACATAAGATACAACATGTATCTGTGTACACAACTTGTTAACTAAGCACATGGGGTAAGATATTATCTACCGTATATTGTTGACCAAAATACAAATAATATCTTTTCAATCTTATCCATTCAGCAGCAGAATGTTCACTAGCAGCAGCAATGAGTTATCGCTATCAGCAGGAACAAGTATCATTAGCAGCAGGATCAACAGTAGCAGAATGTTAAGCCTAGTAGCAGAATCATTTATCACTAGCAGCAGGAACCATAATGCACTAGCAGCAGAATCACACTTAACGTATTTCTTTGATTAGAACCCGATATTTAACTTTTTGAATATTTAATTCCCAACAATCCTCCCCTAAACATGTGAATCCATTTCAACATGTTTCTGAATTAAATGAGGACTTGTGAAGATCTTTCAAACACTTCTGTTCTTCAAGACTAAATATCTTCTCAGTAATTCATCTGCTTTGTTCTTCTTTGACTTTAACAATATCAGAACACATTGCTCCAATCTTGGACTAAAAGATGGTGCAATTTCCTTAGATGGAGGAATTATAAGAGGCAATGATGCTGTGTATCTTGGATGCTTGTTTCAATAAGTGAAATCATCTAACAGCATGCCTTTGACAGTGAAATTGAAACTTTTCTTCGTTTGACCTAGATAGAAATTTCTCCTTTGGAATATTCTTGTCATTTTCAACCTCCATGTCATCATCTTGTATGCTCTTGTCTTCTCCTTCCTTAACATTTGGTTTTTCTTCCTTTCCTTGGGCTTTTATTTCCTCCCCTGAGATGTTTCCTCCCCTGAAGCAAATAAAATTTTATCCTCCCCTTGTTTGGAAGATCTCACTATGTACCAAAATATATCTTTCCTTATCATCTGATCTATCAATGAGAACTTGTTATCAGACAATATTGTACATGAATCCATCAATTCCTTAAAAGTTAGATTGCTGCCCTCATCACTTCTAGGTGTGTAACCTCCTATGAGTGGTGAATCATGGGGCAATAGCACATAATCCATCATTTGATAGTTTTCTGAGCCATTTTTATTCCAAAAACCTTTTTGAAGAAAAATCTTTGACTTTTAGCAGTATGCATATGATTTTATTATTGAAAATCATACTGCTCCAACCATTTTGAAGGGATCAAGTGTAGTTACAGACACTTAATCAAAATTCGGTTTAAAATAACCTCTGGTTGTGTGAGAACCAATGTTTTCAGTTATAAATAACTGCCTGTGTGTAGATAAACTCATTCAAAGAGTTTTCCTGACAGGGTTTCCAGCTCATAGTAATTGTTGCCTCTAACACAAGTGTTAGATTCACTTTTACTAGCTGTTCTTTCTATCAGATGTCCTCAGACTTGCACATTATACTTAAAAGTATAAAATGATAGATAGTGAGTTGCATCAGTTACTATCTGATCAACTAAGTCATCAATTCAATGTGAAATATCATAACTAGGTTTCAAGAAAGTAGTTTTAAGGAGTTTTAAAATTCCCAAACTCAGTCCATCATAAACCTATTATGGTCAGCAGTTAATATCTCAATTCTGCTGCTTCCATTTCACTTGAAACATCCTTTGTGTTCACATATTCATACCTGAAGTTGTTAGTCTAAAACCAAAAGAACAAAGTACAAAGTACTTGTCTTGCATTAGAATAATCATAAGACCAACTGTATGAATAACACAATTTAAATTTGTACTAGCAGCACAAACCTTTTGTAATAACAGCAGTATTAGATAAATCCAGCAGCAGTAACAAAAATTTATTTACACAAACACATTATATTGAAAATTTAAAGATTAAGCATTCCAATACTTGCTACCAAATACTGAAACCTTGAAACATCAAAAGCTTTTGTTAGCAGATATGCAAAATTGTGTTCTGAAGCAATTTTAAGAACTTGAATTAACTTCTTCTCATTGCAGTCTCTTATAAAGTGATGTCTAATTTCAATGTGTTTTGTTTTAGAATGTTGCACTGGATTTTTAATAATACAAAGTGTACTACTATTATCAATATGAATAACAGTGTTTAAGAAATTGTACCCATAATCAAGAAGTTGGTTTTGAAGCCATAGAACTTGACTAGAGCAACTTGCAGCAGCTATGTATTCAGCTTCAGTTGTTGAATTTGCCACACTTGTTTGCTTCTTACACTGCCATGAGACAAGTCTACACCCAAGGAATTGACATCCTCCAGTTGTTGACTTTCTGTCCAAGCTAGCACCAGCATAATCACTATCTGAATATGCTACCAAGTCAAAAGGAGATTCCCTAGAATACCATATACCCAACCTTGGTTGACCTTTAAGATATCTAAAAATTCTCTTGACTGCAATTAAATGAGAAACCTTTGGAATAACTTGAAATCTTGCACAAACACAAACAGGGAACATGATATCAGGTCTAGATGATGTAAGGTACATCAAAGAGCCTATCATAGATCTGTAAGTGTGTACATCCACACTCTCTCCATCTTCATCTTTCAGAAGGTGCTTCTCAGAGTCCATTGGTGTGCTTGCTATTTTTGAATCAGCAAATTGAAATTTTCTAAGTATCTCTGCAACATATTTGTCTTGACTAATAAATATGCCTTCAGATGATTGCTTAACTTGCAAACCCAAAAAGAATGTAAGTTCTCCCATAGAACTCATCTGAAACTTATCTTTCATAAGCTTCTCAAATTCTAAACACATATCTATCCTAGTAGATCCAAAGATAATGTCATCCACATACACCTGCACTAACAGAAGATCCTTCTTGTGCTGTTTGATGAAAAGTGTCTGATCAATCTTTCCTCTTTGAAATCCATTTTCTAATAAGTAGGAAGCTAGTGTTGCATACCAAGCTCTTGGTGCCTGATGAAGGCCATATAGAGCTTTCACTACTCTGTACACTTTGTTTGGATGTAATGGGTCAATGAAGCCTGGAGGTTGTGAAACATACACCTCTTCTTCAATTTTACCATATAAAAATGCACTCTTGACATCCATTTGGTAGACTGTGAAGCCTAAAAATGAAGCATAAGCTAAGAAAAGCCTAATTGCCTCAATCCTTGCTACAGGAGCATAAACCTCATCATAGTCTATTCCTTCTTCTTGTGTGTACCCTTGAGCTACTAATCTAGCCTTATTCTTAATAACAATTCCTCTTTCATCCCTTTTGTTCTTAAAAACCCATCTAGTGCCAATTACCTTTGCATTCCTAGGTAAATCAACTAGCACCCATACCTTCTGAATCTTGAACTAAAGAAGCTCTTCTTGCATAGCTTCTAACCAGCTTGAATCATCTAAGGCTTTAAGAATGTTCTTTGGTTCATCTTGTGAGAGAAAACATACAAACAAGCAAGAGTTTGAAAGCTAATGCTGCTTTGAAGCATAAAGGGCATCAAGAAGCCCTTGTTGGTCTGAAGACATCAATTGTTTTCTTGTCTTCACACCTGACTATACATCTCCAATCACATTATCTAGGGAGTGAACTTTGTGAATTCTTGTTTGTGGAGTAGAAGGAACTTGATAATTTGATGGAAGATTGTTGAAATCCACC
This sequence comes from Artemisia tridentata subsp. tridentata, assembly GCA_021014915.2. NCBI lineage: Eukaryota > Viridiplantae > Streptophyta > Magnoliopsida > Asterales > Asteraceae > Artemisia > Artemisia tridentata. Next base: position 78,266,036 of record CP139504.1, read on the forward strand.
TCATTATCTGAGAATTCTGCTTCTTTTGTTTCTGAAGGGCCAGCAGCAGAGTCATTTGGCCGAACAGCAGAATCAGTAAGCTTAGCAGCAGAATCACCAGCAGAAAAAGATACACTACTAGCAATAAAATTTTATTTGCTTTAGGGGAGGAAACATCTCAGGGGAGGAAATAAAAGCCCAAGGAAAGGAAGAAAAACCAAATGTTAAGGAAGGAGAAGACAAGAGCATACAAGATGATGACATGGAGGTTGAAAATGACAAGAACATTCCAAAGGAGAAAGTTCTATCTAGGTCAAACGAAGAAAATTTTCAATTTCACTGTCAAAGGCATGCTGTTAGATGATTTCACTTGTTGAAACAAGCATCCAAGAGACACAGCATCATTGCCTCTTATAATTCCTCCATCCAAGGAAATTGCACCGTCTTTTAGTCCAAAATTGGAGCAATGTGTTTTGATATTGTTAAAGTCAAAGAAGAACAAAGCAGATGAATTACTGAGAAGATATTTAGTCTTGAAGAACAGAAGTGTTTGAAAGATCTTCACAAGTCCTCATTTAATTCAGAAACATGTTGAAATGGATTCACATGTTTAGGGGAGGATTGTTGGGAATTAAATATTCAAGAAGTTAAATATCGGGTTCTAATCAAAGAAATACGTTAAGTGTGATTCTGCTGCTAGTGCATTATGGTTCCTGCTGTTAATGTTGTTCCTGCTGCTAGTGATAAATGATTCTGCTGCTAGGCTTAACATTCTGCTGCTGTTGATCCTGCTGCTAATGATACTTGTTCCTGCTGATAGCGATAACTCATTGCTGCTGCTAGTGAACATTCTGCTGCTGAATGGATAAGATTGAAAAGATATTATTTGTATTTTGGTCAACAATATACGGTAGATAATATCTTACCCCATGTGCTTAGTTAACAAGTTGTGTACACAGATACATGTTGTATCTTATGTACTGACACACTCAAGAGATAAGTTAACAAAGTAAGTCGGCTAGACTTTATACAATATTGTAATAGATCTCTTGGACTATAAAAGAGATCTTAGACTTGTGTTTTAGGGTAGACGTTAAGAATCCATGCATGTGTTATTATTAGAACATATAATTGTTAAGACTTAGAACAAACACAAGAATTTCACAAGTTGTAAAAACTTAAGATTCAAGGTTGTAACCCTAGTGATATTTCAAGATCACTCGTATTATTATCATTAATAATATTGAATCTTTTGGTGTTAATCTCTCATTGTTCTTTGTCATAGAACTAACACAACCATTCCATTTCCACAACACAAATCACCTTTTAAGTGTGGCTAAGTAAATTCCGCGTACTTAATCATATTAACTCAATATATCATACACACAAAGAACGTAAGGTTTAACCACCTTAACCGTGTGACCAATCCTAACAAGAGGTATCAGAGCCAGATTTCCAAACTTGTTTTTGGACCACTGCTTTTGTTTGAATGGGCCTTAGAACAGTGTTTGATGCATGTTTGAAAAATGTTTTTGCACCCTTAGCTGTTGATTTTGGGTTAATAGTCATAAATGGTCGAGCAGCAGGAATAGTTTGTTTAGCAGCAGGAACCATTAGTCTAGCAGATGAAGAAGAAACTCCTGCTCAGATGGCACTTATGGCTTTTTCTGCTACTGAGGTACAAAATCATAAAGCTTGTTCAAATACTTTCACTGCTCTTAATGCTCTACAGGTTTTAATGAAACAATTTGATGATCAAAAGATAGAGTTAAGTAAGACTTTTCAAAACTTTATAAACTAAGCCATCAAGTGCCATCTGAGCAGGAGTTTCTTCTTCATCTGCCATAAAGCTCCAATCAAAACCTAAGCCATCAATAGCTACCATAGCTTTTGGCTCAATAACCTCCTCTGTTTTGGATTTGCTTCCAAAACCTCTATTCTTGCTATCTTGCTGCCTTGGTCTTCTACAATCTCTTGAGAAATGACCCATCATGTGACCGTTATAGCACTCTATCTATGACTTATCAAAACCAGCAGCATCAGTGTTGCTGATTATGAGCTTCTTCCCCGTCTTGTGATAGAACTTCTTGGCTCTCATGCTAAGAAGAGAAATTTGCCATTTCAGATCCATTTCCTCCAGATCATCTTCATGAATCTCTTGGAGGTCTTCATAAGAAAGCATGGACCCATTATTCTGACTTGTAAGAAAGGCACAACAAGTCTTTTCATCCAAAATACTTATGGTACTACTTGATGAACTAGCAGCACCAACATCATCAACAACTTTCACCTCTTCACTTGATTTTGAGGTACTAGGAGTTGACATAAATGCCTTGTTCCCAGTATTAGAACCAGTACCTCCATTCTTCTTCAAATCTTGCTCCACAATCTTGAAGTTGCTATACAAATCCATCAGTTCCATGATGTCTAGGTCTGGCTTGTTCTTCCAGACAACAACATGCATAGCCCACTCTTCTGGTAAGCTTCTCAGAAATTTTGAGTTCAAATCTTCTTGAGGCATTTCAATCCCAAGAATAGCCAGTTGGCTCACAATATTCTGAAGCCTATCAAACATGTGGTCAAGAGATTCATTGTATGTAGAGGAGAAGTTTTCAAACTGCTGCTTGAGCAGTGTCTTGTGGGTTTTCTTGGTGGCTTCATTTCCACCATACCTGGCAATAATAGCTTCAAATAACGACTTGGCATCCTTGAACTTGCTGAAGTTTAGAAGTTGATCATTGGGAATGGTCATCATCAGCATGCTTCTTGCCTTCAAGTCATTTTTCTTCTTTATTCTATCTTCTGCAGATAATGGCTTTGTCTGCAGAGTTGAAACAACTTTACCGTCCACTGTTGATGTAGCGGTGATAGGCTGGTAAGAGTTTCCATCTTCTATGATTTCCCAAAGTGCATAATCTTGCACTTGGAAATATTGCTCTATCCTCAGCCTCCACATCTCAAACTCATTTTGTTTGAGCATGGGAATCTTTGCAGCAACATTTGTCTGAATAGATTCAACATCCATTTCTTAAGCTTCTTCTTCTAAATCAATAATATCAGCCTGACGCTCTGATACCACTTGTTAGGATTGTTCACACGGTTAAGGTGGTTAAACCTTACGTTCTTTGTGTGTATGATATATTGAGTTAATATGATTAAGTACGCGGAATTTACTTAACCACACTTAGAAGATGATTTGTGTTGTGGAAATGAAATGGTTGTGTTAGTTTTATGACAAAGAACAATGAGAGATTAACACCAAACGATTCAATATTATTAATGATAATAATACGAGTGATCTTGAAATATCACTAGGGTTACAACCTTGAATCTTAAGTTTTTACAACTTGTGAAATTCTTGTGTTTGTTCTAAGTCTTAACAATTATATGTTCTAATAATAACACATGCAAGGATTCTTAATGTCTACCCGAAAACACAAGTCTAAGATCTCTTTTATAGTCCAAGAGATCTATTACAATATTGTATAAAGTCTAGCCGACTTACTTTGTTAACTTATCTCTTGAGTGTGTCGGTACATAAGATACAACATGTATCTGTGTACACAACTTGTTAACTAAGCACATGGGGTAAGATATTATCTACCGTATATTTGTTGACCAAAATACAAATAATATCTTTGCAATCTTATCCATTCAGCAGTAGAATGTTCACTAGCAGCAGTAATGAGTTATCGCTATCAGCAGGAACAAGTATCATTAGCAGCAGGATCAACAGCAGCAGAATGTTAAGCCTAGCAGCAGAATCATTTATCACTAGCAGCAGGAACAACATTAACAGCAGGAACCATAATGCACTAGCAGCAGAATCACACTTAACGTATTTCTTTGATTAGAACCCGATATTTAACTTCTTGAATATTTAATTCCCAACATGTATCTTTCAACATACCTCTCTCCAAATAGTATTGTTGCTTCCGCTTTCCTAACAACATCTCCATCATCCTTTAGTTATAACAATACACCTTCCATAAGAAAACCACATGCCTCATCGTGCGATCATCTTACATTGATAGTGAAGAGCTACATAACTTCAATGATGAAGTACTTTTTATGCTAACCAACATCTGCAAAAACATTACTAAGCTCATTGCTTTCATTAACTTGCTTCATCATTCTTAACATCACACATTATGATGGATGTCCACCGATTAAGGGGGAGAGAAATTCATTCACATAACTGTCTCTTCACATTAAAGAACATGTACTCATGTTTCTTACATCCTCAAGTACCAACACTTAGGTTCACACCATTTAGTTAAAATCAGTTCACAAAATCACAAAGTGATTCAAACCTTATTAACCTAATATCACAGTTTTATACCAATACCTCATCAAGAGAAAAACACATTATGTGTTTAACAAATCTCTTAAATGTGAACCATCAAGTCTCATTAGACTTTGACTAGGATTAGTGAAACCAAATCCATAGTTATAAATGAATAGACCTTAGTTTGAACCCTCGTTTGATCAAAAAACGACAAAACAGAACAAATCAATTTTTGGTCCCACGGTACCCTTCGATAAGAAGGACGGAACCAAAAATTTGGTTTCGCCAAATCTGCGGGTACCAGGTTCTGTTTTTAAACATTCATAACAGACAACCTTCTCACAACCAATGATTCTAGGATTTATTTTCACAACATCATTCTCTAGAACAACTTCATTGTCTATAACATCTTCTAGAACACCATCATAGGATCCCATCCTTTTCATTCTTGATACATATCAAGCACGTCATTGTCAGTGCAAATAGAACCATCACTCTCAACACGTTGGTCCAACCAACACTCTCATTATATGATGTCATTTTCATTTTCATATAGGTATATGGAATCTCTATTCCTAAGTGATCATTATATTCACTTCCTTCATTTGAGCATTTATAATCTTTGGTAGATGATAATATCATAACCTTAACCGCCTTCAATACTCTTATAGCACTTGCTATACAGTTTCTGAATTCATTATAACCACCACCTTCCATCACCTCTTTCACTAATCATCAACCCCATGGATTAGCGAAAAACCTACTTGCAACAACCTTTAGTTATCAATTGAGTTATCACTAGTAAACTAACACCAACACTAGAATCACTAACTTTAACTCCACTTCATATCCTCATCATAGGCATTGTTTTGTAGGAGTATATTCTTGTAAATGTAATTCTTATTAGAAGATTACACTCTTTATAACATGGTTTACTAGATAATCACGATTGATATCACAATTGGTATGCTGCATCATATTTTTCTTTGATTAGACAATCAAAATTGGTAAGTTGCATGTGATTAGATTATTGATATGTTGCATCTTATTTTTCTTTGAGATAAAATATATTGCACTAACCATTACATTGTAGGTGCTTCTTGATGTCCTCAAACCAGGAGAATTATCAGTCTAGTACTCATATTGCATCGTCTATACACATTGGTCGTATATGACATATATGTCTTAAGACATAGTCCCTATTGTGCTAATTTTTGTTTTGTAGGTTTATCTTGACACCCTAAAGCAAGGGGGAGCCTTCGTCAAACATTTTTTAGGATGCATCATATACACGCATTGGTGTATATCACATACTTGTCCAAGGACAAATATTGTTTTATACTAATCTTTATTTTGTAGGATTCTTCATCCTTGGATCATATACGTCGGTACCCTAGCAACGGGGAGTATTGATCAAGGGGGAGCATATCATGTACTAATCCTTGTTTTGTAGCATTCATAATCCTTACATCATATACGTTGGTACCCTAGCAACGGAGAGTATTGATTAAGGGGGAGCTACAGTCAAGGGGGAGCATGTTCGCATTCTTAAGAATTCTCATTCTTCGACAAACTTTTGTGTTTCGACAAAAAGGTGGAGATAGGCCAAGATAGTCCAATATAGCTTACCCACGTGAATCGTTGGATATATGCATTTCATTCATCATGCATTTTTCATATATATTCTTTTTATGTTGCACACTACTAATCTTGATGTAGGTTAAGAGTCTTAATTTGATCCATGGATCCGCTAAACAACCTAGGGAACGCAACAACCATAGGAGATTGGAGTAGTCTATTTAACTTCACTAGGGATGATGCAATCTCACCATTTCGGGGAGAAATGAAGTTAACTCCAAGGACACACCCTTTTTGCTTTGAAAAAAAGGGGAGAAAGGTGTAAACGGAGAAAGTAGTAGGCTAGAAGAGTTGAGAAAGGTGTAAACAGAGAAGGTAATATTAAAGGTAGTACCGACACAAGTAACTTTTTACATTTTACTTTCTATCACGTTTACATATTTTGTCATCATCAAAAAGGGGGAGATTGTTAGTGCAAACAGCCTCGTTGGGGAGATTGTTAGTGCAAGCAGTTTCGTTTGTTTGTTGGGAATTAAACCAACAGTTGGTACCGTTCATTGAAAGTTAGTACGGTTGAAGATTTACTGAAGTATACATCAGCAATTGGTACTGCTGATACATTGAAGTTAGGACTGCTTACAAGATCATGATTTGGTTCAAACATTACCTTCAAGTAATTCCAGACTTCTCTATCATAAGCTTGTTCTGGTGTCTTATTACCAAATCTTTCTTTGAGTAATTTCCATAGAGCTATCATATCTTCTCTATCAAAATTATAAACCATGTGAAGAAAGATTACAAACCTTCTAGAAGAACCATCATGCCTCTTAATATCATAATAAATTGTTTTCCCATGAGGTCCAGACTTATAATCAACAATGGGTTGTTTAACACTTAAAGGTTGTGCATCCATGGCTTCTCCTTCAGGTTTTCCTACAGAGACAATTACAAGTTCAGTGTGAGCTTGCATTTGTTCTTTAGCAACAGCTTGCTCAGTTTTTTGTTGTTCTCTGCTCTGTTCTTTCTCTGCTTTTTGCTCACTCGTCTTCTTTTTACTGCTTTTTCTTTCCAACTGTTCACCTGCTCTCTTTGAACTTGTTTTCTCTTCTTTCTTTTCTTCACTGCCCTTCACCACCTCATCATTCAAGAAGCTTTCAGTCTTTATCTTGGCAGTTGCATATAATTCTTCAATTCTTTTATCATCCAAGAATTTCAAATCCTTCAGTTTCCAATTGTCCACATTCTTCAAATACCTGCACATTAAAGCTCTTTTTTGTGCTGGAGTGGGTGGCTTGTTCTTCTTAGCTACATATCTTTGTGCTGCATACAACTTCTTTTCTGCATCAAAAATTTCTTTCAACATCCTGGCTTTTTCATCTACTGAGTACTGATCTTGCTCTTCTTTAGTTAGTTTCTTAGCAAACTTACAATCAGCTTCAACCTGAGCCCTTTTCTCATCCCATGAAGCTATTAACTCTGCATTTTTAGCATCTTTTTCTTCTTGTATTCTCTTTTGTTCCAAAATTATCTGATGTTCTGCTTCATACTGTTGTGCGTATTTCTTAGCAACTTCAGCATCAAGTTGCTCTTGCTCTTCTTTTGATAATGGTTTTGCCACAGGCTCTTCAGTAAGAATCCCTTTACCTTTGCCTTGTACCTGTGGAGTTGATTGTTTAGCTTTTAGATTTGATGATGGCTCTTGTATCACAACACCTTTGGTTACTGGTTTTGATGTCTTCAACTCAGTAAGTACACTAACAGCAGTTGTAAAAACCTCTGGTGTAGCAGTACTAGCTTTTGTACTACCAGCTATAACTGGCTCACTAGCAGCAATAACTGGACCACTAGCAACACTAATACCCTGATCAGTAGCACTATCAGCAGTTGTAACCTTGCCCAAATACCTATAAATCACCACTTGATTCCCTTGGTTATCAGCAACTAAATATTCCATTGGATCACTCTCTTCACCAATACTTTCACCCTCTTTAGCCTCCCCTGAAACTTTGCCGTCATTCCTCCCCTATTTGGGAGCATCCTTAGAAGCTTCAGAAGATTTAACCTTGTGTTTGGGAATTCTTGATCCTTTGACTCCTTTTAAATACCTAACCCTTCTCTTCAAAGCTTTTATCTCCCCACCTTGAGCTTTGATGACTCCACCTTGAGCTTTGATGACTCCATCTTGAGAAGCAGTTGTTGTTTGCAGATCAACAATTTGTGCAGAAAACTTGGCACAGGTGTCCTTCAATTCATTCAAAAGTTGCATACTATCCTCACCACTTCGGCTTGTGTTACCTAGCCCGAGAGGTAGATCATTGGAAAAGTTAAGTTCAGTCTCACCCCTAGGATGAACATCTGAACCCCCCATTGTTTCCATGTGACTGGGTACTTCACCTGAATCAGTTCCATGAGGACCTGACTCATTAGAAGTTGTCTTGGTTCGGGTCTTAATGATGTTACCACTGTCCTGTGCTGCTTCTAAGCTAGACACAGTAGTGGCAGCCCTTGCCAACATGTCACTCTCCCCACCAATGACAGCCTCATCTGCAACAGTTGGTATAGAACCACTTGCCTGAGGTAGGTCAGTGTTCTTGGTGTGAGTCCTACGTTTATAGGTCTTTTGTTGTTGTTGATGAGATGTTGCCAAAAGTGTGGGTGTGTGATGGGTACCAGCTGGGATTGCTGAACCTTCACCCATTTGGGTTTGGGCTAGTGCCACCATTGTTGGAAACAAAGGTGTCACTGTCCCTGAAAAATCTTTTTCATCCCTCCTCATATTAGCAAAAACCTTTTTGGTAAGGCAGGGAGTGGAATAAACTCTTTTGTGACTTATCTTATTTTCAAATTGGTTGTCCAAAAAGAGTTGCAAAAAACTTGGATATAGAAAATATTTACCTGAAGAATCCAAGTTCTTAACCATACTATCAAAAATTAATTTTGAAAAATTAAATCTTTGTTTATTTTTAGCTAAACAAATTATAGCAGAAGCTAAATTACTGCTAAATTCATTCCACGCAGTGGTCTTTGGACTTAGACACACTAAGACAGTATGAATTAAGAATTTCCACTGAGGAGAAAAATTACCTTTATAAAACTTTAAAGCATCTGTTTTTCTCTCATAGCCCATCAATGAAAGTTTTTCAAAGATTGTAGTATTTGGAAGCTTCTCAACTCCGTTAGCATCATCTAGGAGAAGATCTCTTCGAATAGACGCCTCTGTAATGACAATCCTCTACCCATCTACAAGGGCATGGATTTGTACTTCCCCATTAATAGTTTTGACCTTAGCAGATGACCAAAACTTGATAATGTTAGAAGTATATGTAGTAGGTTTTACTATTAATGCAAACTTAATATAGCTTGCATTAAGGAAATCAATGATATCAGTAAAATCTACAGACTCATTGGATTTTTCTAAAAAGGCAACATTATTATGAGGTTCGGTAAAAGTTAGGTTCGACATTATGATTTGATTTGGGGTTTTGCAATATGACGATTAAAATTCGTTTAGGCCATAGAAGAGAGAGAGTAATGTGTGCGTGAATATGATTATGTGCCGCAGTTGGGGATTTATACCCTTTAAGTAAAAAGTGACACAAATGTACCCTGCACTCCCAAACAGTACTAACGGATACCCAACAGTACAAAGTTTACACTAGCAGTACAATTTATTGCCTAGCAGTACAAACTTTGTGCAAAAACTTTTTCTCAGCAGTATGAACTCAATTTTCTTTTAAAACCATACTGCACTCATACATTTGGAAGGGATTAAGTGTAAAGGAAGACACTTAATCAGTTTTGGTGATATTGTTGTTCTTGTATTACAACACAGTTTACTGTTTCAGTGTTAATAGTCTTCTAAGTATCCAAGAAACCAAACACCCCTTTAACATCAGGGGAAACACAGATATCATAAACTAATAATAATAACTGGGGTTTATATACACATAGGTTACTAAACTTTCAAGTTTTATTCACTTTTCATACCGATCTTTTTTTTTGTTCAATCAGGTTACCGAACTATCAAAATGTGACATTAAAGTTACTGAACTTTCAAAGTGTGTTCAACCAGGTTACCGAACGACTAAAATGACCAAAATACCCTCATTCTTATTTTTGTTAACTACATAAATGGTCCCTGTGGTTCATCCGGCGTTACGGATTCAGTCCAGTTGTCGTTTTTTTTTTTAATTTCGAAAAAAAAAATTAATTTTTTAAAAAAAGTTAATTTCGAAAAAAAAATTCTTAAAAAATTTAATTCGAAAAAAAACATTATTTCGAAAATAAATTTATGAAAAATAAATTAATTTCAAAAAAAATTAATTTTGAAAAAAATTAATTTCGAAATAATTTTTTTTTCGAAATAAAAAATTGTAAAAAAAAATTCGAAAGAAAAATAAAATTTTCTAAAAAAATTAGAAAAAAAAAACATTATTTTTAAAATAAATTTATGAAAAATAAATTAATTTAAAAAAAAATAATTTCGAAAAATATTAATTTCGAAATAATCTTTTTTTTCGAAAAAAAAAATTCTAAAAAAAATTTCGAAAGAATTTTTTTTCGAATTAAATTTTTTAAAAAAATTAAAAAAAAATTCTAAAAGAAAAATTTTTTCGAAAAAAAATTTCTAAAAAAAAATTTTTTTTTTCGAAAAAAAAATTTTGAATTAAATTTTTTAAGATTTTTTTTTTCAAAATTAAATTTATTTTCGAAATTAACTTTTTTAAAAAAATTAATTTTTTTTTCTAAATTTAAAAAAAAATTGAAAAAAAGACAACTGGACTGAATCCGTAACGCCGAATGAACCACAGGGACCATTTATGTAGTTAACAAAAATAAGAATGAGGGTATTTTGGTCATTTTAGTCGTTCGGTAACCTGGTTGAACACACTTTGAAAGTTCAGTAACCTTAATGTCACATTTTGATAGTTCGGTAACCTGATTGAACAAAAAAAAAGATCGGTATGAAAAGTGAATAAAACTTGAAAGTTTAGTAACCTATCTGTATATAAACCCATAATAACTGCATTCAAATATCATAAACTTGTATGAATTGGAAAAGTTAAGTAATATATAAACTAAGTCAAAATAAGTTTACATTTACATGGTCAAAATATATAAACAAAAGATACATTAAGAAATAAATAAACTATCTTCAATACTTTTTTAAACACCAACTATTTTCTCTCTTGTGTCTTCTATTACTTTATTCCTATCATCTACTTTCTTCTGATGTCCAAAATGATCTTTAAATCTTCCTTGTTCTTTTCTTCCAGCCTCTTTATACGGCTGTTGTAAAGTTCTATCAATGTTTTTTCAGTATCATACTGGCCAGAATTGCATTTATCCCAAATTTTTTGGGATATGTTAAAATGTTTCTTTAACTTTTCAGGGATTGGTGGAGGAGTATCATCCCTTGGGCGTTTGTTTTTGTTTGAAACAGGAGTTGAAGAGGATTCAGCCATTGGAATTTGAAATATAATATCTAATAAAAATATCGAAGGAGTTGTATATGAACGGTTGATTATGAACGGTTTTCCAATCGATAGGTATAAATAGGCTGAAGAGGTATATGAACGGTTCCCAATACTTTAGGCGGGAAGAGGGACCATGGAAATGCGCCAAAAGTAAACAGATGGATAATATTGGTCCGATTTGGTTTGTGTTTGGTTTGGATTGACTAGTGTAGTTGATTTGGAAGTGTGTTTGGTGTTGGATTGACTAATTGACTTGTTGATTAGGGTAATTGATATTTTCTATATTAATGATATTTTCTATATTAATGATATTAAATCTGATTAGGGTTTGACTCGACAAAATGAAACCGAGGGAATGTTTGGAATGATTCGGGATCGGGTTCATTCTTATTGACCCGAGGGAAGTGTGTGCGTTAAGGGTGTTAACCATTGGAAGTGTGTGCGTTAAGGGTGCGTTAACCCCTTAACGCCACGTTAAGGTGAGCTAAAAAAAATCATTTCTACCCCCTCTAAAGTACTATGTATCCGTTGTCTTTAAAAAAAAATTACAAAACACCCCCTTGGTTCTTAAGCGGGATAATCAAATTCAAATTCAAAATTCAACTACAAGCGGGATAATTTAATTTCAAATTCAAATTTCAGGGTGCCTATATATACAACACCACCAGAGTATTATTATCACACACACAACTCACACACAGATTCTCAACAATGTCTCGCAAAGATTTCTCCCAACAATTCCCAACTCACCTTGACTTCTCCCAACAATTTCCAACTCACCGTGGCTTCTCCCAACAATTTCCAGAACAACACGACTTTGCCCAGCAATTTTCAAATGAATTGGTGAACACTCCACCGGAAGATATCTTTCCGGTGTTCACATCGGAAAATGAACCGGCCAACAATCCACCGGCTATGGAAGAACAACCAAATCCACCGGTTGTGGAACAACCGGCAAATCCGTTTGGACTGAGTGAGGATGAACTCCGACTTCTGGAGCAAGATGAGGAAGTGAGGAGAGAAATAGAACAACGCGAACTAGAAGAGGAAGCTGCTCGTATGGAGCAGGAGAGAAATTGGTTTGATATTATGAAAGGAAAGTATTATGATGGTTGTCAGGATCCCGATCCTGATCTTAGGATCTTACGATTTTACGATACTACAATGCAAAAACGATCCGGATCTTACAAAGGATCTTTAAAAGCTTAAGATCTTATAGGATCCCGATCTTTACCAGAGGATCTTCAAAACTACTATGATCTGATCTTACTTTTCTCGAACCACAAACTAAAAAAGTATGCAATGTATTTTGTAGAATTAAAAAAAAAAAAAAAAAAAAAAAAAAAAAAAAAAAAAAAAACATGTTAATATTCTTAAAAATTTCATAATCATAATTTAAGACAACATTTCTATGAAATATTTACATAATTTGTGTTTATGATATATATTAATTTATAGATTTGTATAATATTACAAAAACTATTAACAAAATGACATTATTGTAGGATCTTAAGATCCCGATCCGATCTTACAATCTCGATCTTGCAAAGACGAAATCGATCCTAAATAGGATCCCGATTTTGAAAACCTTGTGAGACATTTCGGATAAAAACGGAACACACGAGGGCTATTGGACTATTCGAGACATGCTACCCGTAGACTAACATATTTGGATTTATTGGACTATTCGTTTGGTTATTGTTTGAGTTACGGATTGGTTTAGCGTTCAAGGTTTAGGGTTCAAGGTTTAGGGTTTAGGGTTTAGGGTTTGTATAAATACTCGTTATATTATAAATTACTCGGAAAATTGATTTTCAATAAAGTCTTTTGACTTGGAAACGTTCGCTAAATGAAAGAGTCATAGCGAAATTTTGTTATTTCCAAAGATTAATTTTGTCGTAAGTCCAAACTTGTTTTAAAACATAAAACAAATATATATACCTTGTACTAAAAAAGGGGATTATGGGAAAATACCGACGATTACCAATTGACTCATCTTATTTGATATGTTTGTTGTGAGTTATCTCTTTGACTTCTTTTTGTCATCTCGTCTCGACTGGAGTTATCGTCAATACTCTTCTCGACTATTCGGTTATTCATTTTTTTGGAGTGAGTACTCGTTAGTCCGTGTTCTCTACCGTTACACGAATGATGATACCAAACCCTTTTAAAAGGCTAAAACGAGATTATTTTTGGAAATGAGAATGATTAACTTTTGAAAACTCTTGCGCATTTGATCTTTTTGGTGAATATCGTGCCGAGTAAGTTGCGTTGCGATACGTTGCGTTAAATCGTTTGATATGATATTCATTTTCTTTAACTTTTACAAAATTTGAATATATTAGAGTATTTTATTTTGTTTTGTCGGTGGATTTTAGTGTGACTTAATCTTAATACCGCCAATTTTGTCCATATAATATTCAATTACGGATAACCGATACCCGCGGGGAAACCTGAAAAACCGATGGATAATATTAATCGGGTATCCGGTGGGATATGGGGCGGGTACGGGTATATTATAAACGGGTTTGGGTACGGGTACACTAAAACCCGCCCCGAACCCGAACCGTTGCCATCCCTAGTTACCGGCTATAGCCGGTTTTAACCGCCACGTCAGCACCACTAGCCTTTTCTTTTTTTTTTATTATTTTTTTTTCTTCTTTTACAAATCTTGCCACGTCATTTATAGTTAAACCAAACCACAAATTCAATAGTCAACCGGCAACTAATCCCTTTACCCGATCATTTGTAAACACACACAATAATCAATAAACCCTAATCAAAACACATATTCTTCTGGCAAACACAAACACGCAAATAATGAATCCAAATAACAACAAAGGTATGTTTTTTAATGTTTTCACATATCAGTTGGTGATTGATTGTACAATAATTAGTATCAGGCTTTTGATCTATAAATGGTGCTGTTAGTGGTTGTTACCGATTCTAATGTAAAATGGGGTTGTTTTGTATTTTATAATGGTTGTTATGCTATGTCTAATGTATGCTCTGTTTTTTTTTGTTTTCCATACTCTGATTTTCGTATACATAATGGTTGTTATGCTATGTCTAATTAAGTGTTTTGTGTCTTGAGTATTTTTTGTTGCCTGTTTGTGAGTACACTGAGAGGTCTAAATCAATGAGAGTATTGGAATGTGCCTAGTTTGTGATTGGCCAGTAATGAGAGTACGTAGTAGACTTGTTTATGCTTGGCAACCAATGAGAGGTCCAAATGCAGCCTATTAGAGTACACTGAGATGTCTATTGAGACTACAAATACAGGCTTTTGAACTGTTTGTGAGTACCCTGAGAGGTCCAATGTTTGTGAGAACACTGAGAGGTCCAATTGAGACTTCAATTGCAGCCTAGTTGGCCACCAATGAGACTTGAAATGCAGCCTAGTTTGTGCGACATTGCTTCATTGTTTGGGATACCACAAAAGAGGACCAAATATGAGAACACAATGGATTCTTCTGCAATGGTAAACCATCAAAAGGTTTTTATTTGATTGTGATATAGTTTAACATTTGAATCAATAAAATTGATCTAACAGTTGTTATTTGTAGATGTCATACAAATTTCTTCTGATTCAAGCAGTTCAGAATCAAATGATGGTGCTCTCAACATCCTTCCTGGCCTCCTTGCTTGGTTTTATCCAGAGCAACATTCTGATGCAAGTACTGATACTTGGGAAGTGGAACCTATCCAAGCCATTGAACCTCCAGAGGAACTCCCATCTCAAGCTCCTATCCTGGCTCTCCCTGTGCAAGTTCAAATACAAGTTGAAAAGGCACACAAAAATAAATTTACTCAGGATATTGTCTTGGGAATGCCGTGTAGGAAGAATCTTATAGGTTTTGGAACACCTTCTAGCAGCCATGGGAAAGGCAAGAGGAAGATGGTTTAGGGGTTTAGAATATACATTAACAACTTTTGTGTTTTGTAAATGGTATTTGGTTAAATTCTGACATTTAATTTGGATACTGATTTTCCCTTATGTATGTACTGTATTATGTTTTGAATATTCTCCTTTCTGTATTCCCCAACAACTTGCTGGTTTTGGTTTTCAAAATATGAATAAAAAGTCTTCAATGTTCAAAAAAAAATGGTATCAATTTGTGTTTTGTTAATGTAATTAATAAGGGTACAATAACTGGTAATTATGTAAGTATTTTGGTTTGTTAAATGGGTAGCAGTTTTTGTTCTTGATGTGATGGTTGCACAGTGTAGTACATTTGCGATTATTAAGATAATGATATATAACATTTGGAGCCAAAATTTTGATTTATTCAAGTTTATGCTTTAATTAACAGGTTCAAAGGCAAAAAATTTAAATAATTCAATTGTTAATTTCAAATTAGAACTTGGAGCCAAAATTTTGATCCAAATTTTTTAAATCACCTAATTACAAGCAGTTACCAAGAATAACGATTCATATTCTTGGTATACCCTTTTTTCTCTCCTTAAAAAAAAGACTGCAAAGAAAACACAAAAATCAAATCTTCTATCGCCATTACTCTCCAAGCTAAGCCAGAATCATTTTCTTTTACCCTTTGTTGCTCAAGAGTCATGGAAATTGAACCCATTGTTGATAATCAACCATTGGTTCCTGCTGATGATATTGAACTTGATGATAACGACTTAGGATATGAATCCGAAAAGTATTCAGATGATGAAGATATAGATGCGCCTGGAACCAACCAACCAGAAATGATACTAGCTAAGAGGGGCATAACCAGGCTAAAAAAGTTTCGCCTGAAGTATGGCCAACCTGGTGGAATAAAGCTCAAGGTAACCTTCGATGCATTTAGTAGGGTATCAGGGGAACACAGAGCACTGTTTTCAAGTTTTTTAGGAGATCTGCTTCGTGAGCAACTAATTAACAACATTGTGTTAATCTTTGCAGAAATTTTTTGATGTTGACGTGACATTCAGAAAATTGATAATGACTCGTCTTGGTCAACTGCTAAGGAATTTCAGAATGAAGCTCAGAGAAAAATGCATTTTGCCCAACCTAAATACACCTTCCAAACTGACTGAAGTCCCGGCCAAGTATAGTGCAATTGTGAATTCAGCAGAGTGGGTCGAGTTTGTAAACTACACGACCACCGATGCATACAAGGTTTTAATTAGTCATCTTTATTTAAGTCTATATGTCATTTCATAATTTTCAGTTTGCAGCATTACCGCATCTAAACGCCTTATGATTTTGTGTTTTTAGGAGAAATCTGATAAAGCTAAAATGGCGCGTTCCCAAAATATTTATCAGCATAAAATGGGACGAGGTGGATATGTTTATGTCAAAGAGAAAATGGTAAGATTACATAATGTTTGTTTTACAAATTGAGAGACGATCAGTATGAGAAATGAATCTATTTACATTGCACAATTTGCACATTTGCATTTAATACCCTCATATTTTTTATTATCTTGGTTTAACTGTATGTGTATGCATCCTCAAATTTTCGTTTATCTTGGTTTAACTTTACATGTGTATGCATTTGATGTTTATTAGATCCAAAATAAAGAGATTGAAGCAGATGAAGAACCTCCGCGTGATGTAATGTGGTTGAAAGGAAGGGTAAACAAAGACGGCGAATATCCAGATGATGATATTAGATCAGTGGGAGATAAACTTGTAAGTTTGAGTGCAAATTCTATTATTATGCTTATATACCAGCAGCCTTAACTGTGTACTAGCAGTAGTAACTTGTATACCAGCAGTATTAACTGCGTACTAACAGCAGTAACTGTGTACTAGCAGTAGTATATTTTTCATTGAAGTTCATGAGCAGCACTAACTCCAGCTGAGCAGCATTGACACAAATATGAGCAGCAGTTACTCTAACAGCATCAAGAAGACTTTTAATCCCAACATTTCCTATATTTTTTGTGCAGAAAGAAGCTGATGACCAGATCAAGGAAGGAACCTTGAGTCTTGATAATAGCACTGATGCCATGACAGTTGTCTTTGGTAAGGAAAAGGGCGGTTATGCAAGAGGAGTGGGAGTTGGAGTAACATACAAGAAGTATTTTGGCCTACCTCGAAGAAAACAAGAAACCTATGAAAGAATTGAGTTACTTCAAACTCAACTGGATAATGAGAGACGCGAGCGTCAAGAAAAATATAAATTGGTCAAGAAATTGTCCACCGAGATGACCGAAAAAGATGTCCAGGTCAAGAAATTATCCAGTGAGGTGGAACAAACAAAGGGAATGCTTACTCTAATGATGACACAGTTGAATAAACAAGGGATGCATATAAATTTGGCACCTGATCCATTGCCATTAGCCTCAGATGTAAGCTATTTTTTATGTTGTTAACAATTTCATTTTCGAATGCTAACACCACTGATGCTAATGATACCATGCATTGAACTTAAACTGATGAGTCAATGTATTTCTTAATTTATATTGCAGGTGACTCCAATGGCTATTGACAATATAGAGAGCAGCGCTAATGAGGTGGACGGTACTAAGCCAAGTGATGGTGTAAGTGCTAAAGATGCGAGAATTCAGGAGAATTCCAATGACCTTGTAACTTCGGAAAAGGTAACGGAAACAATGGTAAGTAATAAAACATCCGCCTTTGATTTTTGAATTTTACATACATGACTAATGTACCGTGTTTTACATATACGTATAGGAACCTGCTAAAACTGTCAGGCCTAAGCAAAAGCCTAAGTCATGACGAAACGGGTCTCCAGATTCCCAATCGCAACAAAATGTGTCATCTCTAACACAAGCACTGCCAATAGTATGTATTTCAACATGTTTCTTGTTATTCTTTTGTTTAAATAATGTAACGTGTTTTATATATAGATACAGGAACTTGCTAAAACTGTCCGACCCAAGACAAAGCCTAAGTCACGACAAAACGGGTCTCCAGATTCCCAATCGTAACAAAATGCTTCTCCAACACAAGCACTGCCAACAGTATGTATTTCAACATGTTTCGTGTTATTATTTTGTTTAAATAATTTCTGATATATACATGCAAAAATTCTTTTTTTTTAGACATTTAAGTGCAAACTATGGCACGTAAAGAAAACAAATATCGTTGCTTTGGGTACCGTATACCAGTCTAATGGAAAGCAAATTCTGCATAACCAACTACTCCCAAATGATTGCTACAAAATGTCAATTGATTCATCGTTAGTGGATGCAGCATGCATACCGGACGTAGCAAATAATGGGTTAAAGCAGTTAAGGATGGCATAGGTGGTTTCGTTGCATGGCCAAAGGATCAAGTTATTCTTGAAGAGGAGGTACATACATGTGTTTTTTCAACCTACATATATATAATTCTTCATATTTAATTCAATGTTTGATACAAGCATCTTTTGTTTACTACAGGTTACACCAACAAACCCTGTGACTAAATGTGGACAACCAGTACCATTGAAGCGCAAATTTGTATCTCTTAGTGACATAAAGCTGCAAGCTAAGTCGGTGAAGATTCAAAAGTCTTTAAATTATGGTACTTGAGAATTTGATTATGTAAGACATTACAATTGTATATTCTGTTCAGTTATATACATTGGAGTTTAATTCAATTTGAAATTTCTTTTTGTTTTTAATTATGTTATATATATATATATATATATATATATATATATATATATATATATATATATATATATATATATATATATATATATAAATATAATCATTCCAGCAGCACTAGCATAGTACAAGCAGTAGTAACTCTGCTTTAGCAGGACTAACTTAGTACTAGCAGTAGCAACTCTGCTTCAACAGTACTAACGTAGTAATAGCAGTAGTAACCCTGTGACTAAAAGATGCACTCACATAATATGGTCACGCTTATCAACATTATTCGTCACTCTTTGTTTAATTCGATGTGTAACTAAATATTACAAAATACCACACAAACTAAAAATTCATGTGACCATTGGATGAACAATAGTCACGCAAAATACACATTTCTTCACTTTAAACAGCATATGGTCACACTTATTAACACGTTTGGCCACTGTTTTTTAAATTGTATGTGACTAAATACCCAAAACAAACATGCTTTGTGTGACCAAATATTACAAAAGGCCACACAACATAAAATTCAAGTGGCCATTGGATGATCAATAGTCACACAAAATACACATTTCTTCACTTTAAACAGCATATGGTCACACTTATTAACACTTTTGGCCACTTTTTGCTTAATTGTATGTGACTAAATACCCAAAACAAACATGTTTTGTGTGACTAAATATTACAAAAGGCCACACAAACATAAAATTCAAGTGGCCATTGGATGATCAATAGTCACACAAAATACACATTTCTTCACTTTAAACAACATATGGTCACACTTATTAACACGTTTGGCCACTGTTTTTTAAATTGTATGTGACTAAATACCCAAAACAAACATGCTTTGTGTGACTAAATGTTATAAAAGGCCACACAAACATAAAATTCAAGTGGCCATTGGATGATCAATAGTCACACAAAATACACATTTCTTCACTTTAAACAGCATATGGTCACACTTATTAACACTTTTGGCCACTGTTTTTTAAATTTTATGTGACTAACTCCAAAAAAACAACACACGCTGTGTGACTAAATCATCACAAACGTCACATTTATTATATATTCATGTGGCCATAGGATGGGAAATAGTCACACAAAATACACATTTACTTGAATAAATCATCTCAAATGTCACATATATTATATATTTATGTGGCCAAAGGACGAACAATAGTTACTCTCAAAAAACATTTGTGTGACTATAAAGTGTTTACGGTTACACAAAAATGATTAATCCAACAAAACTTGTGCCTAATTTGTCACACATATTCGGGTTTTGGTCACTCTTTTTCAATGAAAACGGCCACAAACTAAACAACGTGACCATATGCCACCTACGGTGGCGCGACCTTTGGTGACACACACCAAAAAAACGTGTGTAACTATATGCATATCATCACACATTTTTGGTGTGACGAAATCCAATATCTGTACCAGTGCACCCGTAGCTAGATTAGTGTCTATTAGAATACTCCTTGCCTATGCTTGAGCCTTAGACTTTAAGTTATACCAAATGGATGTGAAAAGTGCATTCCTAAATGGTTATATCAACGAGGAGGTATATGTTGCACAACCTCCGGGATTCGTTGATTTCGAGAAACCGAATCATGTTTACAAACTCAAGAAAGCACTATATGGTCTCAAACAAGCTCCTAAAGCTTGGTATGATAGACTAAAGGCATTCTTGATTGAACATGAATATACCATGGGAGTGGTTGACAACACACTTTTCATGAAGAAACGTAATTCACATCTCATCATTGTTCATATATATGTCGACGATATTATATTTGGTTCAACTTGTCCAGAACTGTGCGATGATTTCTCTAAGATCATGCGTGACGAGTTTGAGATGAGCATGATGGGCAAATTAAATTTCTTCCTTGGTCTACAAATAAAACAAATGGAAGATGGTATCTTCTTTAGTCAATCTAAGTATAGTAAGGAGATGCTTAAGAAATTTAGTTTAGAAGAGTCTAAGCCCATGAAAACTCCCATGTCCACAGAAATTAAACTCACGAAAGATGAAGAAGGTGAGTCCGTGGATAGCACTAAGTATAGAGGTATGATAGGAAGTTTATTATACCTCAAGGCAAGTAGGCCCGATATCATGTTTAGTGTCTGCCTCTGTGCTCACTTCCAAGAGGATCCTAAAACCTCTCACCTTGAAGCGGTTAAGCGTATCTTCCGATACATTAAAGGTACTATACACTTGGGATTATTCTATCCCAAGGGGACCGGTATAGAAACTGTTGTCTATGCCGACTCTGATCATGCGGGAGATTATGTGGATCGAAAAAGTACGAGTGGCATTTGTACCTTCATGGGTTGTTGTCTAACTTCTTAGTTCTCCAAGAAACAAACGGCTCTTGCTATCTCCACGACCGAAGCTGAGTATGTAAGCGCCGGAAAGGCATGTCAACAAGCACTATGGATGAAACAAGCTCTTAATGACTATGACATCCATCTAGACGACGTTCCCATTATGTGCGATAATAAAGGTGCTATTGACTTAAGCAAAAACCCCATTCAACATTCCCGTACCAAACACATCAAAATCCGTCACCACTTCCTTCGTGATAACGTTCAGAAAGGAAACATTTCTATTGAGAAAGTTCCCTCTCAAGACAATATCGCCAACATCCTAACCAAACCTCTCAAACGAGAATCCTTCAACTATCTTCGTCTAGGTCTAGGTATGATGGAACATATTCCATAAATCTCATGACTATTAAAGTCATCTCGCGTATTCCTCTCATGACTATTTAAATATTTCACTGGAAATATTGAAGTCATCTCGTGTGTCTCGTCTCATGACTCTTTAGAGTCATCTCCTTTCGTTTAGTCTAGGTTCTTCTCGTCAAAGAATTTATTAGGTATAAATTTCTTCCTCGTTTCAAAAAGTCTCACTAAAACAGCGAGACTTATTCGTCAAAAATCAAAATGGGACAAAAATTCATCCCAGCAGATCATGGCACCACTAAAGTGGCACGGCACCGTTAAATTTAACAGTACCGTGGAACCGTGCATCTGACAATGCCCGTATTTCAGTCTTCTCTTCCAAACACTATTCACTTTTAAACTTTCCCAACTTCCTCCATTACTGTCAAAGCCAAACCTCACAATCCAAAATTCAATTACACCATTTCAAGATCATACTCAAGGCATTGATTCTCAAGATTATCAACTACTTTCACTTTTTCAACATAAATTGTAAGTCACTTGACTCTACTTTTCTTTAAATTTTGAGTCTAGGGTTTGTTCATACATGAAAAACTAAATTGGGATTTTTCAATTTTTTAGTCTTTATGAAATTAGTACTAGGATTAGATAATGTATGATTCCCTTAACATAGGATTTGCATAAACCCACTTAAATTACATATTTTGATTCAAACCTTGTTTCTTATTAGATTAAGTAGGTTTAAGAGGAATCATGTCTAGAGTACTTGCAATTAGGATTGGGAGTCATTAATATTTTAAGTATTCAAAATTTTGGCGCCAAACTCCCCAATTCCATTGTTTTTGATAAATTTCACGAAACTAGGATCATGAAACATTTTTCGTGCATTGTTGATACAAACTAAAAACGTTTTCTCATGCATACATGATCTCATGAATACTGATCGAATTACATAATTAATATGTATTTATCGACACATTCGTTTAAGCAAAAGTGAAGTTAGGAGCATTTGGGTAATCTTATTAGTTTTAAGTCTAGAGTCGAGATTACCGCACCTCCACATAGTTTACATATAGGCACACACTAGGCACGTGTCTTTAAAGCAACTATTCTCAACTTTAATTTTTCCTTAAATTTTCTTATAGGTAACAATAATGTCTCATGAGTATGATTTTGATCATCTTCTAACCGATACCTATACTCCCAAAATCTCTCGTGAACCTACCACACCCGGTAGTCACATTCGTGCCTATGCTAATCTTGAAACACGTCGGTTTCATGAAGGTCGAGTCGTTGATCCATCCTTAGTTTATCATAGGGATCAACACATCATTTAGAGCTATAGGATTCGATTGCTTGCTTCACATCAACGAGCACATTTGTCCTCGTTTTGTGTTGGAATTCTTTTGACAAGTTGAACTCGTACGTAACGAGGATCAATCTTTGTCACTTTGGTTTTGGATCCGAAACTTCAAATTCGTCTTAACTCTTGAGCAATTTGCTCAAATTCTCCGAATTCCCAATCATGGGCAATGTGCCTATACTGAAGATTGGTGTCTTGAGTCCCTCTTCAACTATCGAGAAGAGGATAGTCCATATTGTTTGTTCATACCCTCACCAACCGAACTTACCAAACTCATTTGTACTCATAAGTACTCCTCTTACCCAAATCCAACGAAAATTCGTTTAGATGAAGTTCGTCATGAACTACTTTCTTGGGCAGTCATCCTGCGAGAAAATGTTCTAAGTCTAACAGGAAATCGTGAGCAACTTCCGGCGTGTTGTGCTCATATGATTTACTGTCTCCTAACCCAACAACCGTACAATCTCGCCTACTTCTTCGCTAAGTGAATTGTACATCTCAAAGGGTAACAAAAATAAATTGATACCCTATGGGATGTTCCTAACTCGTCTTTATCACCACCTCATAAACTATCACCCATACCTTAGTGGTCCTCAATACTCACTCTTCGATCCCGTCATGAAACCTCTCAATGATTCGTATGTTTCATCCATCCTCATTTCCGAATCCTCCACTAATTTTGCACCCTTTGATGATCAAAATCATGAGGAAGTAATGCATGATCAAGATGCGAGTGTGATAAAAACAGGAGAATGCTCAAGTCATAAGTAGTTAAGGAGGGATTTATACTTCTTATTAGGATTTCTCTATGATAATTATATTAGGGATTAATACTCTTTGTTATTTTGCATGCTTGACACTTATTCTATCACCTTGCATGAACTTTTATGTGATTCTTGGATGATAGCTTATTTTGTCTCCTTTTGCTTGCATGCTTATGGATTATGTTGGGAATTATCACAAGAGAAGACTTATATATGAAGAACAGACTTAAGTTTGCTGAAGTACTTAGTTAAGTCTGTTAGTTATGATCATGTCATAGTTAAGTCTGCCAGTACAATGTTAAGTCTGGTAGACAGTTTGGATAGTTAAGTCTGGTCGACAGTGTTTAGTTAAGTCTGTTTATGATTTATAGTAAAGTTAGTTAGCTATAAGTTAGGAAAGGATACGTATGAATTAGTTATCTTATTAGAAGATACGTTTATCCTTTTATACGTTTTGTATCTAGGGTTTTCCTTAGTGTATAAAAGGAACCCTAAGGCATTGTGTTTTGGATGCACCTTACAAAAAGAATTACGAAGTTAGAAAGATTAATAGAATTACGAAGTTAGTATATTGTGTTCTTCATTGTTATTGTTAAGATTCCGCATTAACAATCAACAACCTGTTTAGAGTTTCTCACTTAGATCAATTTGGATTTATTCAAGTTGTCTATTAAGTAACACAGGCTACTTAGATCCATTAATTCGTGTGGACCTACAAGTGGTATCAGAGCCTATAAAGGGACTCTGAGTATGAAGAAACACAAAAACCTTAAACACTCATTCACTCTCAATCCTGCATAATGTCTGTCAAGAATGGTGATGAATACTCAAACCACATCAGTGATGATGAAACTTCAAATCATGAAGATGCTGCATCAGAAACCAATACAACTAAACAACAACAAAGTATCCCTGCTACAACCACTATCTCCAATATCAAACTCCCACTTTTGAAAAAGGAGGAGTATGACATCTGGGCAATGGAGATGGAACATTATCTGGAGTATATTGATAATGAAGTATGGAAAGTAATCCAGAATGGAAATTCGAAGAAAATGATCTTTGTGGGCAAAGATGGTGTTGTTAGGGTGCTTCCACCAGTCTCTGCTGCAGAGATTTAGGCTGTGGAGAAAGAGAGGAAGGCCAAAACCATTCTATTGATGGCTCTTCCCAAGGAGCACTTAAGAAGATTCCATGGTATGGACGATGCTAAGGAGATCTGGGAGGCTATCAGAACAAGGTTTGGAGGGAATGCTAACTCCAAGAAGATGCAGAAAGCTGTCCTTAAACAAGAGTTTGAAGCTTTCACAGTGACTAGTTCTGAAGGTTTGGAGAAAGGCTATGATAGATTTCAACACCTCCTCTCTCAATTGGAACCCTATGGTGTTGCTGTATCCAATGAAGATGCTAATCATAAATTTCTCAGATCATTGCCAAAAGAGTGGTCAAGTGTGGCAATGACCATGAGGATGAAAGATGATGTTGACACTTTGTCAATTGATGACTTGTACAACAATATTCGGGTGTTTGAACATGAGATCAAAGGGGTCTCAAAAGGCATCTTCCAGTGCTACTAATGTTGCTTTTGTCTCCCAAAGCAAGAGCAGTACTAACAAAGTTAAATCTAGTAGCTATACTTCTGGTGCTTCTTTAAGTAATACAAGAGAAAGAGAAGTCCCAGCTGGCTTTGTTGATGAAGTTGTTTATTCTCTCTTTGCAAAGAATTCAGAAGAACCAGATCTTATCAATGATGACCTTGAGCAGATTAATGATGTTGATATTGAGGACATGGATATAAAGTGGCAGATAGCCATGATTGCTCTCAGGGTGAAAAAGTTCTATAAGCAGATTGGGAGAAATATAAGATTTGATAGAAAGACAGCAGTTGGCTTCAATACGAAGAATGTTGAGTGCTACAGATGTCACAAAAATGGTCACTTTGCTAGGGAGTGCACAGCTAAAGTGACTACTGATGGGAAAAGGCAGAAAGATTCATTATCTAAAGAAGCCGATAAGGAAGAGAAGAATGAAATGGGTATGATGACTTTTGAAGCTGGTGCTATCAACTGGGGTGAACACACAGAGGAAGAAGAAGACACAAATCACGCATTTATGGCCATTGGTTCTAGTTCTAAGGTATCCTTGTGTTCCAAAACTTGCATTAAATCATATAATAGTCTTAAGTTATTGTGTGATGAACAATTGAAACAAATAGGTGACCAAGAAGCTCAAATACTTGCCTATACCAATGCTGTTAAGACCCTAGAAGCACAAATAGTCACCTATCAAAAACAGCAATCGGCCTTAAATGAAAAACTTACTTTTCAAGCTAATGAAATATATGAAAAAGATGAAAAGTTGAAAAGATATAGGAGAATAGGCATGAAAGCTGTAAAAGATAGGGATGCATTACAGAAAACACTAGACTCATGGAAAACTTCATCTAAAAATCTGTTTAGACTTGTAGATTCTGGTATGAGTTTAACGTATAAAATTGGCTTAGGATATGAGATAAAGTCTGATAGTGAAGTTTTAAGCTATGAGGAAGAAATGGCTAGAACAGTGTTTGTTAGTACAGAAAGTGACTTAGCTGGTAAACCTACATACAATAGATTCATAAAAACTAATGACTTTAAAGGAGTTCCACCTCCATTAAATGGAGATTATACTCCTCAACAAAAGGAAGAGCTTGATGAGTCTTTGTTTATGTATGGTAAAAAGGGACCCCAAATACCTGAAACCAACTCAGATGACAAATCAAGTGAATACTCTACCTGTCAATCCAATGACAGTGAAGGGTCCATTGGAGATGTCTCTGAGCAGCTTGAGTCAGAACCAGAAACGGAATCAAAAGAGGTGTCTAGGTCTGAACCAGTTAAGATAAATGAACCAGTTGTTACTGAACTTAAAATAGTTAAACCTAGTTGACCGGATCTAAACACACTCCTTATGTTAGATAGATACTTTGAATAATGTTAACTAGCACGCGGAATTTACTAGCAAACACTTAGAAGATCGTGTATGTATGTTCAATGAATGAAACAGTGTGTATTTATGAACAAGAGACAATTGATTAACTTCAACGATTCAATATTATTAAAACAATAATACGAGTGATCTCCTATCACAAGGGTTTACAACCTTGAACCTTTTCTAAGAACTCACGTATATAAACTTTAACCTAGGCAATCCTTTTATAGACCAAGTATTCCTTTACAAGATAACTATCATCTATATAAATAAGATATACACAAAATCTTTTCTATATTTATCTTCATTACGATTACAAAAATTATAAGCAGTACTAACTTTCTAATCCTGACCGTACTAACTGACTTTGTGCTGTCAGTTATATCTTCAATCTCTTCAACAGTACTAACTTATATACTAACATTCATGAAAACACAGCCCTATCGACACACTTAACACCACACGACACACACGCAAGACCCATTTTACAGCCCTTTTTTTTACACGCCAAAACACACTTAACTCACCCTTGTTCGACCCACACTTAAGTCGACACACAAACAGCCACAAGCGACTCATTTCACAGCCACACGACACCACAAAAGACCACATAAAATCATGCACTTACACTCTACTCGACACCCTCTTAGCTACTGTATGGGTTTCAAAAAAAATAACAAAACAAGCATGTGTTACTCTTTATTTTTAGTTCGAAAAGTATTAGTTTTCACAGCTTTTAGGTCGTGTATTATAGGGATCACATTCATGCATACATAAAGTGTAAAACCCAAAATTTAACACAATCTGAAATGACTAAAATGCCCTCAAATTTAAACTTTAAGAACTTATGAAAATTAAATAAGTAACATTATTTGAACTTAACCTAAGTATCTAACACGCCAATATTTGAACATATGAACGTAATACGAATATTAAAACTTATGTTATACACAATTAAAATATTGTTACACATTTTTTTGCCTAGCCGATTCATATGTATGTACACACAAACGAATATGGTCTTGTATATAGTTCGGGTACGTGATTGATATAACTTTGGTAAATTCCCTAAAATTTTGGCCTTCCCTAATTACCCTAAATCAAAATACACGGTTTCCCTTGATTTCACAAAACCGAATATCACAAAACCCTAAACTCTCTCTTACTAAAACAATCGGTTTCCCTCTCCCTCTCATCCTATTCGATCCAAGAAGGCCACAAAGGAAGTTTTGGTGATCTTGATTCTTGTATTCGTGTCCAATTCGTATCAAGGTAATCATAAGTACATAATTTAATTCAATTAAAATTCGTGAATAAACTCTAATCGACCCTTGGTTGATTCTTGTGTTCGATCCAAACATGTTATATCTTAATATTGATCCTTTATCATACACACAACAATATGAGAATAATAGAAGAATAGAAGAAAGAAAATATAGAAGAGATGGTCACTTCTTAGAGATTAGATTAAGAGAGAAAGAATGAGAGATACAAAGATGAGAATACCCCTAGAAGCAACACCCTCAAGTGAGGAGGGTGATGGGTATTTATAATGTTCTAGACTTGGGTGGGCTTGGGCTTGAGATGGGCTTTTACAAGGATTACATGAACATAACATTTAACTAACAAGCTTGAGCCCAAGCCCGTTGATTAAACTAATTAACTCAAACAACGACACACTTAATTAAACTATTACAATGACAAATGACCATCACTTTAAAATAAATCCTAACAATCTCCCCCTAAGGGATGGTCATTCAAATGATGCTCCATGTGAGATGGTCTTTCGTCTTCAATGTCTTTGAGCTTTGAGTGTCGTTGTATAGTAGTTTTTGTTTTTGGTTCCTTCATGCTATGTGATTTTTAAAGTATCGTTTTTGAGGTTGTTCTTGCCTTCGATCAACATCTTCATGTGATTATGACGTCGTGACCTCCAACATACTCATACATCTTGAACTTTATACTTATGCTAACAATCTCCCCTTTTCTTTCATCATTTGATATATGAACTTGTTCTTGACATATTGATTAGCCTTTTGACTTTGACGTTACACTCTGTCTTTAACTTGATTCTTTTATCTTGAACTTTTACACTTGAGCTTTGTTGGAGATGTTCTTCATAACTATGAGTATGCTGAGGTGAAGATGATTGATGTATGTGGTGATGGTTAATGGATGTTTATAGGTAGCTGCATAAAACCGTTAGTAATAATCATCCAGCGCTTACAGGTTGGGACTTTGAGATTGTCAACAGCATAGTGTGAAGACTTTCTCTAATCCTTCCCCAGGCCGTTCTGAACCGGATACCCCCGAGAGGGCTAACACGGACACACCGAAGTGCACCCACGATTCAGTGAGTCGCTGGAGATCACCCCACGACTGTAGACCGTTTGAAGCACGTAACCATCATGATATAAAATGGCAAGATCCTTGGATCTCATTAAGACTCTTACAACTTGTGTCCTTTAAGACGAACACAAGTGTATCATTTTGGAAGTGTTCCTAACGAGATATTTTGATGAATCTCATGGCTCTAGACTCTATTGTGCGTTTTGGTTTTAGTCGTCGGAGGCATGGAGCAGAGTGCCACCTTTTCAATATCAACACATCTCGGAATGAGAGGCAGATAGATTATGTAGTGTTCTCCGTGTGAATGAAACAAATATCTTTTGAGAGATATCTGAGTGGCTAGGAGGGGTGGTGCAGCGCGTCACTGGGTCCATGACGTCTTGTCTTCAATATCAGTATCACCTTAGTGAATAACGATAGCAGATGTATTGACCCGGTTTCTGCCCTAAGTTTTCATGGAGGGCTATTTCTTTTCACCCTTTCATTCAACTTTTCTTTTTAATTCTTCAACCCCTTCTTTCCCTTTCTCATTTACTCCTTTTTCAATCATACCTAAGGACTTTTAATTCTAATCTATTGGATTTGTCCTTGGGTAGATCCCTCCGGCTCTGGCGGATCATAAGACGGTTTTTCCTAACCTTAGTCACCTTATTACTCCATGATTACCCTAGATTTTGATCACTTGCCATAAAACCTTTTGTGAAAATCTCTCAAAGTGTTTATGAATCAAACACATTTTAGTTAACACTTCGAGATTTTTTGCATTTTATGAAATACTCCCCCTTCACATGTGCTCATGCATTTTTGATATAAATTTGCACATGTTGTGTAGAGTTCGCACATTTGAATTGATCGACTTTCAAAGAACATGACCTTCGCGAGACACGCTTACATCACTAGTTAGACTAGCTTGAAATTATTACCCGTCCCAGTCATATTCAATGATCATCTCTCGAATTGGTACATTCTACTCAGCCAAGTCCTTCGCGAGACACGTTTACATCAATGGATAACCATCTTGAAATTATTACCCGTCCCGGACAAGTCTTTTCGATAATTGACATTTAGGATTCGTCAATTCGAGGGTAAGAACTGAGTCTGCCTGGAGAGCATACTTTGAGATTCCACGAACTTTAAACCTTTTGATCACATTTTAATCACGTCTTCTCCCCCTCAAAAATAGCATGAATTGATATTTTTGATATCAACTGATTAAAATGAAACCTTTTGGAGAGAACGACGGATTTGAGCATGAAATTGGAACATTTTTGTTTTTCGACTCTCCCTTAAACAAAGCATATGGTTAAACATTTTAGTTTAAAAGCAGTTTTAAGGGTTTAGGAGGGAGTTATCTTGAGCACTTTATGAAAGATTTGGAAAAATCTTATTGAAAAATCTTGAAGAAAATGTGCTCAAGATAGAAAAGATTTTGAAAATTTTTGAAGATATGTAAGGAGAAATGCCTTCATTTGTTTTTAGGATAAGTGTTAGAAAAAGAAATTGGTTTTGCACAACACTTTCCTTTATTTGAAGTTCGGGTCCGAAACTGAGATGTTCCGAAGCCATTTGAGATTTTTAGGATAAGTGCTTTGAAAGATTTTGAATAAGCACTTTCCTTTCATTGAGGTGCGGGTCCTAATCCGATATGATTAGAAGCCATTGGGTTAAGCGCGGGTTCTGGAGTGAGTCTCTCAGAAGCCATTGAGAATGAATTTTGAGAAACGACATGTTTTGAAAACATTTAAATGAACTCTCGCTCAAGCATCTGTACATGCCCGTATCATTGTTGAATGACATTTCTAGGTACGTACAGAATATCGATTATACGAGAGACATGTCGGAGAGGAATATTTTTGGATTTTATATTTTATATTGTTTTTGTATTTTTGAATTTTCTATTTTTATATTTTGATTTTGATGGTTTTTCAAATTTTGTATTTTGTTTTTGTTGTTTTTTTTTATAAAAGAAATGGAAAATCAAAAATAGAAGATAGAGAGAATGATTTTGAAGAATTTACAGAATTAGAACCCTCTGATGAACTGGGTTCTGAGATAGTTGAGTCACCTGCAACCAAAGATGAAGAGTATTCACAAATAACAGTGTTAGAAGAACATGAATCATCACTCTTAGGGTGTTCACTATCAACGGTTGTAGTGGATTCTTCATCCCTATCCTGATGATTTTCACTATTATTTGTCTTGGTGTAGCTATCAAGAATCTTTCCTGTTGTAATCCATCTAAGACCAACTGTGTTAAAAACTTTTCCCGTGGGAATCCACCTAAGGCAAGATCTAGGAGCAGTTTTCTTTTCAGATGCAGCGGAAGTCTCATTTTGAGAAAAACTACGTCCTGTAGGGATCCACTTGGTAGAATTCTTAGCTTTTTGCTTCGTATCAACGGGTGTGTTTCTGTTTGGTGTCTTAGAGGATTGTGCCTTAGCACGCAAATTTGCTTTCTTGATATACTGTGCCACACATGCATCATGATTAGCTGAAAAGACACATTTTTGACATGTAGGACAGACAAATTCAACATTTTGGTTCAAAACAGCAACCTTAACTTTGTCACTACAGTCATTTGAAGCTTGTTTCCTGTTCGAAGAGGAATTCTTAGAGTTGCATTCTACTTGTTTAATAGTTTCTTTTTCGCAACTACTCTTAGATGCAGGCCAATCCCTAGTCTTTTGTTGAGAGTTCCTAGGTAGTGGTTTACAACTACTAGCAGTGCCTTGTAATGTTGTAGAATTCATCACCGTAGACGGTGTTCCTAAAATTCCATATTTTCGAATCTGTGCCTTTTTCCTAGCTTTTTCTAGATAGGAATTGTGGACCATGTTGTTTGAACCAACAGATTCTTTAACAGTATTTGTGGTCACATTTGGTGAGCTATTCCTGGGGGCACACACATTAGGATTCAACTTGTTGTCCTTTGAATTTGTAGTAGCATTCCTAGACTCTTTTGGATTATCTTTTGCACCTTTGTCTATCGCCCTATGTGTATGAGATGTAGAGGTAGACGCAGTAGTGAGACTAATCCTATTAAGGCTAGGTGCTATCACATTTGAGTTTTCGACAACAACTTTTCCTTTTCCTTTCTCGTTTTCCTTAGGCAAGGGTGTGGAAATGGACATTTTTGGTCTAGCAGACTTATTTTCCTCACCCTTTCCTTTTTGACTATCAAGCTGAGACTTCAAAAGATCAATTTGTTCTTGCATGTTTATGTAAGAACGCTCATACAACAATTTGTCATACTTGCATTCTTCTTTTTTCTGATCTAGTTGTTTAAAATATGTAACATTTTCTTTTTCAAGCTTTGCAAACGCATTTTCATAGTTTGAAACAATTTGGGAAGTCTCAGCTCGAAGTCTTTCATCATCTTCAACAGAGTATATTTGATAAATAATGGACATAATATCAGTTGAAAGAGCTTCTTCAGAGAGTGCGTCATTTTGTTTTTCCAAAACTTTCATTTTTTCAATGTTTTCATTGGCTTCAAGTACCAAGGATGTGAGGTCCTTGACAAATTCAGTTACTTCTTTGATAATTGCGTTCTCAACATGAATTGCTCTTGCATGTATGCCAGATACAATGGGAGTAATCTCTGTGTAAAACCCGAAAATCTAAAACATGCAAAAATTACCAAAATGCCCCTGAAACTTTAAAATTTAATTAAAGCTTAATTAAAGTTCCGAATCGATCCCAAACTTCCGGAAATGAGCAAGATATGGTACAAAATAATTTTGAAGACTTCGATTAATATTTATACAAGTTGTGAAATGACCAAAATACCCTTGTGTGTACCAAAAATTTAAATGCATAATTATTATTAATTAAATACCTTTTAAATACAATTTAAATTAAGGAAAATAAAGTAAAAATGGTAAAAATTGATTGGGCCATGATCCATCTTGATGACGAATTCCACGATAACAAGAAATAGAAATTAATCGTTCGATGTCTGCTCGTTCTCCCCTCTTCAATTCCGGTCATTTGGCCCCATGCCCTCTCCAAGGTTCGGCCTATCACTAATTTATCACTCCATAAATTTTATTTCACCTCTAAACCCTAAAAATACAATGAGCCGCCACTCTTAAAATTCCCACACACTACCTCCGATTTTTAGAAATCAAAAACCTATTTTTCTGCGGTTCATCATGATGCAAGGAAGGTGAGAAAAATAGCCACAAAGTCCTGGAGTCGATCCTGTGTTCATGGTGAATTAATTGGTTCGAAAAACCCTAGCCGAGCAACAATAATTTGAAGCGTGTGAATCCTTTGATCTAAATTATTTCTGGTATTTTTCTAGCTCTCTCTCAATCACATATAACATGGGAAAAATATTGAAATCGAACCATGCTTCATGTATTGATCGAATGAAAAATGAATAGCTTAAAACCCTAATTTTGAATAACCGATCCTAATAAATCCATGCGATTTTTATGAGATGTTTACTTATTTTTCCTGGGTTCTATATGCCTCATATAACATGAGAAAAATGGTGCCTTGATTTTTTTGAGTCGAATTCATGATTTATGGATTTTAATTAAAACCGGATTTAAGAAAGAAAAAGGGAAAATCGTGGAAAATCATAAGTCCGATCGATCTAGGGTTTTCAAGGGATGAAATCTGGAAATAATAGTGTTTCAATGATGGTAAAATTATTGGATAATGATTGGGATTATTAGGGTTTGATTTTTGATAAATAGTTTGTGTACCGATTGAATAATTAAATGTTAAGGGGCTGTTTTGTAATTATTAAAACTTGTGGGATATTTTTGTAATATTTTATGGACCTGGGAGAATGTGTAAAAATTATAACATGAGGGTCTTATATGTAAATTAGGCAAGAAAAGGATTTAAATTGTAATATTAATGTCGAATTAAAAATAAATAAAAATGAGGGACTAAATATGTAATTTCTGGAAACTTGGTGCTGTTTTGAGTAATAAATTATATTCAGGGGGTTATGTGTAATTTTGGTGATTTAATGGCTTAATATGTAATTGTTAATAATTAAAGGTTGAAATTGTAATTTAAAGGACTAAATATGTAACTTTGATAACTAGAGGGACCTATTGTGTAAATTATGGAAAATTGAAGGAGCATTCATATAACATGCTAAAATAAGTACTCATGATGTAAAATTGGTAAATTAAGGGTTTAATATGTAATTATAGTAAATTATATAGTTCGAATTTGTAATTTAAAAAGTATAAGGACCAAATGTGTAAATTACCGAAACATTGAGGGCTGTTTGTAACATAATTAAATTGAAGGTTAATCTCTGTAATTTGAAGAATAAAAAGGACTTGGTGTGTAATATGAATATTGTAAAGGTTAAATTTGTAAATTTTGTAAGTATAAGATTAATTTGTAAATTAATAAAGTAAAGGGGTGTAATCCGTAAATATTGAAAACGTGAAGACTAAATGTGTAATTCTGGAAATGAAAGTATTCAAATGGTAAATTATGAGGTTCCTAATTTAAACCTTGAACTTTGGTAAAGTTATGTTTATAACCCTGAACTATGAAAACTTGTCATTTTAACCCTAAACTTTTGTGACTTGTTTAAATACACCCTAAAGCCATATTATGATTCAATAATAACTTAACCTAAATGAGAATATGGAAATCTTACTAATTATGGAAACTTACTAAATATGGAAACCTGCTAAAAATGGAAAGTTACTTAAAATGGAAAGGTTTGTAATTCTTTTCTACCCCTCTAGGTGTGAAGAAGGAGAGGACATGATCCTTTGCATCTTATTCATTTGGTTTGTGCTTTGCTTTGGAATAAGGTACAGATATTCTGCCCTTTTAATAAGGTGCCTTCGACCTCTTGATTTCTGATTTGAACCTATGATATGAACCTTTGACATGAACCTTTGATATGAACCTTTGACTTCTGAACCTCGTATATGAACCCTGTGATATGAACTTGAGATTTGGACTATGATTATGACATATGAACCTATGCTTTGATATGAACCTTTAACTTTGACCCCAGTTTGATACTACGAGCCAAAATATGTTTCCTAGCCATGAAGGTAACATGGCCGTGTCATTGATGCACCAATGGCATGACTAGTGTGTAGCCCTAGTGATTTGGTTACACCGTCCCCATTATGATATGATATGAGCTCACTATGATATGATTTGATATGGCCAATATGATTTGTTTGGGGGGCGAATGGATGCATCCTAGATATGTTCTGATATGATATGTTTTGATATGATATGATATGGTGACTGGGGCTGGGTGCAATACACTCCTTTCACAAAATATGGGAGCTAGCTACTCCATTTGAAGAATGAGGACACCCCTCATATTATCTGATTATCTGAGAGGTCTCCCCTCTATATGATTATGAAGATATGATATGATATGTGATATGTTATGATATGGGCTCGTGGTGGATGACTGTCCTAAACCTTACTCTTTATTTCATTTTCCTATATCTCATTCATTATGATATGTCTGTTCATTTCCATTTGATTTTGGTTTCCGTTTATTATATATCTGTTCACTGGGCTTTTTAAGCTCAGCCGCATTTCTTTTCCTGCGGCAGGTTTTAGTAGGAAGCCAGGAGCTTGGGTTTTGCTTTGGGATGAGAGATTAGCTTTTGAAGACGATACCCTAGTTTTAGTATTCATTTATGTATGACTATGTAGATTTGGTATATTTCCTTTGTAATATTGTAAACCAATTGTATTATGTAAGTCGTATGTCATGCTTGCCTTTGATATGTCACCATTTTCGTGACACTTCTACCCTTGCCGGGTTGGGGTGTTACAATTATGGTATCAAAGCCCGGGTTTACGACTTGTAGTGCATCTACCCTTGGCCTGTGTAAGTTAGGACCCCTAAGTTTCCACTGTAGGTGCTCGTAAGATAACCTTTGCGAAGTTGCGTAGAATTTTCCCATAGGAATATAAGTCATAACCGGTGAGGAACGGGTAGTCTAGGACATTCATGTGAGTAGTAATTGCTTCCGCATCACTCTGAATCTTGCCTTTGCCTTTAGTCATGCCTCATAAGAACGTTGTCGCAGAAGACGAGGAAGTCTTACCTTCCGTCAGTTGAATGATGAACGTTGTATGTTAACCAATTTCCTTTAGAAGGATTTGATGTTGATATTTGTCCAGTACGACATTGTTATCTAAGCATGCTGATGCTAATAACTGATATTCCATACATCTCAAATCTGACAGTTAAACGCTGTTCGTATTACTATCGGTGCACACCCTACCATTCCTATGTTATAAGCTAAACAAGATTTCAATCCATTGAACTGTTCACAATTCTAATCTTCAATTTGATATATTTGACCTTGATATATTCTAATACTCTTCCATCCCACACTTTGATGGACCATGTACCTAAATTTGATATGTAAACTATCCGTATGATTTGACAACCACATTCGCTCTGAGAATCCGTTTCCCTTTGGATGTATTTGACCTTGAGGTCTTTTGATTATGGATTGGTGGTTTTTGTAAAGCTATCATGGACTACGATATTTGAAATACGACCTTTAACAATCTGCTTCACCATATTTGATATGATATTCTCAATCATTTGAATCTGTTAAAATTATTATTGCTATGAAGCACATACTCCGATCTCTTTGATTTCCAATTTTCTCCTAACGTCTGAATATCCACTCTTGGAAAGTTCCGGCATTTGAAAGTTTGTTGTACGAATTTCTGGTGCTTCTGATGAACCTTTTGAGATCCGTTTGGGAAGTAAAGTTTACATTGAACTAATCTGAATTGGCGAAACCACGATACTGAAGAAGTTAAGAGATTGTAGGAACTGATGGGATATGAGTTTGTTCCCTTCAGTAATCTCTTTGAATGCTCCTGTTTGTGTATGAAGAAGGAAGAGAGAAGTATGCGGCGGTGCACCGGCTATTGTGAATTTAACCGTAATCATTATCCATTTCCGCGTATCAATATTTGATTTGTTCTATTTTTGAAACTCCGTAGCAGATGACTTCATTTGAGTTTGAAAGACGGGAGAAGCAACCACAAGAACATCTGAGAAGGAAGTTGACTAGTTGAGATTAAATTCCGCGAAGCATTACAATTTGATTTGTGAAGAGAAAAATTTGTGATATGAAATTTCTCCCTAAGAAGATTTCCTGAAGTTGCGTTAGTACCCGTGTGACCAATATGAGTTTGAATGATGTCAATTGTATTGACTAGAAGATTCATGTTTTCGCAAGTATTCGGACAATTGTCATAGTATGACAGTATGTTTGTGCTCAGAGACGAACGAGGAACACGTTGACCATTTTTAGTATGAAGTGAACCGACCCTTTGTTCTAGAAGAATAGATTCACTTGATGATCAGAGATTGTAGCAAACAACACCACCAGGTATCCGATGACGACAGAGTTTCCACAGAAAGGACCAAGACTGAAGACCATTGTCAGAGTTAGAAACCTTGTAGAAGATGTGCAGAAGAGGTTCGTGATAGACGTTACCAAAAGAGAAGCATTTGAGGAGAAGCCAGACTGAGATGAGACTCGATTATACCTCAAGTAGCACGTGGAGAATTCAATTGAGCATCAAGACAACCAGACCGATGAAGATGAGCTTTCAGCACATAAACCTGGAAGTCCACAGCAGTTTGAGTTGGTGAATTTTGAATCATGCTAGAAGACCTGTAGGAGACACGCAACCTTGTTTCTCTAGTCATTTTAGTTGTACTAAGATGAATTGAGAGCTGAAGCAGACTCGCAAATGGAGGAATGCACGGTGATCACGTCAGAGATTCACGCTACCAAACCGAAGTGTCCAGAAGAAGTGTCGAAGACTTGAGGAACCAGACTCAAGTTTATGATTTCCTTTTCACCCTATGATCGTATGATTAGACAAGAGAGCGACTACTTGGAATTTGAAAAGATTCGAGATCATGAAATTGAATGGATGAAATTTTGTAGTAAATGTTTGGATTCGGAAGATTTGATTTTTGTAAAGGATGAAGATATTGAAGACGTAATTCATTTCCTCTTAGACCACTCAAGTTTCCGTTACCTTTTGATAAGATCTTGAATGAGCCTTTTCCCTATTAGAAATTCCGTTCGATGTTCATTATGCATGTGTTGGACGTTGGTTCGTTATGAGAAGGATGATGAATTGTGGAAGACCTAACGTCTCGACGATGAGTTTCATTTTGAGATGTACACATTTCGTTACGCTATTTGTAAGTTCAAATTCCTCCGATTTAGAATCCGTAATGATGTTTGTTTTGGACCAACCTTAGGAGGTAGAAAGACTGATAGGTGGTTAAGATAAGTAGTTCTGTTCGCGACTTGAGATAAAGTATGACCATCATGATGGTATACTCATATGATGCTGGTATTATGACGGTTCGCGAACGTGATAATACTTACGTCATATGACGTACCCTTATGGTGTTCATAGGATATTTCGAGGAGTACTTTAGAAACCTTATAATTTTGATAGGAGATGTGAGAATTTTGCATCTGTAAGATTTAGGTTCATTCCACCTATACGCTTAATCCGTTCGCCGTTATACGATCTGATACGTTCGATTCTTGATACGCATTTGTTGATCCCTATACTTCTGACAAGAATCTTAAGATCTGCTGTGAATTTTTCTGCCATTTGATGTCACCAACAATCTATGTTCTGTACGATCTCATCTGATTTGTCTAATCGAATGCTATGGACGGCATATCCATCACAATCTTGCGTATCCTTGTATTTCTTTTGAGAGAATATGATAACCATTCGCCATGTTTGAATATGATCCTTGCAATCTGAATTCCGTATGATATGTCATTTCTGGGAACTGAAGTTACTTTTGGATCGGCAATGAAGAGTCATGAGAAACAAGTCTTTTTACATTTCCGTTCGCTGTCCGTTGTGTCTTCTGTTTCGTTTCATCTCCGTTCGCAAAGATTCTTTGGAAGAACCACCCAGAGCGGGAAGCTACCTGGGAAACCGAGGAATTAATACGAGCTAGTTATCCGCATTCTAATCTAGTACGTTCTTATTTTGTTTTCGATCCTTTCACTTCTGATTCTTTGCAAATTTCGAGGACGAAATTTTTCTGTTAGAGGGGAAGAGTTGTAAAACCCGAAAATCTAAAACATGCAAAAATTACCAAAATGCCCCTGAAACTTTAAAATTTAATTAAAGCTTAATTAAAGTTCCGAATCGATCCCAAACTTCCGGAAATGAGCAAGATATGGTACAAAATAATTTTGAAGACTTCGATTAATATTTATACAAGTTGTGAAATGACCAAAATACCCTTGTGTGTACCAAAAATTTAAATGCATAATTATTATTAATTAAATACCTTTTAAATACAATTTAAATTAAGGAAAATAAAGTAAAAATGGTAAAAATTGATTGGGCCATAATTAAGGCCGGTCATTTGGCCCCATGCCCTCTCCAAGGTTCGGCCTATCACTAATTTATCACTCCATAAATTTTATTTCACCTCTAAACCCTAAAAATACAATGAGCCGCCACTCTTAAAATTCCCACACACTACCTCCGATTTTTAGAAATCAAAAACCTATTTTTTTGTGGTTCATCATGATGCAAGGAAGGTGAGAAAAATAGCCACAAAGTCCTGGAGTCGATCCTGTGTTCATGGTGAATTAATTGGTTCGAAAAACCCTAGCCGAGCAACAATAATTCGAAGCGTGTGAATCCTTTGATCTAAATTATTTCTGGTATTTTTCTAGCTCTCTCTCAATCACATATAACATGGGAAAAATATTGAAATTGAACCATGCTTCATGTATTGATCGAATGAAAAATGAATAGCTTAAAACCCTAATTTTGAATAACCGATCCTAATAAATCCATGCGATTTTTATGAGATGTTTACTTATTTTTCCTGGGTTCTATATGCCTCATATAACATGAGAAAAATGGTGCCTTGATTTTTTTGAGTCGAATTCATGATTTATGGATTTTAATTAAAACCGGATTTAAGAAAGAAAAAGGGAAAATCGTGGAAAATCATAAGTCTGATCGATCTAGGGTTTTCAAGGGATGAAATCTGGAAATAATAGTGTTTCAATGATGGTAAAATTATTGGATAATGATTGGGATTATTAGGGTTTGATTTTTGATAAATAGTTTGTGTACCGATTGAATAATTAAATGTTAAGGGGCTGTTTTGTAATTATTAAAACTTGTGGGATATTTTTGTAATATTTTATGGACCTGGGAGAATGTGTAAAAATTATAACATGAGGGTCTTATATGTAAATTAGGCAAGAAAAGGATTTAAATTGTAATATTAATGTCGAATTAAAAATAAATAAAAATGAGGGACTAAATATGTAATTTCTGGAAACTTGGTGCTGTTTTGAGTAATAAATTATATTCAGGGGGTTATGTGTAATTTTGGTGATTTAATGGCTTAATATGTAATTGTTAATAATTAAAGGTTGAAATTGTAATTTAAAGGACTAAATATGTAACTTTGATAACTAGAGGGACCTATTGTGTAAATTATGGAAAATTGAAGGAGCATTCGTATAACATGCTAAAATAAGTACTCATGATGTAAAATTGGTAAATTAAGGGTTTAATATGTAATTATAGTAAATTATATAATTCGAATTTGTAATTTAAAAAGTATAAGGACCAAATGTGTAAATTACCGAAACATTGAGGGCTGTTTGTAACATAATTAAATTGAAGGTTAATCTCTGTAATTTGAAGAATAAAAAGGACTTGGTGTGTAATATGAATATTGTAAAGGTTAAATTTGTAAATTTTGTAAGTATAAGATTAATTTGTAAATTAATAAAGTAAAGGGGTGTAATCCGTAAATATTGAAAACGTGAAGACTAAATGTGTAATTCTGGAAATGAAAGTATTCAAATGGTAAATTATGAGGTTCCTAATTTAAACCTTGAACTTTGGTAAAGTTATGTTTATAACCCTGAACTATGAAAACTTGTCATTTTAACCCTAAACTTTTGTGACTTGTTTAAATACACCCTAAAACCACATTATGATTCAATAATAACTTAACCTAAATGAGAATATGGAAATCGTACTAATTATGGAAACTTACTAAATATGGAAACCTGCTAAAAATGGAAAGTTACTTAAAATGGAAAGGTTTGTAATTCTTTTCTACCCCTCTAGGTGTGAAGAAGGAGAGGACATGATCCTTTGCATCTTATTCATTTGGTTTGTGCTTTGCTTTGGAATAAGGTACAGATATTCTGCCCTTTTAATAAGGTGCCTTCGACCTCTTGATTTCTGATTTGAACCTATGATATGAACCTTTGACATGAACCTTTGATATGAACCTTTGACTTCTGAACCTCGTATATGAACCCTGTGATATGAACTTGAGAATTGGACTATGATTATGACATATGAACCTATGCTTTGATATGAACCTTTAACTTTGACCCCAGTTTGATACTACGAGCCAAAATATGTTTCCTAGCCATGAAGGTAACATGGCCGTGTCATTGATGCACCAATGGCATGACTAGTGTGTAGCCCTAGTGATTTGGTTACACCGTCCCCATTATGATATGATATGAGCTCACTATGATATGATTTGATATGGCCAATATGATTTGTTTGGGGGGCGAATGGATGCATCCTAGATATGTTCTGATATGATATGTTTTGATATGATATGATATGGTGACTGGGGCTGGGTGCAATACACTCCTTTCACAAAATATGGGAGCTAGCTACTCCATTTGAAGAATGAGGACACCCCTCATATTATCTGATTATCTGAGAGGTCTCCCCTCTATATGATTATAAAGATATGATAAGATATGTGATATGTTATGATATGGGCTCGTGGTGGATGACTGTCCTAAACCTTACTCTTTATTTCATTTTCCTATATCTCATTCATTATGATATGTCTGTTCATTTCCATTTGATTTTGGTTTCCGTTTATTATATATCTGTTCACTGGGCTTTTTAAGCTCAGCCGCATTTCTTTTCCTGCGGCAGGTTTTAGTAGGAAGCCAGGAGCTTGGGTTTTGCTTTGGGATGAGAGATTAGCTTTTGAAGACGATACCCTAGTTTTAGTATTCATTTATGTATGACTATGTAGATTTGGTATATTTCCTTTGTAATATTGTAAACCAATTGTATTATGTAAGTCGTATGTCATGCTTGCCTTTGATATGTCACCATTTTCGTGACACTTCTACCCTTGCCGGGTTGGGGTGTTACACTCTGTTTCGAACATCTTTTTTTGTTCAGTTTCAAAACTTTTGAACCAATCGTTGATTTTAGCATTTGTTTTGGTTGCCACAACATCTTGAAGCATTTCAACTCTCCTTTTAAGATCGGCCAAAAGTATTCTAGCTTCACTTGCGGAAGTGTCGGTAGAGTACATTTGTTCGATGTTAGAAAGGTGTTTTGACACAACTTTGAACTTTGAGGCAGCCACTGGTTTTTTGAAAAACAAAGGTGACTCCTTTTTAACAAGATGAACACCAGCAAGTTTGTTGGCTTCATTATAATCAATCGGTTCGATTTCTCTATTCAATTGTCTCATTTTGTTTCGACTCTCTTTCGTAAGCTCAATCGTTTCATGCGAATCATAACAAGCAGGTGGATCATGCACATCATTTATAAGATTACCATTAAATAGCACATTCTGTTTTTGCTGAGCTTTCTTGAGATAACAAGGGTTTTCA
Source organism: Artemisia tridentata subsp. tridentata (assembly GCA_021014915.2). Lineage (NCBI taxonomy): Eukaryota > Viridiplantae > Streptophyta > Magnoliopsida > Asterales > Asteraceae > Artemisia > Artemisia tridentata. The sequence continues at coordinate 78,308,734 of CP139504.1, forward strand.
CAACCGAGAGCCATTTTCTTTCTTGTATATAAAATCGGGTTTTTGTCGTTAATTAACATATTAATCGTTTGAGTTGAATGACCCGTTTTTACAAGAATTTCTTCCAACTTTTTAATAGTTTCCTGTTTATCAAGAACTTCATCAAGAAGTTCGTCTTCTCGTTTTGAAAACTTTGCTTGCAACTCTTTCTTCTCTTTTTCAAGATTAGAAGAAGTTGATTTTTGTTTAGAAAGTTGGTTGGTTAATTCAGAAATTTCTGCTTTTAAGGATTTAATTTGCATGTTCAGTCTAACATCAAGAGTGTCGTATTTGATTTGCAAATGTTTCTCCCTTGAAACAGAATCACTGTAACCATTTTCAAGTTCTGACAGACGTTTGTGGTGAAATTCAAAAGCTTTTTCGTTCACCTTGTATCTCTCAAGCTCAGTGGTCAATTTTTCATTAGCGGCCTTAACATCGCTATTGATCTTTTTGACCTTTTCAATCTCAATACGACAATTATTCAGTAATGATTCAAATAAAGCACGGGTTTCCTCATCATTAGCATCATTTTGTGCAACTTGAACTTCATTAGGATTCATATCTAGAGATGCCAAATTAATATTGCTACAACTTGGCGAGTCCATATATGTATCATAAGTAGGTACGAGAGGCACAGAATGTGGCTTTTGTTGAGCAAACGGATTAACCTCATTACTTGAAATTGATGTCTCATGGAGTGGTTCTTTGTCATAAGTAGGAGGAATGTCAGAATCGCTGCTGCATGATGCTGATTCTTGCTGATTAGGCATAGGGTCGGAGATTCCAGTGACTTCTGTAGAGTTATCATTGATTCTGGTTGAAAGCAGGAAGTCGGATTCCTCAGCAGTCAATGGTATTCCCGAGTCTCTCTTTCTGGCTAGTATCAACATGTACTGGAGCTTTTCTACCCTATCCATTGCATTGACATTTCCAGCTCTACCTATATCACTCCTTTGGGTTGCGGAAGAAGTCATGAAGCAATAATTCTCATTATGATTGACCACATTCTGATTCACAAACTGATCCATTTGATTTCCCGTATTCTGCCCTGCATATTGCATTTGATTCCCCATTTGAATACCCTTAGCATTTCCTTGCTGATTCCCGATAACGTCAACCATTTGTCCTTCTTGACCTATATATGACTGCATGTTGTCAGTGTACGGTGAGTTCCATTGGTTGTTGTTATGTGGTGGGATGTTTAATGCTTTGGTGATTAATGCAAACGCATGTGCCAAATCAGTTGTGATATTGTTTTGGTGAGCGGCCATTGATGAAGTTGTATGATAAAGATGATGGTGGATCGGTTAAAGAACTAGGATACGGTTGGTTACGGTTCACGAGTTTTGTTTGGTTTGAGTCCTTTGTTGTTGTCCTTGAATAGTCGTTGAGAAACTTGATAAACCGAGAAAGTTGATAACTTGTGAGAAACTTGATAATCCTTGAGAAACTTGAGATTTAGAAACTTGATAAGTTCACAAAGTTACAAAGTCACAAAAACTTAAAGTTAATATAGTATTAGTCACAAAGTCTCATGCAACACACTTCAAAAGTTATTTAAACACTAAACTCACATGCAAAACAACTTTATATATAAAAAAAACTTTAGCTGTATTCAAACAACTTTAATCGAACAACTATAAAAAAAAAACTTTAGCTAACGCACATGCAAACAACTTTAGCTGTATTAAAAAAACATGTTAAACGAAATGAACTCTTAGTTGTGAATAAACAAACACGTCACATGCAAGAACTCACATTAATAGCATAAGTCAAAAGACCAAACTCACACGCAAAAGTTATACTCTACACACGCAAACTCACTTCACATGCAACACGCCAACTCTATTAAATTGAATGATACAAAAACACGTCTAAAGCAACACACTAATATAGTATCTCATGCACACACGTAGAAAGACGCATGCAGACTCAAAATAATTCTATTAATATAATGTGCAACGTGGTAGCTCAACACAATAAAAGAGACATGAAACAACTTAATATAAGAACCAAAACACAGCAAACACTATTATGAAACTCTACTTTTCAATCTTCAGTAGCTTAAATTTTTGAAGAACCTCTACGATGAAAATGTTTCTGGTTCGACTAAAGTTTGCTTCGATGAAAGTTGGTTCGACTAGGATGATGCTGCTTCGACTATATTCTGCTTCGACTAGGTGCTGCTTCGACTAGAGTGAACTGGTTCGATGATGAAGTGAAATGGTTCGAGGAGGTGAATTGGTTCGATGAGGTTGCTTCGATGAAATGAATCGTTCGACTAGTAAACTTGGTTCGATGAAATGGTTCGATCAAGACTTTGTGGTTCGACTAACTTTTTTTGGTTCGACTAGGCACTTGGTTCGATTAGAGGTGTGGTTCGATCAAAGATTTGGTTCGACTATGTTAACTCGTTCGACTAACAATCTGGTCGTTCGACAATCCTTCTCGTTTGACTATATTGCTCGTTCGACAAACTCGTTCGATCAAGGTGATGGTTTGACTACAAAGTTTGTCGTTCGATCAAATGACACGTTCGATTACCTCGTTCGATCAAGGTGTTGGTTCGACAAAGTGCTCGTTCGACAAAGTGCTCGTTCGACAAAGTGCTCATCCGACAAAGTGCTCGTTCGACAAGGTGCTCGTTCGACAAGCTTAACTCGTTCCTTCGATCACAGAAGCTAGTTCGAATATGGAGTTCATTCGATCAAAGTTGTCGTTCGATCAAAGTGGTCGTTCGATCAATAAGCTCGTTCGATCAATGAGCTCGTTCGATCAAATTGGAAGAGTAAGTCTAACTCGACTACCCTTGACTCGTTCGATGAAATTGTTGCTCGTTCGATGACCTTGCTCGTTCGATGAGGTTGCTCCTTCGATGACCTTGCTCGTTCGATGATGTTGCTCCTTCGATGACCTTGCTCGTTCGATGATGTTGCTCCTTCGATGACCTTGCTCGTTCGATGAGGTTGCTCCTTCGATGACCTTTCTCGTTCGATGAAGTTGCTCGTTCGATGACCTTGCTCGTTCGATGAAGTTGCTCGTTCGATGAATATTGCTCGTTCGATGAAGTTGCTCATTCGATGAATATTGCTCGTTCGATCAATAAAGTTGCTTCTGGTTCGATGACTTTGTTGAAATGATGAAAGTTGGTTCTTGTGAACAGTAGAGAAACAAAGCAAATTCTATGAAATAATAGAAAGCAATAGAACAGAACGTGACAAAAACAAAAACAAAATCCTAATAGACAAAAACAAATGAAACATTAACAAGAGAATTAACCGAATATAATCCTAGATCTTTAATAGTTTTGCTCTTGATACCACTTGTTATATCTTAATATTGATCCTTTATCATACACACAACAATATGAGAATAATAGAAGAATAGAAGAAAGAAAATATAGAAGAGATGGTCACTTCTTAGAGATTAGATTAAGAGAGAAAGAATGAGAGATACAAAGATGAGAATACCCCTAGAAGCAACACCCTCAAGTGAGGAGGGTGATGGGTATTTATAGTGTTCTAGACTTGGGTGGGCTTGGGCTTGAGATGGGATTTTACAAGGATTACATGAACATAACATTTAACTAACAAGCTTGAGCCCAAGCCCGTTGATTAAACTAACTAACTCAAACAACGACTCACTTAATTAAACTATTACAATGACAAATGACCATCACTTTAAAATAAATCCTAACAAAACAAGAAGAGGAGGAGAAGAGGCGTGGTGATTTGATCTTGTCGTGTTCGTGATTCTTCGTTGGGTCTTCGAGGGTAATTGTATCACTCTTTTTTGATCCTTGTTGTCTTCTTGTTATGCTTGTCGAATGGTATACTCATGAAATCATAAAAGAAAACTACATAAAATTATAAGTGCTACATGAAATAATGGATAAGAAACCCTAACTATGAATCGAACTATGTGTATGAATGTGAATTTTAATTATTATGAATATGTTAAGATCATGTGAGAATCAACCATAATCGTTTTGTAGCAAGAATTAATTGTTGGAATAGCAAAACCTTAAAAGATTACATGAAATATTGAACACTGCTGCTGTCCAGGAATTTTAGTCAACTTGTTTCGATTGGATAAAAATGATTTGAACTTATTTTTTTGAGTTTCTGGAGTCTAGAATTAATTTCAATGAAATAGCTTTCTAGGAAAATTAACCTTATAATTTTTAGAGGTCGGGAAGACAACTTTTTGATTTTTAGAAAGTCAAGTGTCGAACTGAATTCATAAGTCTGGTAAATCAGTCCGTTTCTTTGATTTTTAGTTTGCAAACCATGTCTAATTATAGGATTCTCTTTTACAGGATTAATATTTCATATGATTAGTAATTACTGGAATTTTTTTAGATTTTTCCAAATTATTTTGATGGGGTAAACAAATACAAAATTTTCATATGTTAAAACTGATCAGAAATCTGGACGTGTTGGCTTAATGGATTTTTATACTATAGTAATACTAAATAATAAATTCTGGAAAAATTAGGGTAAGTTCTAAAGACATTTGGGTACGTGTGTGAATTTTTGGGGATTTTATTTCTGAGTTCTTATGTGATTCAAAAATTCTACAAAACAGGTCTAGTTCATACATAAAATCTGTTAAAAGTGTAAAAAGGATTAAAAAGGTGCTATGTGCTTATTTTCCAAACTAAAGGGTTTAAATTGTTGTTTTTCTAAACTAAAGGACTTAACTTGTTAAATCATATAACTTTGTGATATTTACATTTCATACCCTAATCTTATCATAATGACACTATAACCCTTAAACTTGTTATATTTGCATAATAAACCCTAAACTTATGAAGACTACACCATGAACCCTAAACTTATGTAAATGGCATTATGAACCTTAAGTTACTAAATATGGGAAGCTACTAAATATGGAAAATTACTAAATATGGAAATCCTGCTAAAATAAATAATCTGATTTAAAATAAGTTATTAATCAGACGATCATAAATTCGTGTAGATTCGCTAAGATGGAGTTACTTCCGATCTTTTCGTTTCTAGTTGTGTTTTCATTTGCGGTCTAAGGTAAAGATATTCTGACCTTCTCACAGGTTTCTCATGAACTCTCTCTCTCTCTTGTCTATCTTACTCCCTTGAACCTTGCTATGCTCCCCTTGATTTGTGAACCTTGCTATGCTCTCCTTGATTTGTAAACCTTGCTATGCTCCCCTTGATAAATTGAACCTTGCTATGTTCCCTTGATACTTGATATAATTCGTTCGTCACCCTGTGACATGAATATTCAAATCCTTGGATACCTTGAAGGTTCATTTGATATTATAACTGGATGCGAAAACCTTTCTTAATTATACATGAAAATGTTTTGAGAAAAGCTATTTTAAAACGATGTTGTTGAGCACGATGCGATACCACTTTTAAATGTAATTTTACTAAATGTTTTATGAAAACTACTTTTAAGACTATTTTTATGAAAGACTTCACTAAATATCATTTTATGAAAGTCACTTATTGAAAGATTACTTCTAAATACGCGTTTGATATGAAACCTTTGAATTTAATCTTTACTATGAACCTACGAATCATTTGATTATGAACCTTTGATATGATCTATTTGAACTTTGATTTAAACCTTTGATATAAACCCTATGCTATGATTCTTGATTTGAACCTTGACTTGAACCTTGATATAAACCTTGATATGATATACTTGAAATGGAAACTTGACTTGAACCACTTGATATGAAACTTGAACTTGGACACTTGATACTTGACCCTTGACCCACAGTTTGAGACTACGAGCCACCACTTGTATACTAGGCATGAGGGTTTCATGTCCTTGTCATTGATGCACCGATGGCATGACTCTAGGATAGGAGAGTGATGACCTATCCCGTCCCTGACTTGACTTGTTACGTAGAGGAAGTACTTGGCCTACTGGGGCGTATGGATGCATCCTAGATTTGTTACTTGTTTCGATGGATTTATCATGATATTACTTGTTATATACTTGGTGACTGATGGTGTGTGCGATACACGTCTTTCACAGCTTGGGAGTTAGCTACTCCAACCCTTGAGGCATCCCCTCACATTATACTTGGTATTCCGAGGTCACCCCTCCGGATACATGGCTACTTGGTTACTTGATACTTGACTTGACTTGGGCTCGTGGTGGATTACTGTTTTCTTTACCTTATAATCTTTTACTTTTTCACTAACTCTTATTATACCTTGCATTGTTTCCCTTACTTCACTATTCCATTATTACTGCTTGTTACCTATATATCTGTTCACTGGGCTTTTTAAGCTCAGCCGCATTTCTATTCCTGCGGCAGGTTTTAGTTGGAAGCTGGGTTATGAGTGGAGAGTACTTTGGACTTAGAAGACCTTACTAGCTATTCTGGATTAGAGATGACTAGAAGTAATTACGATTGTAGACTTAGAATTTTATTATTGAATTTTCCCCATGTAACCTTGTATTTTAAGTTTTCCTTTGTAACCTTGAAATCATTTTGTATTATTTAGTCATATGCTTATGTTTGCTTTGATATGTACCATAACGTAATATTCTACCCTTATTGGGTTGGGGTGTTACATAAAGTTGAACTCATTTTAACACCACTCCACTCGACACCTCAAAACAAAACATGAGGGTCGAACCAAAATATAGGTCGAAATATATGAGGCTCTCATAGTCGTTATTTTATGTGTTAATCTTTATGATTCATTGATTTAATGTCGTATCCATACATGTATATTTATGCATCATGAGACATTTCATGACGTTTAAAGAATCAAACAAAAGGAATAAAACCCTGTTGTAGATACTATACCTGTATCGTATCAAAAGAGAAGAATGAATGACCAAAGAATCACGAGCAAAACCTCGAATCTGCTACAAAACCATGGCCACAACCCGTCGAACCCAAGTCAAAACACTCCTTGCTTGCCTTTGAATCGCACAGGAATGAGAAGAGAAGAAGAAGCAGCCACCAGGTCCCTTATGTTTTGTTTTTGAGTCGAACAGTAATGAAGAAAATAGAAAAAGGTAGCCGCCGACCAATTGTAGTGTGTAGGTTTCTAGGTTTTGTGTTTAAGAGATGTGATTGGGTCGTATAATGTGATGAGAAAGAATAGGGGAAAACCGTGTATAATAAAAGGAGGAATAGATACTTGCCGATTTTGTTGTGATTCCATGAATAAGTCTCATAGTTATCTTCATCTTTTGTACAACAAGTGTACCTAGGCCGATTTTTGGTATAGATACATATATACATGTTGTTTTATTAAGTAGTGATTTGGAGAATAAGTTACTAAATTTTTAATATAAGGTTTATTAATTTATATAGTTTAAAGATTAATTATACTTAGGTTAGGAATTTCTTAATACTCTTGTATCATTATATATGTTTTCTCACAAATTCAAAAATTTAGAGAGGCAAAAAGGGAATTTCAAATGAATGGAAATTTAGGGTTTTACATGTCATAAGGGTAAACAGCATAGGGCTTCATGTAAGGCTAAGTTAGAAAGGACCATTACTAAGCCTTTACACACCTTACATATGGATCTGTTTGGCCTTACATCTGTGAGGAGTATCAATCACACTAGTTATTGCCTTGTCATTACTGATGATTGCACTAGGTTTTGTTGGGTTTTCTTTATGTCTAACAAGGATGAAACCACTGATCTACTTCAAAGGTTCATTAAGCAAATAGAAAACCAGCTTAATCATAGGGTTAAGATTATTAGATCAGACAATGGCACAGAGTTTAAGAATAGGAGTATGCTTGAATCTTGTGGGAACAAGGGAATAAAACAAGAGTATAGTAGTGCTAGAACTCCACAACAAAATGGAGTTGCTGAAAGAATGAACAGGACCCTAATTGAGGCAGCTAGGACTATGCTAGCAGACTCACTTTTACCAACCACCTTTTGGGCTGAAGCAGTAAATACTGCTTGCTACATATTTAATAGGGTAAGCGTGACTAAACCTCAAAACAAAACTCCTTATGAGCTTTTGTTTGGCCATAAACCAATCATTAGTTACATAAGACCTTTTGGGTGCCATGTTACCATTCTAGATACTCTTAGTGTGCTTAGCAAGTTTGAAGGAAAATCTGATGAGGGATTTTTAGTAGGATATTCACTAAGTAGTAAGGTCTTTAGGGTATACAACTTAGTGACAAAAAGGGTGATAGAGACTCTCCATGTTGACTTTCTTGAGGAGAAACCTAATGTGAAAGGAATAGGTTATAGATGGATGTTTGATATTGATTATTTGACTAATTCTATGAACTATATTCCTGTTTCTATGGAGAATCAAGCTAACCCTGATGCAGGTTCCCAAAAAGTAACTAACAATGCAGGTACTCATGTTGATTCTGATGCAAAAGCTTCTGAGCAAGAAGAGGAAACTAAGGAACTCATTGTTGTTCCCACAACAGCAATCAAGTCTAATGTAGCTCAAGATGGCACAAAGAAATCTTCTGTACTTTCAAAGAAGAAGGAGTTTGTTACCAAAACTCGAGAACAAGGGAAAGAGGCTTCTCCTACAAATGTTTCAGAAGATGTTCTATCTTTTAGAGATGAATTGAATGCATTGGCTGATAAGTATATTGAAAAGAAGGCTACCAGAACTAACTCAGTTAATTCTGGTAGTGATTCAGTTGACAAGAAGGCTACCAGTACTAACATAGTTAATTCTGGTAGTGATTCAGTTGACAAGAAGGCTACCAGTACTAACTCAGTTAATTTTGGTAGTGATTCAGTTGACAAGAAGGCTACCAGTACTAACTCAGTTAATTCTGGTAGTGATTCAGTTGACAAGAAGGCTACCAGTACTAACTTAGTTAATTCTGGTAGTGATTCAGTTAATTCTGCTGAGTCTGATCCTACTCAAGTTGATGTTTTTGATGATTCTGATATGCCTGAGCTTGAAATCTTTGATAAGCCAAGTGAAGGGATCTTTGATGAAGCTTCTTATGATGAAGAATGAGTGATTACTGATTTCAACAACTTACCAACAGAAGTGAATGTCAGTCCAACTCCTACCCTTAGGATTCACAAAATTCATCCAAAGAGTCAAGTACTTGGTGATCCTAAGTCAGCTGTTCAGACTAGAAGCAAAGTGCAAAAACAATCAGAAGCTCATGCACTTTTAAGTTTTGTTAAGAAGCAGCAAAGAAATAATCACAAAGATCAACAACATTTTCTGTTTGCATGCTTCCTTTCCCAAAAGGAACCAGCCAAGGTTTCTGAAGCTTTGGAAGATGAGAGTTGGGTGGAAGCAATGCAAGAAGAGCTCTTGCAGTTTAAGTTGCAAAAGGTATGGGTTCTTGTAGATCTACCAAATGGGGCAAAAGTAATTGGCACAAAGTGGGTCTTCAGGAACAAGAAGGATGAAAGAGGAGAAGTGGTCAGAAATAAGGCTAGGTTGGTGGCCCAAGGGTACAAACAAGAGGAAGGGATAGATTATGATGAGGTTTTTGCTCCTGTAGCTAGAATTGAAGCTATCAGGTTATTTTTGGCCTTTGCATCCTACATGGGGTTCATAGTCTATCAAATGGATGTCAAAAGTGCTTTTCTGTATGGCACTATTGAGGAAGAAGTGTATGAACCTCCTGGTTTTGTAGATCCTGCTCATCCCAAGAAGGTGTACAAAGTCATCAAAGCTTTGTATGGATTACATCAAGCTCCTAGAGCTTGGTATGCTACTCTTTCAAATTTTCTTGAAGAACATGGATACAAGAGGGGTGTGATTGACAAGACCTTGTTTATTAAAAGGAACAAGAAGGATATCATTCTAGTGCAAGTCTATGTAGATGATATCATTTTTGGCTCCACAAAAAGGTCTTGGTGTGAAGAGTTTGAGGCCTTGATGAAGGGCAGATTTTAGATGAGTTCAATGGGGGAGCTCAAATTCTTTCTTGGACTGCAAGTGCAACAAAAGGAAGATGGACTTTTCATTTCTCAAGACAAGTATGTTGCTGAGATGCTGAAGAAGTTTGATCTTTCAAGTGTGAAGTCAGCAGTCACACCAATGGAGAACAAGGTGCCATTAACAAAAGATGAGAATGCTGATGATGTGGATGTAGGATCGTGCCTGATTGCTTGAGCTTGGTTAAACCGTTTATGTAAACACAAACAGCTTAGGAGAATCTCTAAGTGTAAGACTTGTGCCTGTGCGGAAACTAAACACATGAATATAAAGAAGAAAGTAACTAACAAAGGTTTGATCCTCTATGGATCGTTTATTAACTAAAGATAATGTTTTTGATTCGTACATAAACCCTAGCTGCCGGTTTCTTTTATAGACTAAGAAACCCTAATACAGCTTCCATGAAAACGTGTAAAGAGATAAACATAAATCTCTTCCTAGAATAACTCTAACAAGATACTAAAAATACGCTATGACCAGCAGCATTGAAAGCTACCAGCAAGAATAAGTCAATGCTACCCGCAGGAACCAACGACAGCAACAATGCATACTACCAGCAGGAACCAGCTAAAGCTAACAGCAGCAATGACTTTTTACAAAATTCCTAACAATCCTCCCCTAAACTGGTACTTGACTAGGTTAAGTTCCAGTTTCTTGATTGAGCTTGGAACACTTGGGCCTGAGGATTGCACTTGAGCAGCAGCATCAATAAGTAACCAGCAGCAACATTTTAAAGCAAAACTTCCAGCAGCAACCTCTATATAACAGCAGCAACAGGAAAGCATCTCCAATGAAACTGGTTACCATAAACATCATTTGATCTTGACTGCTACTATGACAATTTGTACATTAAATCACTTTAAGTTTCATACTATTCTCATCACATCCAGGTGTGTTAACTCCTGTGAGAGGTGAATCATTGAAAAATTAATGGATTTGATGTCTCTTTACCAATAGCCATCACTACTAGAGTAGCCAATGTTTAGGTGTGTTAGACCATGGTACATTGATAACCATCTGATTTTTAGTAAATCCACAACTATAAACGGATTTGACTTGTCTTTACCTGTAGCCGTTTGCTCAAGACTAGCCAATTCTTAGGTTGAAGATAACCTTTGGTGAATTGAATACCAAATATGGTTTTCCAACTGCCTTTACCACAAGCCATATACATGTGGGCTAGCCAATTCTTTGGAAACCCCAAAGGAGTAAAATCCATGGTGAATTGAAAACCATTTCAACTCTCAGTTGTGAAACATGGGTGAGTTGAAGTACCCTAATAGTTTTGAGCAAACCATCATAGCTATCAACGGATTTGAGGATCACACCAGAGCCGTACCCTCATGGTGAGTCAACTCTTTCTTGTCTGAGAGACATGGTGAGTTGAGTACCATTTGAGGTGTGGTTCAAGAACCAACATTGTACCTGCAAGGTGTTACTCAAAACCATACAAGTTAGCACACAAAATTCAAAGGATTTTTTTTCTTTTTTTTTAACCAAATATAATAGAAAACAAAACAAAACCAAAGAACTAGAAAGAAAATATACAACAACAAGCCTCCCCTTAAGCTTATACCTCCCCTCAATCTCAGCACCTAGGGATTGAGCATTCCAATATGGACCACCAGATAGTTGAATCTTGGACCATCAAAAGCTTTAGTTAACAGATCAGCCACATTCTCATCAGTGTGTATTTTAAGCACTTGAATAAGATGCTTCTCATAAGCATCTCTTATGAAATGGTGCCTAATCTCTATGTGCTTTGTTCTTTGATGAAACACTAGGTTTTTAACAATACAGATTGTGCTTTGGTTGTCAATGAAGATTTTAGTGTTCATGTAGTTGAACCCATAATCCAATAGCTGATTTTGCATCCAAAGAACCTGTCCACAGCAGCTAGCAGCAGCAACATACTCTGCCTCAGTAGAAGATGTAGCCACTATAGTCTGCTTCTTGCACTGCCAAGAAACCAACCTTCTACCCAAAAACTGACAACCCCCAGTAGTAGATTTTCTATCAAAGTTAGCCCCAGCATAGTCACTATCACTATAAGCTTCTAGCACAAAAGGAGACTCTTTGGGGTACCAAAGACCTAACTTAGGCTGGCCTTTCAGATACTTGAAAATTTTCTTGACAGCATTTAAATGAGAAGTCAAGGGTGTAACCTGATGTCTAGAACAAGCACTGACTGCAAACATGATATCCGGCCTAGAAGCTGTCAAATACATGAGTGAACCAATCATGGACCTGTAAAGGTGAACATTAACAGCAGCATCAGGTTCATTATTGGATTTTGGCTTTGGAGCTTCATATGGTGTTGTTGCAGTCTTCACACTTTCCAAGTCAAACTTCTTAAGTATATCATGAACATACTTCTCTTGGCTGATAAAAATCCCATCTGATTTTTGTTTAACCTGTAAACCCAAGAAGAATGTCATCTCTCCCATAGCACTCATCTCAAATTCACTCTTCATCAACTTCTCAAATTCCCTACACCAAGCTTCATTTGTGGAACCAAAGATAATATCATCTACATAAACTTGTACCAGAATGATATCTCTGTAATTCTTCCTTATGAAAAGTGTTTTGTCTATTGCCCCTCTTCTGTAACCATGTTTTAGTAGAAAGGCTGACAACCTGGCATACCATGCCCTTGGTGCTTGATGAAGACCATAGAGTGCTTTAACCACTTTGTAAACCAAATCAGGATTCTGTGGGTCCACAAATCCCTTTGGTTGAGTAACATACACCTCTTCTTCAATCCTTCCATACATAAATGCACTCTTTACATCCATCTGATAAACCACAAACCCCATGAATGATGCAAACGCTAAAAACAATCTAATAGCTTCTACTCTTGCCACTGGTGCAAACACCTCATCATAGTCAATACCCTCTTCCTGTCTATGTCCTTGAGCTACCAACCTAGCTTTGTTTCGAACCACAATTCCCCTTGCATCCCTTTTATTCTTGAGAATCCATTTAGTTCCAATTGCATGTTTTCCTTCAGGCAAAGGTACCAACTTCCAGACTTTCTGATTCTGGAACTGCTGCATTTCCTCTTGCATAGCTTCAACCCAATCAGAATTATCAAGGGCTTGAGCTATACTGCTTGGTTCAATTTGGGATAGAAAACAAGCATAGAGGCAATAAAGGTAGTCAGTATGATTACTTCTTAACTGATCCTGAATATAACTGATGAAAGCAGATTCTCCAAACTTGGGTTGATGCAATTTGCTTCTTGTCTGCACAGGTGAATTTAGATCTCCAAGAATCAAAGACTGAGGATGAACAGTATTAATCCTCTTAGTTACAGTGGGATTGACATCAATGGTGGATGCTTGATTTGTGATTGAAGGGTTGAAATCATCATCATATGAGGAAGAATTGAAAATGCCTGTCCTGGATTGATGATGAGGATCTTCCAACTTATCTTTTGAAGAGTACGAATTTCCAAGGTCAGATGGACTTGGGAATCTTTCAGGGGAGTTATTGAAACCCAGAGAGTCAACAGATGGAGTGGTCACAGGAGCAGCACTAGTAGAAACACCAGCAGCATCAGAGGGACCAGTAGTAACAGGTGTACTACCAGCAGAATTGATAGCAGCAGAAACAGGAACACCACCAGCAGAATCCAGTTGTCTTCTAGCTTCAGCTGCAGCATTTCTCAATATCTCCTCTGTTTCTTGTGAAAACCCAGAACCAAACATTTCAGCAGCTTTCTTGGCATTATGTTCTTGTCTCAGAAGACTAGCAAGATCTTCTGCAAAACTTGAATCACTTCCAGCCATATCAGAAGAATCTTTGAGCTCTGTACCTGAAATGTGGTTAGAGGGAAAAGAAGGAACAACAATGGGTCGTTCATCACTCTCTAAATCTGATTCATCATCTGAGGTACCTGCATTGTTAGTTTGATAATCATGTGTACCTACAGATTGATTTGCCTTGAATCTAGAATAACCTAAGGTATCTGTCAGATAGTCTAGGTCAAAGAACCACTCAGGACCTGCACCCTGTAAATTAGGTTTATCTTCAAGATATCTTAGGTTGAGAGTCTCTTCTATTTTCTTAGTAGACAAATTATACACCCTATAGGCCTTACTATGAGCAGAATACCCAACAATAAAACCCTCATCAGCCTTCCCTTCAAATTTTCCTAGGTGATCACTAGTGTTCAATATAGTGACATGACATCCAAAAGGTTTAAGGTAACTAATGTTTGGAACTTTCCCAGACAAAAGCTCATAAGGTGTTTTATTATGAGGACTGGTAATTGATACCCTATTCAGCACATAACAAGCAGTGCACACTGCCTCAGTCCAAAACATAGTGGCATCTTAGAGTCAGCTAACATGGACCTAGCTGCTTCTATAAGGGTTCTATTTTTCCTTTCTGCAACCCTATTTTGCTGTGGGGTTCTGGCATTACTATAGTCCCTTTTAATCCCCTTACTCCCACAGAGTTCAATTAGATTTGAATTCTTAAACTCTGTTCCATTATCACACCTTATTGACTTAACCTTTTTATTCAGCTGATTTTCTATTAACGTAATAAAGTCCCTAATCACAGGATAGGATTCATCTTTAGAACCTAAAAAGAAAGTCCAAGAGAACCTGCTAAAATCATCTGTAATCACTAGGCAGTAGTACTTATGGTCAATACTTCTGATGGAAGTAGGACCAAACAGATCCATATGAAGCAGCTGCAGAGGCTCAGAGATGGTGCTCACAGCAGTAATGGCCTTGTATGAAGCTTTGTGTTGCTTTCCTTTGTTGCATGCAACACAATTGTGTTCATTAGAGAAGGTCTTGAGAGGGAGCCCTTGTACCAAACCATTCTTAGCCAGCTTGTTGATGGTCTTGAAGTTCACATGAGCCATTCTTCTGTGCCATTTATTAGATTCATCCACAGAAGCTTTTGCCACCAAACAAGCAAGTGTACCCTCAAGCTGGACATCACTTAGATTGAAACTGTAAAGGTTGTGTGTCCTTGGAACTTTAAGTACAACCTGACTTTCATCAGGCAATTTGAAGTCTTTGGACAGCACAAGACAATCAGTCTCAGTGAAGAAAACACTGTTCTTCTTGTCACAAATTTGTGAGACAGAGAACAGATTGAAGTTTTGGAGTTCCTTCACATAGAAGACATTCTCAAAATCCAGCTTGGTTGTCTTGATGGTTCCCTTTCCCGTAATTTTGCCATCTCCACCTCCAAATGTCACAATTCCTCCATTTAGGGGCACAAAATCATGCAGTCTTTCTAAGTTTCCTGTCATACTCCTGGAACATCCATTGTCAACAATACCTACATCTTTACTTCTAAAATGATGTTCCTACAATAAAAGAATACACATACAATATTAGATACAAAAGAGACCCAAGCCATTACTGACTTGAGCCTGCCTAATGGATCAATAAGAATAAAATCATGGAAATTGATGAGATCCACCATTGTTCTTGGACCCCATTCTCATATAGTGATTATTGTTTTTCCAAGAACAACCTGCTGAGGACTTAACAGCAGTTTCCCATTTTGCCCCCCCCCCATAAGCATGGTGTCAAAGTAAACAGGCCTTAAATCATTCTGAAAATAAGCACTAGTAGGTCTGAAGAAAGGTCTAGTAGCATTGCTTCTCCAACCAGCAGAATTAGAACTACCAGCTGGAACTGGCTTGCCAGAAGAAACAGGCTTACCTGCAGGAACTGGCTTACCAGCAGCAACAGGCTTACCAGCAGGAACTGGCTTACCAGCAGCAACAGGTTTACCAGCAGCAACAGGCTTACCAGTAGAAACTGGCTTGCCAGCAGGAAAAGAAACTCTACTAGAGTTCATTCGTGCTGCTTGTGGCACATATGGGGGAATTTCACTAACATTATTCCACACAGACCTAGTTTCTCCAACATTCATACCCATCTGTTTCTCATAAAAGTCACAGTCTTTAATAAGATGAGTAAAACTACACACACAAAGCAAGATTTCTTCCTAAAAGACTTTTTCTTAACACAACTTTTATTGCAAACTGAATTCTCAAAACCACAAGAAGAAACAAAATTATTCTCAACAGAAATAAAACCAGAAACACTATTGTTTGAAACAGAACCAAAACTAGAAACATTATTGTTTTTAACATTATCAAAAGAAACATCTTCAAATGCAGCTGTCTTTGATTGAGATTCATCAGTAGCTGCTTCTGAGGAGAGATCTTCTGACTTTATTGAGGTTGACTTGTCACTTGAATCACAGGTGGCATAGTCATTAGTCTTGATTTCTTCAGATTTGTCATTGTAAGAACAAGAGACAAAATCATTAGAGTCACAATCAAGATCAGGCAAGTTCTTTGCCTTTTTGCCATAAGTCATTTGTGAATCATCAAAGTCAGTATGGGGAGAGGAAGGCATAAATGTTCCAGTTATTGGTGGAGGAACAGCATTCATTCCTCCTGGTTTCACAAACTTTACAGGTTTTTGATAATTTACAGGTTTAGGGTCAAATGTACTATACACATTAGGATCATAAACTTGATCTGGCCCTATGTAGTCTCCATACCCTAAACCATGTTTAGTTCTTACAGACATAGAACTATCAGTTAGCTTGTGTAGATTTTTAGAGGTTTCTTTCCATGCCTTAAATCTATCCAATTCAGTATCTAGCTTAGTCTGTAAATCCTGTTTTTCTAAACCCACCTTAGAATGTTCTCTCTCAGAATGTTTTAACTCATTAGTGGTGAACTTTAACTCTCTCTGCAAAACCCTTATCTTTTCATCATATGCTAAATGTTGAGTTTGAAACCAGGTCTTTTGTTTTGCTAATGTATTAACAGCATTTTTATAAGCTTGGACCTGTATATAATAATCCTTATATTTACTCTCTATATCATCAAACTCCTTCTTCAGTTCAGTATATTTAAGTTCACAAGCATAATGACTGTTATGTACCTGAGATGGATAGCCCATAAAACCAAGATCACCCACCACTTGTGTCTTCTCACCATATCCAGCAATCATCCCATAGACCTTTTCAGCTCCTCTTACTTCAGCAGCTTTCTCATGCTTTTCCCAGTCCACCATTGAATCCACAGACACCAAGGCTTTAGGTTCTTCTATCTCCAATTCTTGAATTTTGAATGCAGAGTACCTTGTTTTATCATTCCACCTTCTTATCTGGGCATTCTCTAGCAAAATGACCTGGTTGTAAGCATTTGTAGCACCTCACCTTCCTTCTGTCAAACCTTGATGCCTCCTGTCCATCGAAGTTGATCCTTCTCCCTGCCTTCTTCTTAAACCTGTTAACTTTCAATGACAGCATAGCCATCTGCCATTTAATGTCCATCTCTTCTAGATCCAGTTGATCCACCTGATGAAAGTCTTCATAAGCAATTTGCTGCTGTGGTGTACTTTCAGCAACAAATGAGTGAAGCACTTCCTCAACCACATTATCAGATCTGGTCTGAGTTTTTAGAGCAGCAGGAGAATAAGAAACTGATGAGGATGATGAAGTTGGGCTATCACCATATTATACTTTGTTAGTACTAGTAGCACTAACAAATGCAGTATGAGTAGGGGTGTGAGATAAGTAAGTTGAAAACCCTTTGATATCAATCTCCAGGGTTTTGAGCTTGTTGTACAGATCATCAAAGGTCATGAAATCAAGTCCACCTCTGGCCTTGAGTGTGATAGAAACCTGAGACCAGGATGGAGGCAAGGCTCTCAAAAACTTGGTGTTGCAGTCTTCATTGTCCGGCCTGGCCTGCAACTGGTTGAGTTGGCTGAGGATCTTGTGAAACCTGTCATAACCTTTGTGAATCCCTTCAGCCTCAGAGATCTTAAACTCCTGGAACTCCTTGCTTGAGCATGGACTTCCTCATCTTTTTGGACTCATCATTCCCTCCAAATCTGGCTTTTACAGCACGCCAGATCTCCCTAGCATCATCCAGGTGATGAAAATCACCCATATGATCTTCTGGAATAGCCTGAAGCAAAAGAGTTCTTGCCCTAGTTTCCCTTTGTACAGCAACCTGCTCCTCTGCTGTAACAGGTGGAAAGATTAAGATGTTCCCCAGTTCATCTCTCCCAGTTCTCTTCAGGCTGTTTCCTTTGAGTACAACATTCCACAGATGATGATCGCTGTTCGAGATCCAGTATTCCATCTTCATGGCCCAAACTTCATACTCATCTTTCTTAAGGTATGGGAACTTTGCATTACTGTTAGACACAGTGGTTGTGACTATTTGTTGTTGGACTGGTTTGGGTTGAGGTTCCTCCTGGTTTAAGATATTGTTTTCACGGATTTCGCCTTCCATTGAGAGAGGGTTAAGAGATTTGTTAGAGAGCCTTTTTCTTCTTTAACAGAGATCCTAACCAGGCTCTGATACCACTTGTAGGATCGTGCCTGATTGCTTGAGCTTGGTTAAACCGTTTATGTAAACACAAACAGCTTAGGAGAATCTCTAAGTGTAAGACTTGTGCCTATGCGGAAACTAAACACAAGAATATAAAGAAGAAAGTAACTAACAAAGGTTTGATCCTCTATGGATCGTTTATTAACTAAAGATAATTTTTTTGATTCGTACATAAACCCTAGCTGCCGGTTTCTTTTATAGACTAAGAAACCCTAATACAACTTCTATGAAAACGTGTAAAGAGATAAACATAAATCTCTTCCTAGAATAACTCTAAGAAGATACTAAAAATACGCTATGACCAGCAGCATTGAAAGCTACCAGCAGGAATGAGTCAATGCTACCCGCAGAAACCAATGACAGCAGCAATGCATACTACCAGCAGGAACCAGCTAAAGCTAACAGAAGCAATGACTTTTTACAAAATTCCTAACAGTGGATGTGCACCTATACAGATCAATGATAGGTTCTCTTATGTATCTAACTGCCTCTAGGCCTGATATTATGCATGCAGTCTGTGTTTGTTCTCGTTTTCAGGTTACTCCCAAGGCTTCACATCTTCATGCTGTGAAGAGGATCTTTAGGTATCTAAAGGGAAAACCTAATTTGGGCCTTTGGTATCCTAAAGAGTCATCATTTGACCTGGAAGCCTATTCAGATAGTGACTATGCTGGAGCAAGTCTTGATAGGAAATCCACAACTGGAGGTTGTCAATTTCTTGGAAGAAGATTGATTTATTGGCAATGCAAGAAGCAGACCATTGTGGCTACATCAACAACTGAGGCTGAATATGTAGCTGCTGCCAATTGCTGTGGACAAGTCTTGTGGATTCAGAATCAAATGCTGGATTATGGTTTGAACTTTATGAATACTATAATTCACATAGACAATGAAAGCACTATCTGTATAGTTAAGAACCCAGTATATCACTCTAAGACTAAACACATAGAAATAAGGCATCACTTTATAAGGGATTGCTTTGAAAAGAAACTAATTAGGGTGGAAAAGATACACATAGATTTTAATGTAGCTGACCTATTAACCAAAGCTTTTGATGGACCTAGGTTCAATTACTTAGTGGTTAATATTGTAATGATAAACCCATAGCTACATTTGAGGGGAGGTTACATTTAAGGGGAGGTTAAATGTATAGTTTGTAATTCTGGTAGTTGAAGATCGTTTAGCCCATCTAGGATATGTTTTACAAGTACTTAGTAGTTTTAATTCTGGTAGAAGTTAATTCTGGTAATCTTAGAGTTAATTCTGGTAGTTAGTGTTTTTTATTTTGGTTGCAAAAATGTATGTTTGTGTATTTTTCTTGGTTTTTGGACTAATTTTTCCAGGAAAAGCATGGATTGGTGGTGCTAAGAAGCCTTGCTAATGATTTTTGTGAGTGTTTTTCTGATATTTTGGTTAAGTCTGGTGAGTTACTGGTTAAGTATGGTTGACCGTCGTTAAGTCTCGTAGTGTTAAAAGTAATTAATTTTATTACCGTTAGGTCTGGTCAGTCAAATAGTGATTTTTCTTATAAAATAATACCGTTACTTATTTTTCGGGAAAAAGGGGTATATAATTAAGGATAATATTTGATAAATTTTTCACTTTTATCCATTATTTACTTCCAGTTTTCAAAATCATTATTTTCGGCCAAAGATACTCTGTTTTTCACTACCAGTATCCAAACCCTAATACGATTCTCCACCAGCACTTACACACTTTCTCATCTATGGCTCAACTAAAGTATTGTGACAAGCACAATCAGGTGGGTTTCTTGAAGAAACCAAACAAAAGTGAAGGTTTCGAACAGATAGTTGATTTTTTGAGAGGCACTTCTCTCAGGTATGCTTTAACACATAATACAACTATCTATGATTCCCTAGTCAAACAGTTTTGGGGGACTGCTACCTCCGAAACTCTTGCTGATGGGAATCTACAATTAAGGGCAACAATAGATAACCATGAGTTCTTTATCACTGAAGCATCCATTAGGAGTTGTCTTCAATTGGATGATGCTTCAGGAGATTATACGTTGTCAAATAATATGCTTTTAGAGGGTATGAGAAATATTGGATATCCCACTGATGGTTCATTTACATTTTGGAAAAACTTTTTCTCACCTCAGTGGAAGTTTTTACTTCACCATTTGCTACATTGCCTAAGTCCCAAGAGTAGTGGATGGGATCAATTTGGAAGCAACATTGCTTCTGCATTGGTCTGTCTGTCACTTGGAAAGACTTTCAACTTTTCAAAACTTATTTTTGATGGCATGATAGCAAATGTAAACAGCAAACACAAGTTTTTTATGTACCCTCGTTTTCTGCAAATGGTGCTACATTTTGAAACTGAAAACAAATTGCAGACTTACATATGTGTGGCATTTAAAGATAAAATTTTTGCAAACATGAAAAGGGGTTTTTCTGGGGTACATAGGCCATTATTACCTGCTATGTTGTCTGGTGCTACTAACCTTGCAGGTACATCCACCACTGGACAAGTAGCTCACTCCCCATCACCAACCAATGAGGAGCCAACCCAGGAAGTCCCAAGATCACCCACACCTCAACCCAGATCACCTACACCATAACCATCATCTCATACACCCTCACCACCTTCACCTTCTCAGCAAACCCATGTACACTCTTCAGTTCATGAGGAGGAACCAGCTCAGATGACTGTGGATGCTCTTTTAGTGTTGGTTCCACAACTAGTCAACAGGATCACTGCATTGGAGAAAGCAAATAAGACAATGGGGACTGCTATTGTTACTGAGGTTAGGAAGGTGAAAAAGATGGAAAAGGTTATGAAGGAGAAAGGAGTTGATTTTGATGATCAAGAGGGTGCTGATGAAAATTCTTCCAAACAGGGGAGGAATTTGGATGAAGAACAAGTGTTTCAAACTCCTTCTCAAGCTAAATCTGCTGGTGGTATTGATATAAGTCCAGAAGGATTGGAGGTAGCAGAAACTTTAGCTCAATCTTTAAGTAAAATTCAACAAAGGAAGAAGAAGCTAAAAAGAAAGTTGGTGGTTGATGATTCTGAAGATGAAGAAGTACTTAAGTCTGGGGAGGATGTACTTAAGTCTGGTGATGCAATTAAGTCTAGTGGTGATAAATCTGCTGAACAAGATAAGTCTGCTCAGGAAGTTAAGTCTGTTGGGACACAAAGGGAAGGAAAGCAACTTTAGCAGAGATTGCAAGGATACAAGCAGAAGACCAAGCTGAAAAGGAAAAGCTTGAAGAACAAAAGAAACAAGATGAGTTGCTTGCAAGAAAGCTGTCAGAGGAGTCTACTGATGATCCTCTTATGTCAATGATTCAGGATTATGATGAGTTAAGGGCAAAGTTGGAGGAGCTTAAAGCCATTGAAGGTTTGACAACAGAGGAGAGAGCTAAACAACTAGCAAAATTCATCAATGCTAGAAGAGATTCAGAAACATTGGGGGATTTCATGTCAAAAATAAAGCAAACTCAAAAGAAGAGAGGTGCTAGAAAGAAGCTCTCTAAGCAAGAAAAGATGCATGATATGAAGATGTACTTAAAGAATATGATGCATTCAACTCTTGAGAAGATGAGAGGTAAATCTTATGAGGAGATTGAAGCTATGTACCTCAGAGCATATGAGAGGGATCAGAACTACAAACCAATTGACTATGAAGATTCTAATAGAAGAAGCTTCAAAAGGCAAAGGGTGGCAGAGGCTGAACCAATAACTGAGGTTGAAAAAGAGGTTGAGAAGGCATCTGGGGCTGAGAAAATATCTAATGTGACAAAATAAGAAGTTGAAGTTAAGAAACCTGTTTTGGTATGGACTAGAAGGAAAAGTATAGCTAGGAAGAGCAAATCAGTTGCTAAAAAGGATGTACAAGAGGAGGAAGAAGAACCTTTATCTGAAGAGTTTACTATGGGATCAATTCCTGAGAGTTCTGCACAACCAGCCAAAATTGTAGAGTATCAGATAATTAAGACTGGGATGAGGGTAGCTTATCAAATTATTAGGGAAGATTACACTGAGGTGGTATATGTTAACTTTCCAAGGGTTCTAAATGATTTAAGTAGGGATGATCTTAAGGAGCTGTACAAGTTGGTGAATATCAAGCATGGGGATAATAGACCTGAAGAAGAATTTGAAAGGGTTCTTTGGGGGGACTTAAAAATCATGTTTGAGCCACCATCAAGGACAGACAAAGTTTGGAAGCTTCCTTATCAACAAGAGGTTATCAGATGGAAATATTTTGATAGTTGTCAGGTACATTGTCTGAACTTGGAGAGAGCTTATATTTACATGCTAGCAGAGGTTGAATATCCCTTACCACCTAGAGTATGTAAAGTGATGCTAGAAAAAGGATTGCTAGCAGATAAAAGGGATGAGGTATATGATCAGATTTTGGAATTAATTAAGATGCAGTCCCAAAAGGAAGCAATTTGGGGTGTTTGAAAGAATTTTCAAGATGACAAGTGGGATTAATGGAACTTCCTACTTGGTAAAGGTGCTTTGCACTAACACAACAAATGGTCATCAGTCCACCATGTCTAATCAACATAAGGACTGGCTAATCCAGAGTAAACGACTCTGGTAAAGATACCTCAAATCCATTTATGGCTGACAATTTGCCAAAAATTGTATGGTAATCAACTCACCATATCTGTGATTGTGAAGAGTTGGCTAGCCCACAAGAGTATGGCTTGTGGTAAAGGCTGTGGAAATCCATAATTGGTAATCAATTCACCAAGGTGAGGTACATTCCACCAAAGAATTGGCTAGTCCAAAAGCAAACGGATTTTGGTAAAGACAATACAAATCCTTTTATGGCTGATGGTTTGCTAAAAATCATATGGTTATCAATGTACCATGGTCTTACACACCAAAATATTGGCTACTCTAGTAGTTAATGGCTATCTGGTAAAGAGACATCAAATCCATTAATTTTCAATGATTCACCTCTCACAGGAGTTCACACACCTGGAAGTGATGAGAATAGTATGAAACTTTAAGAATTGATGTACATGTAGTCATTGTTGTTGAAAAGATCAGATGGGTTGAAGATCAGATGGTGAAAAGCTTGTTAAAGTTTGCACAAGTTCAGATATGCTGATATGAAGAGTTAGAGTTCAAGATAATTCCAAGAGTTTAAGAGTTCAATCCTTAGAAAGCTTATCAGAAAAGAACTTGAAGTTCATGGAGCATGAAGATCAAGTTAGGGGAGGATTGTTGGGAATTATCACAAGAGAAGACTTATATATGAAGAACAGACTTAAGTCTGCTGAAGTACTTAGTTAAGTCTGTTAGTTATGATCATGTCATAGTTAAGTTTGGTAGACAGTTTGCATAGTTAAGTCTGGTCGACAGTGTTTAGTTAAGTCTGTTTATGATTTATAGTAAAGTTAGTTAGCTATAAGTTAGGAAAGGATACGTATGAATTAGTTATCTTATTAGAAGATACGTTTATCCTTTTATACGTTTTGTATCTAGGGTTTTCCTTAGTGTATAAAAGGAACCCTAAGGCATTGTGTTTTGGATGCACCTTACAAAAAGAATTATGAAGTTAGAAAGATTAATAGAATTACGAAGTTAGTATATTGTGTTCTTCATTGTTATTGTTAAGATTCCGCATTAACAATCAACAACCTGTTTAGAGTTTCTCACTTAGATCAATTTGGATTTATTCAAGTTGTCTATTAAGTAACACAGGCTACTTAGATCCATTAATTCGTGTGGACCTACAGATTATCTTGGAAAGTTGCATGATAATCTTTATTAACTAGGAGTAGCTTAATATGGGACATATTAGGCAAATAAATCTTTAGTAATTTGAGGCACTAACATTTCCAGGAAATAGTTCCCCTAGAAAACATCCCTTTAGCTGCCCAGAACTAGCCTGCACAGGAAAATTCGTGACTCCAATGTCACGGTACCGTTAAATAGGCCACGGTACCGTTAAATTTAACGGTACCGTGCGGTATTTAGTGGTATCGTGCCCTTGTTTGACGAATTTTCACTATTTCCACTAGATCCCTGAACCTCAAACCTCAAACCTGCAAATTGTGCAAACTCACATACATCCCAAGATTCCCTTACTACACCATAGGACACTACCATCACCTTTAATTCAAATTCCCCAACTCTTGCCTATATAAGGCCTCACCATTGCAAGCTTATCTTGCATCTCATCTTCAACCTCACAACATACACTCACCATGTCTTCCACACAAGGATCAACAAATCACATCTCCAAGAAACCTAGGATAACCGTAAGACCACCAACCAAACCACTCTTTGTTGATCTTACAAAAGATGATGAAGTCACAACACCACCTTCCCAAGCCACTCCCAACTCACCATCTCCACCTAATGCACCTTCCAAAACATCCTCTACTTACACAACATCTTCATCATCTCATTATCTGATGCGTGGTTTTGCGACCTTACAACAGGTTTTACCTCTCGAGGGATCTCAAGAGGCTTACAACCCCACCAGGCAGTGTACCTGACCGATGTAGTATAGTGTAGTGGTAAGTACGGGGGATTGATCGTTCTCCACAGGGAATAGTGTCGTTAGGATTGAAAAAACTATTCTAATAGGTCTAAGGGTGAGGGAAGATTCTTTTTTGTGTTTTTATATTTTTTTATGAAAGCAAGTAAAATCTCGGGTTTGAAGGAGTGGGCGGAATTAGTTGCTAGTCAACTAACCCAAATAACTACAAATGCAAATAAAATAAAATAACGAAAATGAAAAGGTTGTGAAACTTATGTGGAGAGAAATGTGTTTACTTAGATTTCCTTACTCCCTAACTATCTTTTACCGATTGATTAGTGTGTATTAATTGCGTGGATGACGGGTGTATTCCTTAATACCAATCGTGGGGTGGCGTACGTACTTCCCCAACTCTACAAGCTCCTACTTCACTCCTATGTCGAGCCGGCTAGGAAGCTCCTAACATGGGATCACTAGAATTCGCTCATGCATTAAATACAACCATAAAAACCTTAGTACGCATTGGTTCATGTTTCTTAAGACGTTCAAGCAAATTACCGTATAGGAGGTTAGCCAGTTTTCTTAAGCCTAACATCGATAAACAATCATCCAATACACTTAATAACACACTAATAACCAATAATCAACAGTTAGGTTTCATTAGATCTAAGCAAACACAAGATAAATCTAGCCTAGCATGTTAATCAAAAGACAAGAACAAGATATAATCAAACAACACATAGACATATTGAATGATTAAACGATTACTTATCTTCAATTAAACATGGGAGATCCAAGGGTATGAAAACCCTTAAAAATGGCAGAAATTCGTCTTAGGGTTTCTCCTCACAAAGTTGCACACTAATGACAAAAAATTGCAAAACTATATATAGAGTTTAAGGGCTGACGGCGTCACGTTATAGGACTTGACGCCGTCACCTCGCCGTGTCTAGGGTTCCCGGATGGCCTTCCTGACGCCGTCCCTCTTTAGTGCTCCAAAATCCGCTCTGGCCTATCAAGGGGTGACGCCGTCAGAATTGAGCTTGACGCCGTCCCTCTTTAGCTTAAACCGTGATGGCCTTGATCACTTTAAAGGGTGACGCCGTCAGACTTTCCCTTGTAAAATTCTCTGGCTTATCATGAGTAATTTTCATATCCACCTCTTTTGCCAAGCCATGACGCCGTCAAAGGTACTTTTCCAGCCGATTTTGAGACTTTGTCGTTTTCTTCACTTTTATGCTCCAAAAACGTCCAAAATGCTTCCTTTTCCAGATTTCTTCTCCAAAGTACCTAAAATGACAAAAGGAACGATTTAGGGCAATATTTGATCAAATAAATACGATTTAGGGCTTAAATGACCCCCTAAAAGCGGTACACTTTTCGCTTCATCAAATACCCTTACACTTGAGATTTGCTTGTCCTCAAGCAAATGCGCTTTTATTCTAATCAAAATACAAGTTAGGGGTCATTTAATGCTAATATAAAAGTAATTACAACAAATAGTCGTTCCACTTTAATCATAATAAGCACCGAGATTACAAACTAGCACCTCACAAGTAGTGTTTAGATACTCACATCTCTCAAGTGTCATCAAAATAAATCTCATAAATGAAAACGGATAATATCTCTCACTACCTGTCATAGCAAATAGATTACCATAGGCTTGGGCAAGGATCAAAAACCTCCTCCACTAGGCGTAAGCACCTAAGATAAACTATCAAAGAGGGCTTTTACATGGGTTATAACGTTAGGTGTAGGGATATGATAAACACGGTTTTGTTGGATAAGGGATATTTTACTGGTGGCGAGTTAAAGATCTTGATCAATTACATGTACTATACAATGTTGCTAAGCCAAGACTCGACTCAATCTTAAGCTAAAAACAAAATAAGAAAAACATAAAATGAAACGGGATGGTAGTCCGTATGTTTTTTCTACTTTTCTTTTTCTCATTTTTTTTGTATTTTTCTTGATTTTTTTTTTTTTCATACACTCTTGCCCTACCATCCAAAATAATACATCATAGGGGCGTTGCATTCCCCTTACACTTGAACTTTTACATAACTTTACAAATAACTATTCTAATGACTCGAATTAAGATAATCGAAACACTTGGAGTACTTTTAAAATATTTAGCACATATGGGGGTAATAATGATGTTCTTCCCCATTACTCCATTACACTAGTACTTTACCCATGAGTCCCAATCGTCCCAAAACAATATGTACAAGGATATGACTCGACTTAGCAACCATGTAATCAATTAGATAATTAACTTGGGGTTTAAACAAATGTTGTCACAATAATGCACTAAAAATGAGTGCATACAAGGTAGGCTAAGGCGATTTGGGTGTACATTTAAGTGGGGTGTAAACAAATTCTTCCTTTAAGTAAAATGCTTAAAGGTCGAAACGAAAAGATAGGCTCTGAGGGGTGTACTAGGGGTATCGTGTACTAAAAATGAGTACAACGCAAAGGGTGTGGGAGAATTACTTGACCAATGTAGCCAATGTAATTATAACAAAAACACAGGTGTAAAACAATGGGTTAATCCTAATGCCTCTTATCATGTAGTAAATCTAACTACACGAATGTAGTCTCACTTGTGGCCTCGGAATGGTCCTAACGCAAGTTCTAGAATCTAAGTGCTACCGGTACACACATCATAGCATAAATGCTTTTCCTACCAATTCTAGGGGCGAACCTCACATATTTGGGGGTGGAAAAAAATTTTAGTGGTACGGTTTTGTGCTAGTCATATAACTTCCTATCCATGAGACGCTCATTAAGATCAAAGTTTCACTCCTAAATGTTGTAAAAAAATTTAAATTTGGCACTAAAATTGCCCTAACAAGTATTTATCTCAGTTTTATTACACATCTACCATCAAACAAACGAAAAATCAAGCATAATATCATTCTCTAAGGTATCGTACTTTACCCCCCCCCCTTACACTTAAGATGAACATTGTCCCCAATGTTCAAATAACAAGATGTAAAAGTAAATAAGGTAAAAGAATGAAATCAAATACTCCCCTGATTCGCTCGGTGGATAAAGAAGTAACATGGTTAGATCTTCTTCCAAGGTAATGTTGAAGCTTCAAGACTAAAGCAGCGCCAAAAGCTAGATTCCACATACATCTCCTTGTCCAAAATAACCTGTTAAACCTGAGAAAACAAACACGAAAACCTGCATAACATCGGCGGGATAAATCTGTATAAGGATATAATGCTTGTGGAATGATTATTTTGCAGATTCCTGGAGTTTATAAGTTAGAGATTTAATAAAGCATTTTATGATTCCGGAAGAAAAACAAAACTTTAAAAATAAATTCCAGAAAACTGTTCCTGACGCCGTCAGACTGGGGTCTGACGCCGTCAGAAATGATCTGACAGATTTTTCATGTTAAGTTTCCGGAAAAATTTCTGGAAAAACTCAATCCTTATTTCCTGGAAATCCTGCAAAATATCATTATGACTCGATACAAGCATTTGACTCAAACAATTACAAATATGTATGTTAATTTAATATTGTTATGATTCATGTTCATTTGTTCTAATAAACCGATTTGGATTTCCCTTACACTTATCTTTTGCAAAATACCTTTATATGTAGTTAAGACGAAGTTAAAAACAAGATAAAGCATTTTCACAATTTAGTTTCGAACATGAATCAATAATAATAAAAATTAAACATACATACGGAAGCAAATAAAATCAAACAAACAAACAAAACAAACAAACAAAGCAAATAAAGCTTGGGTTGCCTCCCAAGAAGCGCTTGTTTTTGTTCGAGTCACGAGCCTGACTCTACCCTTATTTAACGGAAATAGGGGAGGTTTTCCCTACACTTAGGATTAAGTGCGGGTGGAAGTAGCGATACACACCCTTAGGGTGGAAATATGCCACGTGAGGAGAAGGGGGTGAGTGAATGGCTTCCTTCATCCTAAAACTACCCGGATAATATTGGTTTATGGGTGGGTCGGTTCCTCTTTTGTCTCCTAGATGTAAATCTAAGGATGAAAAGTTGTGTAACGGTTGAGGTTCCGGCTCATCAACACTAGGAAATTCCCTAGAACTAAGAGTAAGGTCATCACTAAAAGTGTTCAAACCTATATCCTCTAGTTGTGCTTGGTCCAAGGGTTCTACCTCCATCGGGATTCCTAAAGTCTCTTCTACTTCTTCCGGGTAAGTCACGGGCGGTGTGGGTGCCTCAAATGATGGTTGAGTATTTTGTGGGCTTATGGTGTTTACCTCATCATTCCACGTGTCAAGATCACCTATATCCTCATCAATTGTTTTCTTAGGTAGTGATGATAACAAACCTAGCGCTTCATCCAACTTATGGTTTATTGCTTCGGCTCTATCCACAATTCCTTGGCAAACTAGGTCGCTTTTCCTATTGGCCTCACTAAGATGAGATCCTAAACATGGAGGTTGTTCATAAGAATCTATCCTATGTGAAGGCTCATATGATTCATAGGTGTCTCTAAATGAGGTATTTTGAACTCCTTGGTATTCTAGCCACTCAACCATATCTTGCAATCTTAGAAGTCTAAGTGAAAAGTCCATTTGAAGCAAATTACAAACAAAATCACAAAGAAAAGATAGACTACGAGAAAGCTACAAAATAAAAAGAAAAAAATCTCACTTGATAGGAATCTTGTGAGTAGACCTAATAAAAATAAAATTTCAACCTAAGCAATAACTATTCCCCGGGCTGCGGCGCCAAAAACTTGATGCGTGGTTTTGCGACCTTACAACAGGTTTTACCTCTCGAGGGATCTCAAGAGGCTTACAACCCCACCAGGCAGTGTACCTGACCGATGTAGTATAGTGTAGTGGTAAGTACGGGGGATTGATCGTTCTCCGCAGGGAATAGTGTCGTTAGGATTGAAAAAACTATTCTAATAGGTCTAAGGGTGAGGGAAGATTCTTTTTTGTATTTTTATATTTTTTTATGAAAGCAAGTAAAATCTCGGGTTTGAAGGAGTGGGCGGAATTAGTTGCTAGTCAACTAACCCAAATAACTACAAATGCAAATAAAATAAAATAACGAAAATGAAAAGGTTGTGAAACTTATGTGGAGAGAAATGTGTTTACTTAGATTTCCTTACTCCCTAACTATCTTTTACCGGTTGATTAGTGTGTATTAATTGCGTGGATGACGGGTGTATTCCTTAATACCAATCGTGGGGTGGCGTACGTACTTCCCCAACTCTACAAGCTCCTACTTCACTCCTATGTCGAGCCGGCTAGGAAGCTCCTAACATGGGATCACTAGAATTCGCTCATGCATTAAATACAACCATAAAAACCTTAGTATGCATTGGTTCATGTTTCTTAAGACGTTCAAGCAAATTACCGTATAGGAGGTTAGCCAGTTTTCTTAAGCCTAACATCGATAAACAATCATCCAATACACTTAATAACACACTAATAACCAATAATCAATAGTTAGGTTTCATTAGATCTAAGCAAACACAAGATAAATCTAGCCTAGCATGTTAATCAAAAGACAAGAACAAGATATAATCAAACAACACATAGACATATTGAATGATTAAATGATTACTTATCTTCAATTAAACATGGGAGATCTGTAACAACCCGAGATTTCAGGTCACTTTCCTAACCACGACAATTCACTATTCACCGGGAGGGAATCACTATTCATGTTCATTATTCATTTCAGCGTAAACGTAGTTTACGGGTATTCATATTCGCGTAACCGGTTTGGTTTGACTGCGAAATTCATGCATCATCAGTAGGAACACTGCATACGGACTAGGAATAGTCTGTATATCATCAGATTTCCATTTTCATACTATACCACTCGTAGGTTTATCAAATTAATATTTTTGTTACATTCGACGTATTACGTATAATTACTGTTAATTAAAACGTCAACGCGCGATCAATAAATATGACTAACACGTCCGACAAACCCCACGATGGTCCCGACATATTTTTATACTCATTTTAATATCAAGAAAATTTTAAAATTCATTTACCCAGTATTTTGCAAATTTATTTAATTTATATCGTACGTTTAATATAATTACGACGGTTTTTGTAAAAACTAAACAATAATTACCCGAACACCCAATATTTGTACCCAACATATTTTTGTAATTTTTATGACTTCGTCAAGTCCCGACTAACTCCGTTAAAATTTATTTCTAGCAAACACGGTACCCGATTACACTTAAACTACTCACAAACTACACTAAATAAACATACTTATCTTATGTAATCATCACATGGAACTAACCAAGGAGGCCCCCCCCCCTTGCTCCTTGTTGCGCCGGCCTCACCCCCCCCCCCCAACACCCTCAAAAATAGCAACCTATCACTTCTCATTTAATGCCTACTAAATCTTGTCCACTATATAATAGTTAACCTCATTTTTTCACTTCATTTTCACACATAATCTTCAAGTAAATTAGCAAGTTTCTCTCTTCTCCCTCCCCCTCTTGGTGCTCGGCCTACACAAGAAGAACAAGGAAACATCATCAATTTTGCAAGATCAATACATAAACAAGCTCTATTAGTCTTCCTATAAGGGTTTTGAAATACAAACTCAAGGGTTTCTTAGGTTTTCTTCCTCATTTGCTCACTAATCTTTCAAGTAAGTTGTCAAAACTCATTTTCATAATTTTACCAAGTTAATATAATGTTCATATCATTTTTATGCAAGATCTATATGTATATGTTAGTTATACCACTCCTTTTAAATCTTTTTGCAACTTATGAGCCCTAGAAGTGTTATATACTTAGATCCTTGGTAGATTTACATGGATGATGAAGTTTAGGACCCATGACACCCTAAGAAGGTGTATGGTAGGATTGAGAATTGTTTGGTTGAAGATTGGATGGTTTTGGACTAGACATAAACTAGAAAAACTCATTTTTTTGAACATATATAATACCTACTGTCTCTAAAATGAAAACGTGGGAAACTCAGTAAGTTTTGGATTATTTTTGGCCAAATATTTAGAAAATACATTCCGAGACGAAGCCGTGGCCGAAAACGGGGATAAAAACGAGTTAATAACGAAGGAGATATGATTTTTCAAAGTTTAACGACGAAAACTAATTTTCAGAAACTAACATGCTGTTAC
Organism: Artemisia tridentata subsp. tridentata; assembly: GCA_021014915.2. Taxonomy (NCBI): domain Eukaryota; kingdom Viridiplantae; phylum Streptophyta; class Magnoliopsida; order Asterales; family Asteraceae; genus Artemisia; species Artemisia tridentata. Next base: position 78,340,664 of record CP139504.1, read on the forward strand.
ACGACTTTCGACGGACAAACTGAGGCGTTTAACGCGACCTAGATTTCCCGGGCTACTGAAAATATATTAGTACATGTTTATACGAAACCACGGATATAAAGAACGTCGAAAACGAGCTAATAACGAACAAGATACCCGCGTTTAAACATCGATAATATACCTTTCATTTTGACAGCTTTTTAACTAGAAAATGTTTACGTACTAGAAACTATATTTTTCACGAAACGACTATGGTGAACCGTAATTCTTATCCATTGGAACACGTACAATCAAAGGTTTATTAACGCGACTAACATATCACATTTCAATGTTTTCAAAACGCCAAGACCAACACTAACGTTTTATACACATTATGACACGACTAGTTTTATGTTAACAAGTTAACATATTTATACCAAGTTTTGGAAAAACTTTACATATCAACGATAACTAGTATTTTCAAATGACGAGTGGTATAGGTTACATATACATGTACATGCACTACATTGCCTCATAATCTAAGTAGATTATGCATATTCATTTTAGGTAGCGGCTAGTGTTCGCGCCTTGTTATTGCCAAGTATTCCAAGTGTTCCAGTATTTCAATTATTCCAAGTATTCCGATTTCATAGCATTGTTGTATCATCACTTCAGGTGAGTTTTCATAGCCCCGTATACATTTTATTATTGTTTTCAAATCCCACGGGGGAGAATACATTGCAACTGTTTTCCATACGAGCCAAAGTATCAGACTTCCTGTACATAGATTAAGTTACCTTGTTGCCAATTGAAAGTCCCCATATAATCATGAACCGTTAATTATGTTTAAGCGAGAGTGAGTGGATAGATCTATCGAGGGTGACGCCTCCATCCGTGTTGGCTTTGACCAACAACCGATAGCGGATGCATTTCATGTCTTTTCATTTGAGTGTCTGGCAAAACACTCCCAGGGGCTCCAAAGAATTCAGTCACAGCGTCGGGGTCATGAGCTTAAGGCTATTGTACAATCATTTTTTTTGTGACTTATGTCATACACTTTATACTTGTGGCTATCGTATAACTTCATTTTATTAAACCTATGAACTCTCACCAACTTTATGTTGACCGTTTTTAGCAATGTATTTTCAGGTTATTAGCTATCATGTGGGCATGCATTGGACCATCTTGGAGTCGCGGGGTCGACTTGCATCACTTATTTTCATGCACTTATGTAACCGTTTGATCTACTATGGTTTTGTTTTTAAACTTGCAACATCATTTGGGACCTATGTTTTGTAAACTCTGATTTTATTTATGATCAAACGTGTATTTTCAAAACGACACTTTAGGTCGTTCAATATATCCATTGTATGAGACGCCATGAAAGTCACACCAAGGTATTCAATTCCGCTGCCATTAACAGGTAAATTCAGGGTGTGACAGATTGGTACCAGAGCAATGGTTATAGCGAACTAGGTTGTCCTCATACCCTAGACTATAACTACCCCAACGGTAGCGTCTCATCATTACATCATAAGTGCACATTATTATTTGCGAGGATTCATTACATGGGTTATTCATTTCATTTTGTATTGTTGCCACTGAGATATGTCTTCCAATTCCCGCACTATTGTTATATTTTCTGATGTTTACATCGAGGACGCTATGTCTTCTACTACTCCCATTGTTGCACCTACTCCTCAGATTTCACTTATTACACCACCTTTGGTTACTCGTGCACCTACAGATTCATCATCCCATACTATTCCGGTTTCCGCAGAATCCAACTCTTATGTTCCGACGTCGCAAGACGATCGGGATGTCCCTATTACTTCAGCCCATACAGAGTATACCATTTGATAAGACGTACATGCTTAGTCCTTATGGACCTATTAGAATGTTTATTGCAAGAAAGATAGTATACCTTCATTCCCTCACTATTAGAACACTCACTACTCATGTATTACCACCAGTATCAGCTACTCATACCACTATTGGTCGTCCCATAGTGCATACTCCAGTTTTACCGCTTAGACATCGCAAGATAGCGTAAAAGAAGGTAGTGATTCCTTCAGTATTATCACCATCGACTTCATCATCATCATATGGAACCCCATTTATACCCTCACATTTCAGGGACTCTACTCACATACTTAACTTACCGCTTGAGAAGCGTACATGGTTTGATACACCATTACCATCTACCACTAAGGACACTACACCACCTTATAGATTAAGGTTGATGAGAGTTCGAGAGCCCTTACTGTTAGACAACCTACTACTCTTCATCGTTAGATGATGATCTCTAACTAATTGAGACTACACATGAAGGTTTGGATGCCCCACAGACCAAACAAGAGCAACAACAAATCGCCAAAGAGTGGCATTCCTCGCAAAGACTCTATACTATCTCAGGTATAATCGACTCATACTTCCATGACATAATGAACCAACAAGATGCTTTGAGCAATATTACACCACCACAAGAGAACTCTTCACAACTCCCTCTTCATTACCAAGTTTGATTACATCACATTCTAAACCGATGAGTTGGATTTCATCATTGGTCATCGTAACAACACCCCACCAATCAGATATGACACCGAGACCTTCGAGATTCGGGAGTCTAACCTTGCCTTTCAGTACGACCATTGTCATTTCCTTTTTCCCATTCTCACTTGACATGAATTAGATAACATCTTGTGGATGACACCAAGATCACGGACTCAACAGGAACATCTATAGATTCCTCAAGGATGGATTGGAATCTACATTATCTCAGACATGAATCGATGCACAACCCCGGACCTCACTTCAGGACATCATCCTAGCTTTTACCTTTACTCGCTTTTACTATCATCCCAGCCACGGGAAGGGTGGCGTAGTTCGAAGAAGCTTGTGGTATGTTGATTGTTGTACAACAAGATCCCCAAGTATTGACTTTACTATATGGGTATGGTTGTGCTATCTATGACACCGGTCAATGTAGACAAAAATTTTTAAGTGTTGTATTCATGTGTTATGAGGATATACGCATGGTTGTGGTGGTATACCTAGTGAACAATGATCGTTGCTATTACGAGTACTCATGGTTGTATTTATACACGCTGAGGTTGTACATGTTGTGGTTGTACATATCGTGGTTGTATTTACACTTGTGGTGGATATATATATACATGTTGTGGTTGTATATATTTTGTACGATAATCATTTCTAGTATGATTGTTGTTGATGTATTCTGTTGTGATCTACCAGAATTATGGCACCTAGGAAAGCTAAAGCCAAGGCTGCTGCAACGACTACCCCAGAAATGACTCAGGCTGCTATCCGGAAGCTTGTTAGGGATAGTGTAGCCGAAGCTCTAGAGATTGAAAGAGCCGCTGTTGCCGCAAGAGCTGCCGAAGATGCTTCTCGGATAGGGACATCGGGAGAAGCTAGCAACGGAACCAATGGGAAGAAATGTACTTACAAGGATTTCAAGAGTGGAGATCCTACTTTGTATAAGGGTACTGAAGGGGCTACTGCCATGGTTCGATGGTTCGAACATACTGAATCCGTGTTTATCTTATGCAACTGTCCGGATGATTCCAAGGTTAAGTTTGCCGTGAGTACGCTTCGTGATCAAGCCTTATCGTGGTGGAACTCCTATGCAAAGCCCATAGGGATGGAGAATGCTTACAAGGTCACATGGGACGAGTTCAAAAAGTTGGTAACTAAGAAGTTTTGCCCACGAACCGAAGTGAAGAAGTTAGAGGTGGAGTTCTATGATCTGGTAACTGTGGGTAATGATATTGAGACTTACATTCGGAGGTACCAAGAGTTAGCTGCTCTATGCCCATCTATGGTGCCTGATGATGAAAAATTGGTAGAGAATTTCATTGGTGGATTGCCCGAAAGCATCCGTGGTGATGTGATTTCTTTTGAGCCGCAAACTCTTGATGAGGCAATCAGGATGTCTCAAAAACTCATAGCTCAAGTTCTGAAGAAAGTGACCCCCGCCAACAACAACAACAATAACTTCAACCGAAACCGTAACTACAACAATAACACCAACAATTACCAGAACAACAACAACAAAAGGAAATGGGATGACACCCAAGGTAACAACGCCAACCAACCACCACCCAAAAGACAAGAAACTGCACGGGCCTATGTTGCGGGTCCGACTGAAAAGAAAGGTTACGCCGGTACTCTACCAAAGTGTAACAAATGCCAAACACATCATAACCCGGGGGATTGCCCTAAACCTTGTTTCAATTGTGGGAAGATCGGTCATCTGGCTAAGGGATGCAGGGCTGCTCCTGGGAGAAATAATCAGAATCCACCGCCAACATGTTATGGTTGTGGAGAAGTTGGACACTTTAGGAACAATTGCCCGAAAGGAAATCAGGACATGGGGACCAAGAGGAATTAGCTCGAGGAATAGCGTGCGTGTTTGGGAGAGAGACCGTCAGGACATTAGCAACATCAAAGACAACAACAATGCTTAACCAGAAGGAGTTCATGTTTTAATAAACCGTAGTTGAGCCCTCTAGGGTTGTATCTTTCTTTTGTACTTTCCATAGGTACGTTGGTGTAACCTAGTTGTATTAAGCACTTTCCTATCCAATGTAATACCTATCTTTTGTTATCTTCGCGATAATCATAACCATCGTTTATTCCATTCCTATTCCAATTGCTCAATTCTCTATAGTTTCGCAACAATATACCTTTATCCTACTAGGGATTAGGCCGATTTCATTCTTGACGGACTAGTAGACTAATACCATTTCATAAGATTCATCCATGTATCCAATGAACCATTCAACAAATTTAATGCAAGTTATTTTACTACCATACGGGAGAACTATATTTTTTTTTTTCTCTTTTTCAGAACTTTCAAAATAAGCCATTTTGTACCACCCTATAAATGGAATTTCTGTCATTTTATCAAGTATTTACTACAGCTACGCGAGACAATTTTCATGTTACTTTCAAAGGAAATGCCTAGAAAATCATTTATCAAAATAACCCGTTGAACACCATCTAAAACTTTTGGGAAAAAGTAATACCGTTTCAATTTAACCAAGCATCGCATCGTTGGTCCTCAATTATACATAGCTTGATCACCTATGTATAATTCAGGAGGAACTATGCCGTGAAGAAAATAGTCACATTTTCAGGAATTGATAATAACAATCTTCATTCAAAAGCCTTGTAAACAAATGAAATCTTTCATGAACACCCCTTTTAACAAACTTCCACCGGATACTTACACCACTCAGCACTCACTCAGCCATTAAGTTGAATTTTACCATTGACTTCTCTAGGAGAGACTCTACATTATGAAGGATATTTCATGACATAGAAACGACAAAAGGATAGACGATACCCCTCAGATTTCTAGCAATTCCTTTAAGATATTCCTTTTCTAATTGGATATACACGCTCTACCATCGTAGCCCGACGAATCCTTAAGAGAACTTCCTGAGCACTATAGGATGTATTCAACACCACATAACCAACTTTGTATGGATTAGGATAATCTTTCGATTATTGACGAATTTCATCATCAGCAAAAATAACCATCACAGGAATATATAAAGGCACCATTTAAGACACCCTATGGCCGAAGTGACCATATACATATTTATATATCGAATTTGGAAAGTTAAATTCACGGACCTAGAACTAAACCGGGAGACAACAAAGGAAACTTCACAAGTCAAGAATCAGTTACAAGAAATGAGAAAACAACGGAAGTTAGGTCGATGTATGATGCACATCATACGGAATTGATATCCTTGAACAACGAACCTCCTAGATTCAAGTAAAAGCACGAACTATGATTGAAAGCCTTGCCTTGGAAAGGCATGATACAATTTTTGGTAACCCGATAGACTGAGCTCTCGGTATTGGACCATTTCAGATTCTAGTTAGAACCGGTCAGTTGGCATACACACCTAAGTTTCCGTCAGAACTCAGCAACGTTCATAACACATTTCATGTTTCAAACCTCAAGAAGTGTCTTTCCGACGAGTCGTCCGTTATTCCACTCGAAGAAATTCAACTAGATGACAAGCTTAATTTTGTGGAAGAACCCGTTGAAATCATGGACCGTGAGGTCAAACAATTGAAGCAGAGTCGAATTCCTATCGTGAAAGTTCGCTGGAATTCTCGAAGAGGACCCGAGTTTACTTGGGAACGAGAAGACCAAATGCGACGCAAGTATCCACATCTTTTTCCCGAGCCTGCTTCCGAAACCAACAACATTTGAATTCAGGGACTGAATTCCCTTTTGGAGGGGCGACTGTAACAACCCGAGATTTCAGGTCACTTTCCTAACCACGACAATTCACTATTCATCAATCACTATTCATGTTCATTATTCATTTCAGCGTAAACGTAGTTTACGGGTATTCATATTCGCGTAACCGGTTTGGTTTGACTGCGAAATTCATGCATCATCAGTAGGAACACTGCATACGGACTAGGAATAGTCTGCATATCATCAGATTTCCATTTTCATACTATACCACTCGTAGGTTTATCAAATTAATATTTTTGTTACATTCGACGTATTACGTATAATTACTTTTAATTAAAACGTCAACGCGCGATCAATAAATATGACTAACACGTCCGACAAACCCCACGATGGTCCCGACATATTTTTATACTCATTTTAATATCAAGAAAATTTTAAAATTCATTTACCCAGTATTTTGCAAATTTATTTAATTTATATCGTACGTTTAATATAATTACGACGGTTTTTGTAAAAACTAAACAATAATTACCCGAACACCCAATATTTGTACCCAACATATTTTTGTAATTTTTATGACTTCGTCAAGTCCCGACTAACTCCGTTAAAATTTATTTCTAGCAAACACGGTACCCGATTACACTTAAACTACTCACAAACTACACTAAATAAACATACTTATCTTATGTAATCATCACATGGAACTAACCAAGGAGGCCCCCCCCCCTTGCTCCTTGTTGCGCCGGCCTCACCCCCCCCCCCCCAACACCCTCAAAAATAGCAACCTATCACTTCTCATTTAATGCCTACTAAATCTTGTCCACTATATAATAGTTAACCTCATTTTTTCACTTCATTTTCACACATAATCTTCAAGTAAATTAGCAAGTTTCTCTCTTCTCCCTCCCCCTCTTGGTGCTCGGCCTACACAAGAAGAACAAGGAAACATCATCAATTTTGCAAGATCAATACATAAACAAGCTCTATTAGTCTTCCTATAAGGGTTTTGAAATACAAACTCAAGGGTTTCTTAGGTTTTCTTCCTCATTTGCTCACTAATCTTTCAAGTAAGTTGTCAAAACTCATTTTCATAATTTTACCAAGTTAATATAATGTTCATATCATTTTTATGCAAGATCTATATGTATATGTTAGTTATACCACTCCTTTTAAATCTTTTTGCAACTTATGAGCCCTAGAAGTGTTATATACTTAGATCCTTGGTAGATTTACATGGATGATGAAGTTTAGGACCCATGACACCCTAAGAAGGTGTATGGTAGGATTGAGAATTGTTTGGTTGAAGATTGGATGGTTTTGGACTAGACATAAACTAGAAAAACTCATTTTTTTGAACATATATAATACCTACTGTCTCTAAAATGAAAACGTGGGAAACTCAGTAAGTTTTGGATTATTTTTGGCCAAATATTTAGAAAATACATTCCGAGACGAAGCCGTGGCCGAAAACGGGGATAAAAACAAGTTAATAACGAAGGAGATATGATTTTTCAAAGTTTAACGACGAAAACTAATTTTCAGAAACTAACATGCTGTTACACGACTTTCGACGGACAAACTGAGGCGTTTAACGCGACCTAGATGACCCGGGCTACTGAAAATATATTAGTACATGTTTATACGAAACCACGGATATAAAGAACGTCGAAAACGAGCTAATAACGAACAAGATACCCGCGTTTAAACATCGATAATATACCTTTCATTTTGACAGCTTTTTAACTAGAAAATGTTTACGTACTAGAAACTATATTTTTCACGAAACGACTATGGTGAACCGTAATTCTTATCCATTGGAACACGTACAATCAAAGGTTTATTAACGCGACTACCATATCACATTTCAATGTTTTCAAAACGCCAAGACCAACACTAACGTTTTATACACATTATGACACGACTAGTTTTACGTTAACAAGTTAACATATTTATACCAAGTTTTGGAAAAACTTTACATATCAACGATAACTAGTATTTTCAAATGACGAGTGGTATAGGTTACATATACATGTACATGCACTACATTGCCTCATAATCTAAGTAGATTATGCATATTCATTTTAGGTAGCGGCTAGTGTTCGCGCCTTGTTATTGCCAAGTATTCCAAGTGTTCCAGTATTTCAATTATTCCAAGTATTCCGATTTCATAGCATTGTTGTATCATCACTTCAGGTGAGTTTTCATAGCCCCGTATACATTTTATTATTGTTTTCAAATCCCACGGGGGAGAATACATTGCAACTGTTTTCCATACGAGCCAAAGTATCAGACTTCCTGTACATAGATTAAGTTACCTTGTTGCCAATTGAAAGTCCCCATATAATCATGAACCGTTAATTATGTTTAAGCGAGAGTGAGTGGATAGATCTATCGAGGGTGACGCCTCCATCCGTGTTGGCTTTGACCAACAACCGATAGCGGATGCATTTCATGTCTTTTCATTTGAGTGTCTGGCAAAACACTCCCAGGGGCTCCAAAGAATTCAGTCACAGCGTCGGGGTCATGAGCTTAAGGCTATTGTACAATCATTTTTTTTGTGACTTATGTCATACACTTTATACTTGTGGCTATCGTATAACTTCATTTTATTAAACCTATGAACTCTCACCAACTTTATGTTGACCGTTTTTAGCAATGTATTTTCAGGTTATTAGCTATCATGTGGGCATGCATTGGACCATCTTGGAGTCGCGGGGTCGACTTGCATCACTTATTTTCATGCACTTATGTAACCGTTTGATCTACTATGGTTTTGTTTTTAAACTTGCAACATCATTTGGGACCTATGTTTTGTAAACTCTGATTTTATTTATGATCAAACGTGTATTTTCAAAACGACACTTTAGGTCGTTCAATATATCCATTGTATGAGACGCCATGAAAGTCACACCAAGGTATTCAATTCTGCTGCCATTAACAGGTAAATTCAGGGTGTGACAAGATCCAAGGGTATGAAAACCCTTAAAAATGGCAGAAATTCGTCTTAGGGTTTCTCCTCACAAAGTTGCACACTAATGACAAAAAATTGCAAAACTATATATAGAGTTTAAGGTCTGACGGCGTCACGTTATAGGACTTGACGCCGTCACCTCGCCGTGTCTAGGGTTCCCGGATGGCCTTCCTGACGCCGTCCCTCTTTAGTGCTCCAAAATCCGCTCTGGCCTATCAAGGGGTGACGCCGTCAGAATTGAGCTTGACGCCGTCCCTCTTTAGCTTAAACCGTGATGGCCTTGATCACATTAAAGGGTGACGCTGTCAGACTTTCCCTTGTAAAATTCTCTGGCTTATCATGAGTAATTTTCATATCCACCTCTTTTGCCAAGCCATGACGCCGTCAAGAGCAATACTTGACGCCGTCAAAGGTACTTTTCCAGCCGATTTTGAGACTTTGTCATTTTCTTCACTTTTATGCTCCAAAAACGTCCAAAATGCTTCCTTTTCCAGATTTCTCCTCCAAAGTACCTAAAATGACAAAAGGAACGATTTAGGGCAACATTTGATCAAATAAATACGATTTAGGGCTTAAATGACCCCCTAAAAGCGGTACACTTTTCGCTTCATCATTATCTCAACACCATGCCATCATCCATGGACTACACACCATCACCCATCACTCTATTGGATTATGCCATGCCAACCCCATCAACAACTAACTCACCACCACCTCCTTCCCCAATCATGGGACAACCAATCCAACCTCACCCCTTTGATCTACATAGTGTTAATTGCCTATTTTGCCTCCACAACCGTAACCTCATCTTCTCCTTGAGGGATGAGATACATTTCATGTTCTCCTATGTGGAGCATCTCTTGACACCACCACCACCCCCAATCATGTCACCATCTCCACCACCTCCCAGCCCACAAAACTAAACATGTTCATGTTTAGTTCTCACCCATAAACCTTTAGGACCCTTTTGAAAATGAAGCTTGCCTCTAGTCATTAAGGATTTATGCTTCTTGTTGTGTCTCTTTATGTTTGATGATGTAGTCATACTTATGTATGACATTTTATTTTTATGAATGAATGGGCTTTTTATATGGTTAATTTATTTTTTTCGTGTAGTGATTGGCTACTTAGTCTTTTTTTTTTTTTTTTTTTTTTTTTGTGGTTGGATATTTGTCGTGATTGCTACATGTTAGATATTGTATACTTGTCATCTAACTTTGTTTTGTAGCAAGAATCATTGCTCGATTCCTTGGTGTCCTCCAAACGAGGGGGAGTATACATCAAGGGGGAGCCTTAGCAACCTTTTTGCTTCGACAAAAAGGGGGAGAAATGGGATGTAAACTCATTAAAAACTTGTTAAAACTAATTTTAACCTAAAATGAGTTTATGTTTTGTCATCATCAAAAAGGGGGAGATTGTTGATGCAAATAATGTTCTAAAAACGTTATTTATATCTTTCGATAACTTCACGTTTTGAGGATGACAAAATGTGAAAACACGTCACGTTAAAATTAACGTAAACAAGTTTTTAGTCGAAAGATCCCATTTCTACATAAATCACTCTAGGTATGCACAAACAAATTTACAACTTGACAAATGATCAAAGAAGTGAATTTGTGTTTTAAGAGTTCATATTTTTAATGTGACAAAACATTTTTTCAAAAATATACTTTACAAATTATTTTTGAACAATTAAGAAATGTTTTATTGGAAAAATAAGTTCAAATATCATAACAGCTATTTTCCCCTCAAAATCAGCTCCAAACTTCCCCAAATAAGTTTTCACCAGAAAAGACAAAAAGAGGAGCATTTTTGTCTGGCACGGTACCACTAAATTTAGTGGTACCGTGTGTGATTTAGTGGAGCCGTGCCTTCATAACGGCCAGATTTTTTCTGCCTATAAATACCAGCCCACTTCACAGTTTTTGGGCATCCTTTTTCACACAGAACTTTTTGAGTTTAATACTCTCACCACATCTTTTCTTCTTGATCATTTAGTTTAGTTTTCTTTTGTTTAAGAGTTATCCAATCATCCATCCAAGTGATCCTCTTCATTCCTCTTCATGTGCAAGAGAAGAACACAAGGTATCCAAAGAGGATATAAAGTGTTGTAGTTGTAGTTAGAGCACTTGTAACATTTGTTACATACTGGTTGTATCATTGTATACATCAAGATTATTTTTCTTTTGAGAGTTTCTGAGAGAAGATCAGTGTGATCTTATAGAGATATTGATTATCTCTTATAGCTTGTGAGCTAGTGTGTTGATCAAATGGATCATAGGTAGATCGGGTAGATCGAGTCTTGTGAGATTGTGTGAAGTAGAAAGGATCAAGTAGATCGTGGTAGATTGGTGCTAGCTAAGATTAGCACTCGACATCTAGCTTAGTGTCGGAAAATAAGATAAGCGACGTTGTACGGTTTTCTCCGCCTGAAGGGAGGTCTTGTTGACATAGTGCTTGAAATCTTGAGTGTGGTACTCGGGGAGTGGAGTAAGGCGAAGAAGAGCTTCGTGACCGAACCACTATAAATCTCTTTGTCCCGGTTTGATCTTTCCATCTCTTTACTTTACTTTCATTACTTATATTAGTTAGTATAGTTTAGAGTTCATATTGGTGTTGATTGTATTCACATAAGAATCGAATCAAAGGTTTTCAATAGAAAAGTTTTTGAAACAAATTAAAAACGGTAAAACTATTCAACCCCCCCTTCTAGTTTTCCATAGTGGGGCTATAAAACTCACCTCAAATAAGCAATGCACAGTACAGCAAGTCAGGAGTAGTATAGCACAACAGCAACTAGAATATCACGGCACAACGGACTCGGAACAACCTAATAATATAAAGACTTGTCTTAACATATATCCCACACGGTAATTAAAAGCGTAAAAGTTTCCAAAAGTTAACTATTCCCGTTCCCAAATATTATTCCAATTCCATTTCCAAAATATTCTCGTTATATCCGTTTATTAGAGTTGGTATCATCGTTCGTGTAACGGTAATAAGAAACTGACTCAAGTGTACACACGCCAAAATAGTGACAATAATGGAATTGTTGCGGAGAAAATGATAAGAAGTCAAGAAGAGATGACGGAGATGACCCAAAGTAATCACACATAACAAACACACCAAGTAGTTGAAAGGATTGGTAGTCGTCGGTTAAAATCATATTAACTTTCATAAAACAAACATGTTTTTTTTTTATATATATATATATATATATATATATATATATATAATATATATATATATATATATATATATACACTAGACTTCATGGCCCGCCCGATGGGCGGGCATGACTTATAAGCCCTCCCGGGCGAGGTTTTAGACTTCAAAGCCCGCCCAAAGGGCGGGCATGACTTATAATTATCGTTTACATTTTTTTCCGCCCACTAGGCGGGCATGACTTGTGATTATTGCTGAAAAAAGTATGTTGGCACAAATTAAAGATATAGACATTCAAAATCAAAACATTTCAAACTAAGAAAGTGAGCACATAGGTAACTTTGACTTGAAATATATTGAAGAGAAGAACCATTGCAAATTTCATGCAATGATGAATGTGCACGAAGGCTGTTCTTGATCTTTGACTGAAAGTTGATAATTTATAAATGACTAAAAGTGCACATTTGTAGGCATCGATTCCTAATTCAGTGTATTCAATAAATGACTTTCATTGAAATAATACTCCGTATAATATTTACAGCACTCACCATTTGAAAAGAAAGTGAGTCGGGTCAATCCAAACAGTTTTGACCAGCATAAAAAATTGCCTGCTTGTATTACTGAATCCCCACCCTCCCACCCCTTCCTTTTTTATATAAAAATGAGCGATAATGGCTTACCAAGCCAGGTGGGTAACTGACCTCTTCACTTGACTTCAATAACCTTTCGTGAATTTTCTGGCCAAAATAATAGCACATTCAAAAATTCAGTTGTTATACATACCTCAAACATTTCAAAAAAAATACTATCAAGTAAGCCAAAACAATGAAATATACTTTGTTGCTCTGCTCTTCAAATAATGCAAGTTCATTGGATACTGATATGACTTCAGATCTGGGAGCCTGAACATTAATAGAAGAAATCAGTTAGGGCAGGTAGCTAGGTATTTCCATAAGGAAATAACATCATGGAGATTATGACAAGATAATTAAGGAAGCCATCTAAATTCAAGAAAAGCATAACAACGCCATTGATGGAAGCCACTTCATATCCGCGAAAAGACAAAAATCCACAAAACTTTTTTGGCTATTTTGACCAATTTCTAAACATGAAATACAGGCATCGAAAGTGTATTCAATTATGCATAAAACTCATAATACTAAAAGTGGTGATAATATAGTTAAATGCAAGAAAACTTAAGGGATTATTTATAAAACTTATCGATACTGCATTGTTAAAATGTAAATCTACCTTTCATTTAGATGAAATACCATGATGTTTGAAATCTACTTTTGTTTGACTTATTTGACCAGTTTCTTTATTATCCAAGCTTTATAAAAAATTCCATTTTGACCTGATGGAAACATAAAACAGCCCACATTGACCCATTTTTTGGGTAAATGGTCCGGAATTGCCACCTCAAATTTAGACCAACACAAGCAAGTTCACCTGATTACAATAGCAGATTGTAACAAACGGAAGAGACCATAATACAAATTTACAATTCATTCGATCAAAAAAAAGGCATGCAGCTTTCTGCATGTGACGAATGTAAACAAACAGATAACTATCCGAGCTTGTGTAGACACGTATTGTCTTTTCTATTGTTAACAGTGTATGCTTGGCATTCAGACTCTAGAAAATCTAAAGTATTTAATTTATAAATTCGTGTGTAACCAAAACTCACAAAGAATAGAGTATCAGGATTGGACCTTTTCGTTAGTAGAGAATTGGGAAAATAAGGCCTGTTGAGATATCATAATTCGAGTCTACAGTTTTTTGCTTGGCTCTATTTCCTTTCGAAGTTATTCCTCAAATCTTGCCACCTACACATACACTTGAAAATGCTGAAATTTGAAGATAAACAAAAAAAATACATATACAATTATACAATTAGAAGCATAGGTGCAGAATAGTTTAAAGACCAGACACATGGCCTTTTTATAAGAAAAATGTTTAAAATTTTTGATAATGTTTCGTGTAGCAAAAAGACTAAAAAATGAGTAGAGGATATGAAGGATGCAACCCATATTATATACATACATATTGGTCATGCTGATGACGGCGCGTCTCTAAAGCTTTCTTCTTGTTCAATAACTCCTCTTCTGCAGCTTTAGCTTTTAGTTCATCTTTGGAGACATGAAATTGGAACAAAGTTATATGATAAGCATTGTCTTTATTCTTTATCAACAAAAATAGCATTATATGGTGCCCTATGGAAGTGTCGTGTTACCTGATTCACCATTTGGAGGCAAAAAACAGTCGCCTCGCAACCTCAATATGCCTCATTTTCAGACCTTCTTTTATTTTTTCCCGGATTCCCACAGAAAAAAAGCGTCTGTGTAAGATCATGTAGCCCAAAGTCATTTACAAAAATGAAGGTTTTAACAGTGCATGGAAAAGAAGCAAACTCACATAAAAAACACGAAGAATTTCATGCGCACAAAATAGGTATACATTCTTGTTCAGCTTGGGACGTCGTAGCATTCAGTCGCAAATGTTCATTTGCACAAACCAATCAAATACTCCATATATCAGCAAACCACTTTCAAAAGCCAAACTGCGTGATAAGTGAGTCTTGTACCTCTTCTCGCAGAAGCCCTGGCACCAGGGCATACACCTCAAAGCAATCTTTCTGTGAAAATTATAGTCAACTATAATAACTCCATATGATCCACAATACTTACAGTTTCTCGTACGTTTATCTTCACCCAGTTAGCAGGGGGACCGACATCAGCAACCGTGGTGACAAGTCTGTCACAATTGAATAGGACCGGAATATGTCAAGGCACATATAAAGACAAACATACATAAATCTAATTGACTGATACAACCACAAAGATGCAATAAAAAATTCATAGAAAAATATAGCCAGATAAGGTAAATAGCAAAACTTGAGCCTTACTGCCTAGATGTTTCAGTTCGTAAAGCTTTCGCAGAATGCTCCACTTCACTTTGTCTCTTGTGTTTAAGTGACCCTATATTTGACAAGATTACTCAATTAAGAACACGTGTTTCTGCTATATAAGAAGAGTGCAAGATGAACTTACCAAGGCTTTTGAGACTTTTTTCCCGCTTCTGTGAATTGTTGGAATTCTTTTCCTAATAAGAAGAGTGTCAAGTCAAATTAGCATATCTCACAATATATTGATTCCTATCCTGTCCTGTACAAATTTTAACAGTTATGGTCACCAATAAACTGATAATACTGATTCAAGTCCACACGATTTTTGTTTTGTTTTTATCTAAAGGATATTAAGATTATGATAAATAATCAAAATACTTTAATTGAGCTAATAGATGTGTGTCAAATTACATGCTGCACTCATTTGAAGGAGTAGATAAATAGAAATCAGTGTCAATAAAACCTAATGATTGGCTTACTAACCTCACCAAAACCTAAGAGACGGTGGGAGTGCCAACCCTGCATAGCTCGAGCTGCAACATCCCTGCGTGCCCTACCAGATCCTGTTGGGGTCTGATGGCCGTTTGTCTGCAGAAGCCATACAGAAAATCATATTATACAGTGAAGGGAAAAAAAACAAATCTTTTGTGGTCTCTTCATATACATCATTATTAATAGCAAAAAAGGAACCAAAAAAAGAAGACAAAATATGGTAAGAATTCATTTCTGTTGGCCCAAATCTACGCATAACTGCAGAGGGTTTTTCGCAAGGTAGCTTGGGTATTCATGTCGTGCAGATGAGAAAACGCCCTTTCCAGATTTCAAACTAATATCATCTATCTTTGTTTCTTTTATTCGATTGGTTGGAAGAAATCTCAACTTTTTTAAAGAGTTGCCACAAGAACGTTAACTAAAATTCTCTATGTATAAGTGTATAACCAAACATCTTTTGGCCCCCAGTATGTGTGACATAATGTCATCTTAGCACTCGAACCGAATAAACAGATACAAAAGTTCTAAATCAATCAATAAAGCTTTAACGATTAATGTAGTGTTCCAATATATATAGCAGTGGTTCCAATATATTTAAAGAGAAAAGTTGTAAATATAATTATATATATTCCGCGTTCCTAGAAAGTTGAAGTTCTTTATCATTTTAATCGAGACAATGACACAGAAAAGTATTCTCTTATGGATCCTAAGAACAAAAACATACAGAGAGCTCAGATAACATAAGTAAGTGGTTCAAAAACTAAGATTAGCTGACCTCGTGTTCAACAGTAGGGGTCTCTGGGTGAATCAGTTGTGATGTTTTCATCAACTAATAGAAGACTGTTCTTTCCATATCCGGCCTGACACTTTGAGCTTCAGCTCTTGCCTCTCCCCACCAGAAAAGAACAACGCGATATTCCTCATTACGATCAGCCCGTCAAGACTATCACGAACAGTCTGGTGACTGTCACGAATGCTTCTTGGGATCCCTTGCCATTTCATCTTCCTCCCGTTTCCTCCAACCTCGAGACTGTAGCTGAACTTGTTGGCATCATTTTCATCCCCCATGAAACGCAAAAATGCCATGTAAACTGGTGATGTTCCTAGATGAAAAGCTTCAAAATGCAAGCAGAATTGGTATCCAAAGCAGTTGAAAATCTGCATCCAAACAAGATATATCAGTAATCGAAACCACTATCGTTAGGGAGCATTTCCGTTTCTTAGTCCTTCTAGAAGGGTTAAGTGTACATAAAGGCGTTGCAGGGTCTTACAGTTAACATCCAAGTTGCATTTTCAATTTCATGAAGGTTGGGCTTCACATATCGGTGGTTGAAGCTAGACCCATCATGCATATCAACATTATGATCAGCCTTCAGATGCGCCACAATGAACGGAATATCACCTGTGACAAGACATTCTGCACCTGCATAAGGACAATTATACCCCCGATGCTTGCAACTCTCCTCGTGCTTCACTCTACTATGATAGGGTAAAATATCTTGGCAACCATAACAATGGTACTTGCAAGGCAACTCAATGGACTCTGCAACTTTCTCTAAAGCCAAACACCTTATATTTCCAAGCTCATGCCGACATATCGGGCAAATGTTTTGCACTTTAGTTTTGCACACAACACATAGCGTGTGCCCGTTTGGACACTGCACAAAAGATCGTAATTACAACACGATTCATGTAATCATATTCATATAGATACACATTTAACACATAAATAATGAATGCTCAAGTATGTACCTGATGAATGGGAGGGCACATTATGTTCAGGCACACAGGACACTCAAGTAGCTCGTGCACAGCACTGTTTGATGCTAATCTGAGCCTTGCACCAGCAGAACCACATATTCTTGATACACTCCTGACGATTGTGATTCAGCGACATCCTGATAAACATTGCCTCCAGGAGCCATACTTTCACTTTCTGGTGCTCCTTGATACACTCCTGACAATTGTAATCAAACCAAAACAATCAACTTCGGCATAACGTGCTTTAAGATATCAAATGAAAGCAGGAACACAACTACACAAGAAACCTACACTCAATAGCATAGAAAACGCCCAAAAAAGTAAGAAAAAACTACACAGACATAGGTTAACCATTACATACAAATGTAGCTTATTCTAACAACCTATGCAACACAAACATGTTGTCAAGCAACCTGAAAACCTCAATTATGCAAACATCCTAAGCCCTTCATCATATAATCAATTTTCAATACGCTAAAATGCCACTCACATACTCATTACCCAAAACCATTTTCTTCTTCTATAAAACGCAATAATCAGATAATCAATTAACTAACAAAATTCCAAATAAAGCTCACACCTTTCCCCACTAAATCACCACATCCTTACTAAAATTTAAGAAACAGATAAGTTTTTCCCTGTTCAGGTTACCCAAGGGCGAGTCTTTTGACTCAGATGTACACGCCCCAAAAATATGTACCTGGTGAGGTTCAAACCTATACGGCCGCCCAAAAAATAACTATATAAAAAAAAAAGTTAACTCATAATTTACAAAAGTTCACATTTTTCCATCTTAACTCATCAAACCCACTTGATTGAAAAGCAAAAATTGCTTCTGCTTTCCTTCTGCGTATATGAAAAAAAATCCGTCAAGCCGTAAAATTAATCAGCAAAAACTTCATGGCTCACAAATATGAATTTTAGATGCATTTTAACAGCCCGACACCATTTTAATCAATCTATTGAGAAGGGTAATAAGCTACATAATATTAGCTACCGCATTCAATCATACTTTTCTGATGCATAAAGGCATTAAGCATAATGAGTTACTCTTTTAATTTCCCCAAACATTGCTTAAACTTAGTACTTGTTCGCTAATTCACATTATGAGCACATGTATAATCCATTTAACATTATGATCCTAATATTAAACTGAAAAAAAAAAAAAAAAAGAGTCGATACCATTTATACATAAAATAAATTTAGTAGAGCTTTGTCTATAACTTCTTCCACCTTCCCTTTGTCAACTGCAGACTTTGTATGTCTCAACATGTATGTTCCACAGTTGATATCCGTTCCTAGACATCATTTACATTAGTCAATTATTCATATTTCCAGCTAAAAAGTAATATTACAAATTCAAACTATGAAATCAGACACAAACCAACATTAAGAGCAAGGGCCACAGCATCCTCAGGGCTTTTAGTGTAGGTTTGATACTCGTTTAGCCAAACACCTTATGCAAGCTGATGTGAAGTTCTTTTAGCTAAACAAAACAAAATAAAAGATGGTGTGAGAATCATAGATGGGCACCAAATGTAAAATCCTAGATGAATAATATCATGAATAAGTTGAATAATAAAATCCTAGATGAATATGTTCAGAATCATGGATGGACGCCAAAAGTAAAATCCATTCCATTGCATGTTTCTCCTATATAAAATATTTCAAAAGATGAAAAAGTAAGACCAAAAAACCACAAACCTTATGCAAGATAAATTTTATTCTCGGCCTTCTGTTGCCATTCTGTTTGAGATACAACCAAAACCTAACTGCAAACAACTACCAATAACCAAAACCACCAACCGGAACTACCTGAAACCACCTAACCACCGAGAGGTGGTGGCGAATTCGGCAGAAGGTGGGGCGATCAGGTTATGGTGGCGGCAGTCGTTCAGAAAGAGAGCGGCACTTATTTGTGTTTTAGGTTAGAGAGAGGAAGGTTACGTATGTTTTGTGACTAACTAATATGATCACACTAAAATAAAATAAATAAATAAAACCTCATGAGAGAAAACTTAGCATGCTACTTCCAAATAACATCTGGTATTCTCAAACCTGCACACACAAAAAGAAGATGATCGAGAGAATTGATGAAAAAAAAAAGGCTGAGCAAAAGATAAAACTTAGGGTTTGGAGAAAAAGTATATTATGAATGAAGGTGAGATTTTTTTTTACGTATATGTTATCATTAGGGTTACCTAACTTGTAGGGATTCTCATAATTATCTCATATATTTGTTTGCATAGGTTTATAGATTTGGCTTGCAGATATAATCAAAAAATGTGTTGGTCTAGTGGTAATCAACTGTTGATGTACCGACACCTTAAGTTACGATCTTGCAAATGACTATTTTTAAAATACATTTCGAAATTTTAAAAAAAAAATGCTTAGTGGCGAATTTTAAAAAAAATGTTGCTTAGTGCATTATACATTGGCATTACTGGCATTACTGGGCAATCTTTCATTTGATGAGATGCGCTATTGTTATATATAATATGTAGAATATTAATTTAAAAAAATTCGATGATATTCATTTAAACGTTCAATACAGTAAATTTGAAATCTTTAGCTGCAAGGATTTAGAAAAAATTATTGTTCGTTAGGCAATATTTTATGATTGTCGTCCGTTGACGCCCCAAATACATTAAATTTTCAGAGTACTAATGTACTTATAGTGTCTTAATCCCAATAGTCAAGCATGTACCAAAGTCCGAAATATCCAAATCCAATATATATATCAAGTTTGGTAGCAATTTCTCAAGGTAATTACCAATCAATATCCTCAAATAGTCAGGTAAGTGATAAGCTATTACAATAACAAGAGATGGCTGCACAGTGTAAAGTCATATTGAATCCATTTGCCTTTGTTGTGAAAAAAGTATGAGCTAGTATATAGCTTATGCATTACGAAAGGATATATTTATAAAAGTGTCGTTTTCTTAATTTTATGACAGCATACTTAGTTCTTAGTACTGTATTGTATATCACTTAGAAAAATAGAAATTTCCATTTTGGTAACATTTTGGGATCTCTATGTTATCTGCTTATTAATTAAAGTCATCGATCTTCTATAATGCGTCTAGCTTGACAAGTGAAGTGCTTCATCATCTCCCAAGGTTCTAATCTTATTTAAAAAGCAAGTTGGTCACAGTGGGGCTCGAACCGCTAAGACTGAGAGGAATGGGACGAAAATCAGGCGACTCCCCTTGGTTCGCGCGGTTCGCCGAACACTGCCCTCCGCGATCACCTTCTTGCGATACAATTGGTCGGCCCGCTGAAGTTTGAATGTTTTGGTGCTTTCCATGTTCTAGCCGTTACAAACGGCTCTCTATCCTTCTTTTTATTATTTTTTTTTTTTTATCCACTTCATCAAATCTCATATAAACCAAATCCAACATTTATACACATATTCCACTTCATTTTACTTTCCCTTCATATTATATTTTTTTAAATATGTATCCAAATCCAAATAACTTCGCAGCCGTAATGGTATCGTCAATCCAAAGTCCTAAATCAACGATTATGATGATCAATTTACTTAATAACCGGCATGTTTCAAATATCCAAAAAATGAACGTTCATCACAATGCGGGTTTCGTCTTGGAATGTCAACGGGGATTCGGGTTTCGCGGGGTTACTCCTAAAACACACGGTGGCATTTGGTATAACATTTTTACTCTTTATTACTTATATAATTTTGGATTTTTATTTATGTGATTTGTTATTTTAAAGGATTAAATGTATTTTTGTATTATTATAAATGTAAAAAAAATGTGAAAAACATAAAAAAAAATCATCATTGGAAGTGACACGTGTCGCGAGTCGCCTCACTCTCCTGGGTGCTATCCCTTTCTTTGAGGCTACCCAACATGTGACTAGGACGTGTCGCGAGTCGCCCGTTGTTGGTAGCCATTCCTTTAGTCTATAAACATAACTGTTTCCTATGAAAAACAAATCTTTTCAACTAAAACTGTGACTAATGAAAAAGTCAAAAAAATTATAATATAACTAAACATTTAGAAAAGTATTTATGTTTCTTATTTGTCAATTACACAAGTTAGAAAATCCAATTGTATATTTGGTATTGTTCAATTGATATATTTCTCGAAGAGGTTAATAGACATAAGTGTCACTAAACTAACTTTCCTAAAAAGTTGTCTAAAGTAACGAATTTTCATTTTGTTTACTCAAGTTACTCACGTATACGGGTTTGTTACTCACGTACAAACCCGTATACGTGAGTAACTTGAGTGAACAAAATAAAAGTTCGTTATTTTTGGCTTATTTTTTGGAAAGTTTAGGGAAATCTTTGTCTATTAACCCTTATTCAAAATGAGACTCGTGATATTTCAAATACGCAGCCTCGAGTTTCGCAGCTTTATAGCTTTCGGCTGAGCCCAGAGAAAGGCCCATTATAAATGGGCTAAAGGATGACCAGCATCAAGTTCAATTTATGAATAGTGTAAAAAAAATAATAATAAATAAATAAAAACATTTACTTTGAATTATTTATTTATATATGTCCGGATATCCCTATTCAAATTCAGAACATCTCTTGTCAAGTATACAAACTCCAGAATGTGGCAGACCATTATACAATGTCAAAACTTATCTTACAGCCAAACTGATGGCGAATTGAATGTCCCCGAATAATACAAATATTATTACATGAGTTTGGTCATTTATTGTGTATAAAGATACATTTACGTATGTAGAAATTTCAAAATTAACATAAATAAATTAAATACATTTACGTATTGAAGGATGAACAAGGGGAAAGAAGGACTTCAAGTGGTGTCGCTTTGCTTGTAGTTAGTCCTGAGCTCTCACTCATATCAATTGGTTCATCGGATGGTTTTACTAGCTCAAACTGTTGTATCAGAGTTGCTAATGTTAAACGCAAAGCCTGTAGGGCAAAGAATATACCAGGGCACATTCTTCTACCACTTCCAAATGGGAGCAATTCGTAATGTTTTCCTTTGACATCAATATCCTTGTCAGTTGTCATAAATCGTTCTGGCTTGAACTTGTCAGGATCTGGCCAAGTATTTGGATCACGTTGCAATTTCCAAAGATTGATTAACAAACGTGTACCTTTGGGGACGTTGTAGCCACTCACAACACAATCTTCCATAGACTCGTGAGGAACGGCTAGAGGAGCTGCCGGGTACAAACGCAATGTCTCTTTGATGACGGCTTCCAGGTAGAATAAGTTTTTTATGTCTGATTCTTCCACTGGTCTATCTCTTCCAACGTGCTCATCAATTTCTTCTTGGACAGTTTTTAATGCTTTTGGATTATTGAGCAGCAATGATAACGCCCATGTTAAAGTTGCAGATGTCGTGTCCAATCCAGCAGTTATTAATGCCTGCAAGATTGAAATCAAAGCTTATTTATCCTTCAGTATACGAGTTGACTTTCTTAACAAAGTATTGGTTTCCTCATGTATCTAACGGAAATTATTAAGTAAATCATTTCAAGAAATTATCTTTTGGGACACCGGATGTCAATAAATAATCAGTGGTTAAAGGTATCGGCATGTCTATAATGACACAAAAAGTTTGGAAAGATTTTGACTTTTGTGACACCTTATTTTGACCAAGAAGTCCAGGAACCAAAAACATATAGACTAGATAAGATAATACGAGCAAGTATTTAAAATCTTTTAATAATTAACAATAAAATATAGACTAGATAAGATAATACGAGTAAGTATTTAAAATCTTTTTGTAATTGACAATAAAATATAATAGTGACACTTTTTCTGTCACTAACACCTAATAGACACTAGTTATACTAATGGTAATAGTAGTAATATAGATCAAAGGTTAATTTACCAGACATGAGGCTTTGATAACGGTATCATGGTCAAAACCGGGGAAATCCTCTTTGGGGGCACCTTGAAGGCTAGAAATCAAGACATCCAAGAAGACTTGGTTTCCTTCCAGTTGTTGGCCCGACTCTATTTCTCTCTTGTGCTCCTGTAACCATCCGTCCATGATATTGTTCATTTCTTTCCATACTAGCTTCATTTCTTTCTCATATCCTCCCAAGTCGAAACGATCCATATATGGAATGTAATCTGACGCCACAAAGGCGCCCAATAACTCGAAAAATTTCCTTATTACATTTTGGAAATGAACCCCTTCCTCATTATTGGTTGGAAACCTTTTTCCCGAAATAACTCTAATTACAATGTTTAATAACAAAGTCCCAAACCATTGTTTCATATCCACCTTTACCATATTCGAACCTTTATTATTTTCCCAAGCCTCGTGGATATCTTTCAAGGACGCTTTAAGCTCTGATTCTCGAACATGTCCTAGCATCTCAACTCGGCGTTGAGAGAGAACCTCGAGTGTGATAATCTTGCGCACTTGTCGCCAGTAGTCACCATATGGAGCTAGACCGAACATGGCATAGTTATAGCCCATGATCTCTACTGCCTTTGATTTGGGTCTACTTGCAAACACTTTATCGTTTGTGGTATAGCACTCTTTTGCAATCTCTCCACTACTAACAACCAAAGCTTGGTGGAAACCAAGCTTGATGGTGAAAATAGGCCCATATTTGTCTGCCAAGTCACCTAAAACTTGTTGAGGCGGTCGAGATCCGCCTAGAAGCTGAAGGTGTCCGATTATAGGCCATGCACCTTTTGCTCGAGGCGGTGCATTGTGCTTCCCTCTGTTTACCCTCGTTTTGTTCAAGATTAAGAATGTTATTACAAGAAAAAATACGAATGTTGCTACAATTGTTGAAACTGTGAGATGGAACTCCATGCCTTGTGTATGCAAACAATGTTACGAGTGTTATTATTATATCATCAAAGATTATTTTCTTTTAAAGATGTTTGAAAATTGAAAAATGTGGCATTTTTCAGAAAGTTTTGTTAGAGTCTTAGAGATAAGCTATTATATTAAAAAGGCAGATCTTGATTTTCGTGTAAAAACTCTGTAGCTACAGTTGTTCGAACAGTGTTTTTCGTTGTGCCGACACTCTTCACCTTACACTGTATCACACTGTTCACGCTACAGTGTATGAACAAATATTTTCAAAAAACTTTATTTGAAAAAAAATTAAAATAAATTTTCTTTTTCTGAAAATTATTTTTCAAAAACTTTCTTTTTCAATTTTTTTTTTTTCCGAAAATCTTTTTTCTAAAATTCAAAAAAAAAATTATAAAACAAAATTTTCGAAAAAAAGTTATAGAAAAAAAAAATTCAAAAAAAGATTTTTAAAAAAAAATATAGCAAAAAATTGTATATACAAAAATGACATTCACTCTAATTTTTACAATAAAAACAATGAGATAACATAAGTATATGCTATTAGATTTTATATAACCAATAATAATGTTTCAAATGTGATTCATATTGTGTCATCGTAAAAAAATATACATTTTTTAAAATTAATCTTTAAAAAAAATTAATTTTTTTAGAAAAATTATTTTTTTTTACAAAAGTTAATTCTTTTAATATATCAATCTTTTTCAAATTTACTCTATTTTCAAAAATAGTCCTTTGGTTTTTCCGATCTTTTTAAAATTTAGTCCTTAATGACTAACTTTCAAACAAGACTTAGCACTACACTCCCGCAGCAACGCGCGGGTTTCCCAGCTCGTATATATTAAAAAGGTAGATCTTGATTTTAGTAAACTTGATTTTCGTGACAAAATACATCCCTGTGGTTTGGTTAATTTCACACGATACATCCCTCCCAAAAAAGTTGTGCCATACACATCCCTCCGTTAGTAAAAGTCAGACACAATACATCCCTCCGTTAAAAAAAGGACTAACGGCGCAAACCATTTCTCCGTTATCTCCTAACGAGATAGAAAATGTTTACACCGTTAGTCCTCTGGGTTAACTCTATTTGCACCGTTAGTCCTTTTTTACGTTTTCGTCCGTTTTTTTTATGTTTTCGTCCGCTTTTTTACGTTTTCGTCCATTTTTTTTTTACGTTTTTTCGTCCGTTTTTTCTGTTTTGATTTTCAAGGATTGACTTAATCAGCTGACTCGAATCATTTATAAAAATTCGAAAAATTTATATAAATTCGAAAAAATTTATATAAATTCGAAAAAATTTATAAAAATTCAAAAAATTAATATATTCCACACATCTTCAACAAACACCCATCATCTTCCATATTTTTATTCTTTAACAAATCAAACACCCACAACTTTATAACACACAAATCAAAACCCTCATCATCTTAATCTTTAATCTTTTTCAACATAATCAAAATCCCTCTTGTTTTCTATTTCTTACTGTGGATATATCCAACAATTGCCACATTGATTGAGTAACTGGAAATAAAGACCGGACATCCACAACTTCAATCCACACACCCTTACTTTTTTTCTTTTCAACAAACTCAGTGGAAACAAATATTCAAACAAAACATTTTTCTTTTTAATAAATTCACCACCATATAATTATTTTCATTTTTCTTTTTAATAAATTCATCACCATATAATCATTTTCTTTTTCTTTTTAATAAATTCACAAAATAAAAACCCATCAAAGTTTATTTAACTAAACAAAAGAAAAACCAGGAAAACTAATTTAACCAAACCCACCAAAATCGATCCAACTAATCCTAACAACCCATTAATGTCGTGCCCTCTATCCCCTTTTGATATCATTCCTTCAAAACAACAAACAAGTCTTTGAAAAATATAAATTGTAGCCCACAAAGACATGATCTAGGTAGTGGCGGTTTATGTTGGATCTGGTGTGGCAGCTTATGTCGGATCTGGTCAAGATCCGGCTTGTGATGGCGGGTGCGTTGCTGTGGTGGTGGGTTTTGAAGATGCCGCGACGATGGTGGGTGGTTGGAGAGGACCGGCGGCTGCCATGATGAGGAGATGATTTTATACGGTGAATGAGATAAAAAGTGTGATGAGTAGATGATAAAGAGTGGGTGAGGAGATAATAAAATGTCTGGATGAGATAAAGAATGATTTTATATGTTGGATGAGATAAAGAGTGGAGTAAAAAGACTAAAAACATTTTGGGAAAAAAGAGTAAAAATTTTTTAAAAAAATTCGAATTTTGAATTTTTTTTCGAATTTATATAAATTTTTCGAATTTATATAAATTTTTTTGAATTTTGAAATTTTTTTCGAATTTATATAAATTTTTCGAATTTTGAATTTTTTCGAATTTATATAAATTTTTTCGAATTTATATAAATTTTTAGAAGTTTTATAAATTTTTTCGAATTTTTATAGATTTTTTGAATTTTTATAAATTTTTTCGAATTTTTATAAATTTTTTGAATTTTTATTAGTTTTTTCGAATTTTTATAAATTTTTTGTAGTTTTTTTTAGTTTTTTCGATTTTTTTTAATTTTTATTATTTAATTTTTATTTTAATTTTTCGAATTTTTATAATTTTTATTAAATTTTTAATATATTTTTGAATTTTTATAAATTTTTCGAATTTATATAAGTTTTTACAATTTTTATAAATTTTTCGAATTTTTATATAAATTTTTTGAATTTTTATAAATTTTTTCGAATTTTTATAATATATTTTTTCGAATTTTTATAAATTTTTTCGAATTTTTATATATTTTTTGAATTTTTATAAATTTTTTCGAATTTTTATAAATTTTTGAATTTTTATTAATTTTTCGAATTTTTATAAATTTTTTGAATTTTTATTAGTTTTTTGAATTTTTATTGAATTTATAATGTTTTTAGTTTTTCGAATTTTTATAAATTTTTTTAATTTTTATAAATTTTTCGAATTTATATTATTTTTCGAATTTTTTAATTTTTGAATTTTTATAAGTTTTTCGAATTTTTATAAATTATTTCGAATTTATATAAATTTTTTGAATTTTAAAATTTTTTCGAATTTTTATAAATGATTCGATTCAGCTGATTAAGTCAATCCTTGAAACCAAACGGACGAAAACGTAAAAAAAGCGGACGTAAACGTAAAAAAATGGACGAAAACGTAAAAAAAGCGGACGAAAACGTAAAAAAAACGGACGAAAACGTAAAAAGGGACTAACGGTGCAAATAGAGTTAACCCAGAGGACTAACGGTGTAAACATTTTCTATCTCGTTAGGAGATAACGGAGAAATGGTTTGCGCCGTTAGTCCTTTTTTTAACGGAGGGATGTATTGTGTCTGACTTTTACTAACGGAGGGATGTGTATGGCGCAACTTTTTTGGGAGGGATGTATCGTGTGAAATTGACCAAACCACAGGGATGTATTTTGTAGTTTACTCTATTAAAAAGGCAGATCTTGATTTTCGTGAAAAAACACTGTAGCTACAATGTAGCTACAGTTGTTCGAACAGTGTTTTTCGGTGTGCCGACACTGTTCACCTTACACGGTAGATAAGCTATTATATATATATATATATATATATATATATATATATATATATATATATATATATATATATATATATATATATATATATATATATATATATTAAAAAGCCAGATCTTGATTTTCGTGAAAAAACACTGTAGCTACAGTGTAGTTACAGTTGTTCGAACAGTGTTTTTTGGTGTGCCGACACTGTTCACCTTACACTGTAGCACACTGTTCACGTTACAGTGTATGAAAAGTAAACCTTTTTTTTTTTTTTTTTTTTTTGAAAAATAATTTTGAAAAAAATAAAATTTTGAAAAAAAAAAAAAAAAAAAGGTTTTTGAAAAAATATTTTCAAAAAACATTATTTGAAAGAAAAATTAAAATAATTTTTTTTTTCTGAAATTTAGTTTACAAAAACTTTCTTTTTCAAAATTTTTTTTTTCCGAAAATCTTTTTTCTAATATTTTTTTTCGAAAAAATAAAGTTTTTGAAAAAATATTTTCAAAAAAAACATTTTCAAAAAACTTTATTTGAAAAAAAATAAAAAAATATACATTTTTTAAAATTAATTTTTTTTAAAAATTAATTTTTTTGAAAAATTACTTCTCTTTTTTCGAAATTAATTTATTTAGAAAAATTAATTCTTTTTCCGAAATTTATTATTTTAGAAAAATTAATTTTTTTCCCTTCGGGAACTAACGATGCAATGCGCTAAGAAGTTTAAGGACTTTTTAATCTTTTAATTTATCGATCTTTTTAAAATTTACTCCATTTTCAAAAATAGTTCTTTGGTTTTATCAATCTTTTTAAAATTTAGTCTTTAATGACTAACTTTTAAATAACACTTAGCATCACACAACACGCGAGTTTTTCGAGCTCGTTTTATTACATTTGTCAATGAAATTGAAAAATGTGGCATTTTTCAGAAAGTCTTGTTAGAGATAAGCTATTTTATTACGGGGCATACTAACGGTACCGGGGGACAAGGGTGGCAGACCTTGTCCCCCACTTTTTGTCCCCCCTTTTTTTTCTGCACAGCACAGTTTTTGTCAGTTTCTGTTCCGTATTTTTGACAGTTTTAAGCGTTTGACATATTAAACTTTATATTTTCTGTTCCGCACTTTCAGGTTTATAGCTTTTTGATATAAACAAAATTATAAAAAAAAAAATAATAATAAAAAAAAAAAAAAAAAAAAAAAAAAATAGCCTAGGTCCTAGACCCGGTTTGGTTAAAAAAATAGCCCCGGTACTTATAACCCACCCCTTTTATTACATTTGTCAACACATTAAAAGAGGTGTCAGGATTTATGGAAGGCCATGCAAACATGATCACCTACTATAGTTCTTGTATATTACTCCGTATATAAAAGAAAGAACAATAATTGTTTGAATAATACTCGTATATATTTGTTATCGCTGAGATATGATTCTAAAAAATGATGGATACAATACTTTCATAATCGCTGAGATATGTGGTATGAATTACGGGTGGCAATTTGGGTCGGGTTCGCGGGTCAGAAACCTTCAACCCGAACCTGACTTGTTTAATAAACGGGTCAATCAGGTCGACCCAAAACCGACCTGAAACCTATTTAGTCTCAACTCTAACCTGATAATTTTCGGGTCGGTCTCAGGTCGGGTTTCGGGTCATGTAGAAAATTGTGGCAATTCGGGTCGGGTTCGGGTTATCGGGTTCGCGGGTCAGAAACCTTCAGCCCAAACCTGACCCGTTTAATAAACGGGTCAATCAGGTCGACCCAAAACCGACCTGAAACCTATTTAGTCTCAACCCTAACCTGCTAATTTTCGTGTCGGTCTCAGGTCGGGTTTCGGGTCGTGTCGGAAATTGCCACCCCTAGTATGAATATGGTTTCCGGAATGTGAATGTAAAGTTACGTGTTTTTTTTTTTTTCCTCTAAGACAATGTATTTGCTTTGTAAGGCTGGACACAGCCCACCTGAAACAATCGGTCGGTCGTCACTTTTTTTCAAAACCGACCGATATAAATTTCGGTCGCTTGGGTTGGTGTAGATCGGTCGCTTGTCATTGAAATGCAATATCGATCGGTTTACCGACCGACTTTTAAACACTCACACACAAACATATTTAAAAAAATAAAAACCTTTTTATCGACTGTGGCACTTTGGTCGCTTCTAGTCGCTGGAGAGAGAAAGCTGACGTGGCACCCGGTGACCCAGGTCGCTTGGATCAACGACCGTGTCCAGCCTAAGATAAGTTCAAATAGAAAAAAGACAAATATATCGCGATTAGCTAACGGGAAAGAAATCAAAGTTGGGTCAGCAATAAGAGATATACAAATTAATAAAATTGAATAACTCGTTTTTTTATTAACAAACGGCTAAAAAGAGTACATATATCTTCTTTCTTTTTTTTTTCATTTTTTCGTTTAGATTCGCACCCTCACATTGGCAGACTCTCATCCACCACATACCCAGATTATGTTGTCTGAACTGGGTTCACGCTGGCGTAGTGGGGATTTTTAACGGCTTCCGCCCGGCAACCGTACCGCCTCCACACGAGTTTTCTCGCTGGAGTAACGGCCGGATGAAAACCGGGGATGGCTCGGATTCGAACCTGTGCAACATTGGCTCACATGCTCTCCTCTTCATTGCCTAATACCAACAGAACTTTTGTGGCCCTCATGTGAAGACTTCCCGGTAGGTCACCCAAACCGGTACTACTCTCACACGGTCTTGCTTACTGACTAAGCGTTAACCACTAGACCACAAAGCCGGATGATAAGCTTACATATATCTAACATAGTAAGATAAGCTCGAATAGAAAAAATATACAAAGAAAAAGAGAAAAATCAACACACGTTTTTATTAGTTATTTGAAAACCAAATGAACAAAACAAGTAGAAATCAAATATACAAAATTAAAAAAGTTAGTCCAAAGAAAAGATGATTTCTTTTTGAATGGAAAAGAAAATATTTTTGATAAAACTAGCGAAAACTATTATTTATTTATTTTATTTTTTTTGTGCAAAAATTGAAATATATTATATACTCCAAACATAGTACAAATAATGAGACATCTATCACTGTTTGGACAAGTCCCAAACATTAACACACTCACTACTTTTATACATCAAAATAACATATACAACTAACAAATATATCAGACAGAACTAAACTCTGATGACAATTAAATAAAAAACATTGAAACTAAAAAACCTATTCTCGAAACAAGAGAAGTTCTACTTAAACAAAACCAAACGACACCCTATAGATAACACCAAATACCACCAAAAACTAAAACAACATCTAGACAAACGCGGTATAATCAACATCCTAGTTACGAGAAAACTAAATTAACCCTCTTAAATTAGCGGATGTAAAACCTTTTTTGATATGCATTTCCTAACACTCTGTTCTCGAGTCTAAATTTTAAAGAATGGAAGGGGATGAGATGGGAAGGGAAAAGTAAGGGATGACATAGTGAAGAAATTGGTTATTTATTTTTGTGTTCTTGAGTTTATTTTTTAAGTAGCAAGGAAAGGATATGAAGCTACCCAAATTACCAATATACCCCAAAAACCATATAAATTAGTTAATTAATTTTTTCATAACTAAAAGCCGTTCGTTTATGATTTTCACCAGATATTATAACCAATATAAACACAGCATACATGTCACCAATCAAAGACGAGGATATAGCGAGTCGTCCAATATCAGAAGTTGCAAAATAACACGTGTAATTGAGAAGCAATGCAAATCCTGCCCGTGATAAGAAATAAGAATAAAATAATGAGAAGCAATGCAACTATTATGAACAAGTAACAAGCTGATATCGATATTCTTTCTACAGTAACCTCGATTGGGTGTGTTCAAGCTTGCTCATGTGAAGTGATAAAATTAGGTCAAACATATAGAACGTGCATTAAAAATTGAGTATATATTTGTGATTTTACATAAGCCCATGATTTAACTAACCCACTTCCCTTTCTAATCCCCCAATACCCATAATTTCCCACTCTCCCTCCTTCCCGTCCCCTACTTTCTCCAAAAAATAGAACCAATTTTTTTATACTTCTCATTTCATTTTAAAAATAAAACTAAAAAAGAAGACGGAAAATAAATGAGAGAGACTATTGAAGTAACACAATTATAATCCTTACACATTTAAATAACAAAACTCACACATACCAAGATTTTTTCCTAAGGCTTGTTTGTAATGACGTATTCCATTTTCCAATAAGCGCCCATGACAGCGCCCATATCGATAACACATGGCGCCAATAAAAAAAAGACTCATTAGGGAGTAACACTTATTTCATCCCCTTACATTCGAATTCAAAAACAAAAACAACAAGACCGTTTTATTCTAACTGTGTTATGTATTTCACATCAAAAATAGGCAATTGGCCCCTCTTTTCAATTTGTGACCAATACCCAAAAACTTCTAGCTTAATTTTTCACACACTACTTCCATTGTGAAGTAAAAAAAAAAAAAAATGACCGTTTCATTTCAAACGTGTATTTCAAATTCAAAAAAAAATAAAATAGGCTCCCTTTTTTCTTGTGTAATAAACGCAAATTTTACGTTATTTTTCACACACTACTTCAAGAGTAAAAAAAAAAAAAAAAAAAAAAAAAAAAAAAAAAAAAAAAACGTTTCCTAACCGTCCAAACTTTCCACACAACTACAATCCCGGTTTCGAACCACCTCGTCGCAATAACGATTTAGGTGAAGACCAAATCACAAATGCGCAACTTTGGAATTTGCTATCACAATTGCCAAATTTGCCACAAATGCCGTCGATGCCACCACCGCAACTGATGCAAACCTTTCAAAACTACGGTTATGGTCCAAATTACGGGTCTGTAAATTTTAACCAACCCGTCACGTCTCAAGGCTCGGCGACCACTATCAATGTTGAAGATGACGAGAAGGTACCGGAGACGCCTCCGGAAAAGCAACGGGAGGCCGCCCCATCTCAACCAAAAAAAAAAGGTCACACAAGAAAAAAATCACTACCGAGCCGAGCAACACAAGAAAAAAAATACCAAATGTGGACTAATGATGAGACGGTGGCTTTAGGCAAGGCATGGCTAGAAGTTGCGGAGGATCCCATCATCGGTATATATATATTTTTTTAAGAATCGTTATTTTTTATTTTTTATTTTTAAGATTCATTTTTTTTTTTTTTTTTTGTATGAATCGTATATATATATTTTTTTATTTTTAGGATTCGTTATTTTTTTTTTTTTTTTTTTTTTTTTTTTTTTTTTTTTTTTTTATAACATTTAATTATGTTGTTTTTTTTTTGTTTAGCGGATTTTCAACGAGGAGCAACGTTTACACGCCGAGTTAGAGAGGCGTTCTATAGGAGGTTGGGGGTTGATGAGACGTATCGTACACCGGATATGATTTCCGGCAAATGGACCGACATCAACTCCAAATGTTTGGCTTTCAACAACATTTATAACCGAAAAAAGAATAACATTCCAAGTGGTGAAAATGCCAATTGGCCATTACGTGCCGCAAAAGACGAGTACAAGTCAATGAAGCTCGAGGTTTTCACGTATGAAAGTGTTTGGAGCATCCTACACGACAGCCCAAAGTGGGAACATCAAGTACCGCTTGAGGTTCGAACGACTAGGCCCTCAAAAAAATCAAAGACATCCTCTTCTACCGAACCACAAAGTCAATCATCCGATGGTCGCAACTTTGACCTAAACGATGTGGAAGAAGAGTTCGAAGAGGTTGTGGTGCTCGAAAAGCCACGGCCCCCGGGTAGGCGTAGTGGTAAAGGCAAGCAAAAAGCCGACACCAAAGACGAGACTGAGAAGGCAATAGCGGCTAGTCTTAAAGAAATTGCGTAGGAGGCGACGCGACGTCGGTTGCAAAAAGAAAAACACTATGAAATGCTTGCAACGATCACAAAGAAAAAAGACTTGGAGGAATATGGGCGGGATATCTCGCACCTCACGGGGGTGGAACGTCAACTTGCCGAATCGCTCAAACAAGACATTGCAAAGAAATATGGGTTTATGTGATGCGTTCGGGTTATAAAAAAAAAAGTTATGTAATCTTTTGTTTTTTTTTCATGTTTCGTTTTTTTTTTTTTTAGAATCATGTAATGTTTGGTTTTTATTTTAATGAAATTGTGTTTTACTTTTAAATTATATTGTTTTAAATAAAAATGTAATTCTTTATTTGATTAAAAAAAAAGGTGACACGTGTCAAAATTTGCCCCACCCACCACTACACACCTAAACAATTCAAGCCCCATTGCTGACTGGGCTGACACATGTCAAATTTTGCCCCCATGTACACCATTTACCATTACACATAGCCTAATACGTTAATACTCATTTGGTGCTTAGGCTATGTGTAATGGTAAATGGTGTACATGGGGGCAAAATTTGACACGTGTCAGCCCAGTCAGCATTGGGGCTTGAATTGTTTAGGTGTGTAATGGTGGGTGGGGCAAATTTTGACATGTGTCACCCTTTTTTTATTCTTTTTCTTTTTTTTTAATCAAATAAAGAATTACATTTTTATTTAAAACAATATAATTTAAAAGTAAAACACAATTTCATTAAAATAAAAACCAAACATTACATGATTCTAAAAAAAAAAAAAACGAAACATGATAGTGGTCGCCGAGCCTTGAGACGTGACGGGTTGGTTGAAATTTACAAACCCGTAATTTGGACCATAACCGTAGTTTTGAAAGGTTTGCATCGGTTGCGGTGGTGGCATCGACGGCATTTGTGGCAAATTTGGCAATTGTGATAGCAAATTCCAAAGTTGCGCATTTGTGATTTGGTCTTCTCCTAAATCGTTATTGCGACGAGGTGGTACGAAACCGGGATTGTAGTTGTGTGGAAAGTTTGGACGGTTAGGAAACATGTTTGATTTTTTTTTATTTTTTATTTATTTTTTTTTTTCTTTTCCTCTTGAAGTAGTGTGTGAAAAATAAGTATAGACGTTTTGTTTATATACAAAAAAAATAGAGCCTATATATATATTTTTTTTTGGATTTGAAATACAACCGTTTGAAATGAAACGGTCTTTTTTTTTTTTTTTTGAACTTCACAATGGGGGAGGGCGTGAAATATTTAACGCCTAGGAGTTTTTTTGGGCAATTGGCGCCCATGTGTAATCGAGAGGGGCGCGAAATAGGCGCTAATTGGGGCAAAAATGGGCAAATCACGCCCCATTACACACAGCCTTATAGGCGATATCCTTCCTATTGAGTTTAACTTATCATGGTAGGGCCAAATGGACCATTATGATAGTGTAGTTTTTGTTTGATGTTGGAATGTCAATTTGTAATTTGCGAGCTCGTTGCTATTTGACGGTAAAACATATGAGATACCCCTTTACAATTTTTATTCTTATTAACATAGTCGGTAATAAAATGTAACCCTCTTTTTGTTCTTGGATTTTCATTTAAATTTATGTCGTGCAAATCTGGGACAATATTATATTTGGTTACCGGATTTTGAAATGGCCGGATTGTTAAAATACATAATGATTTTGAATTTTCTTCTGGAGAAAATGCTCTTTTTACATGAGATTTGTGGAATTTAACAAGTTATAAAATTTCGAATTTTGATGAAACTTTGATTCTACCATATACTTTTTTTTTACTATAACATGAGCCTATAGTGTGTCTTAGGACGGCATCAATTTTATTCTCAATATTTCTTCCCAAAAGAGTTTACTTGGTTAAGTACTTTTCATAAACATTC
Source organism: Artemisia tridentata subsp. tridentata (assembly GCA_021014915.2). Lineage (NCBI taxonomy): Eukaryota > Viridiplantae > Streptophyta > Magnoliopsida > Asterales > Asteraceae > Artemisia > Artemisia tridentata. The sequence goes on from CP139504.1 coordinate 78,376,232, forward strand.
CATTTTTTGAGTACTCATTTTGAATTTGGTATTAAGTGTATAGTATGAATGATTGAAAAGGTTACATCTTCTCATTGAGTAGCTATGAATATATACACATTTACAAGCTCCATTTTAGGAGAGAAATGAGCAGTCAATCTTTACCAATGAATGAGTAACAGACTACCTAAAATACTGTGTAACTTTAAAATACAATAAATACAAATGACAAGAATCAAGGCATAAATCATGGCATAAATCATGTACTGTTAACACGCCCCCGCAAGATGGAGGATCCGTTGGAGACTCCAATCTTGGACCGAATTAATAGGAAGGGCGTCCGTGGTAGTGGTTTAGTGAGAACATCCGCGAGTTGATCTTTAGAGCTTATATGCAAAACTTGTAGCTTGCCCGCATTGACTTGTTCTCTGACAAAGTGGTAGTCCAAAGCGACATGTTTCATTCTAGAGTGATATACCGGGTTGGCACATAAGTAAGTAGCACCGGTATTGTCACAAAATAACTGAGGCGTGCGTAGCGGTTGAATTCCAAGTTCATGAAGGAGATTCTGTACCCAAGCGATTTCGGCAGCTGCGTTGGCCGCGGCTTTGTACTCGGCCTCGGTAGATGAACGGGAGACCGTCTTTTTGACGAGATGAACGCCAAGAGATAATGTTAGCACCAAGGTATAAAATATATGCTGTAGTAGACCGCCCTCCATCATTGACCCCTCCCCAATCCGAATCAGAGAAGGCACACAGTGTCAAGGGAGAGTCACGTGTAAGTAAAGCCCGTGATGTACCGTTCCTTTCAAATAGCGGAGAACCCGTTTAAGAGCTTGCCAATGAGATTGTCTAGGTGTGTGCATGAATTGGGAGAGTTTGTTGACAACAAATGAGATGTCCGGTCGAGTAAAAGCTAGGTATTGTAAGGAACTAACAAGTTTGCGGTATTGGGTGGGATCAACGGTGGGGGTGGAGTCAACCGGAAGTAGAGGATCAGATACACTCATGGGAGTGAGAACATCCTTGGCACCATCCATTTTGAATGTTGTAAGAATGTCATGAATATGGCGATGTTGAGATAGAAAGAGGCCTTGAGGTGTAGGGATAACCTCAATGCCTAGGAAGTGGTGAAGAGAACCAAGGTCCTTGATGGAGAATTTGCGACCGAGGGAGGTAATGAAGGTTTCCAGAAAGGTGTTGTCACTACCAGTTATGACAATGTCGTCGACATAGACTAGTAGGTAACATGTGACACCGTGAAGATTGTAGATAAATAGAGATGGATCGGATAAGGATTTCCGAAATCCAAAGTGCAAGAGGAAGGCAGTGAGTTCATTGTACCATGCTCGCGGTGCTTGTTTGAGCCCGTATAGAGATTTTCGAAGTTTGCAAATGTGATTTGGAAACTCCGAGTGGGCAAAACCCGGTGGTTGTACCATGAAGACATCCTCGTGTAAGGTGCCATGGAGGAATGCATTGTTAACATCGAGTTGACGTATGGCCCATTGTTTAGAAAGAGCAATAGATAAAACGGTGCGAATCGTGATGGGTTTGGTGACCGGGCTAAAGGTGTCAAAATAATCTTTGCCAAATTGTTGATGGAAACCTTTCGCAACAAGGCGTGCTTTGAACTTGTCAATGGTGCCGTCGGCCTTTCGCTTAATCCGAAAGATCCATTTGCAGCCAATAACATGTTGGTTGGTTCGAGGGACGAGCTCCCATGTTTGATTGTGGAGTAACGCATTGAACTCAAGATCCATGGCATGGCGCCATTGAGGATCTTTCATGGCTTGGGTGTGGGTTGTTGGTTCAAGTGTAGGAGGTATGGGGTGGAGGGAGGTGGAGTTTATGAAATTTTGGTTGAAATATTTGCGGTTGGGTTTGGGCTGTTGTTTGGCAGGAGAAGGCGATGAATGGGCATGTGTTAGTGGAGTGTTAGTGATGAGGGATTATTTGGTGGTGTTGAAGTGGGGTTATTGGAGGACTGATTTTGGTCAGTTGAGGGTGGAGTGGAGGGTGATGTTGAGAACATGTTGGGAGAGGGTGGTGGGGTCGGTGAAGGACTCAGTGTGGGGTTGGAAGTCTCGGGTTGAGATGTATGGTTGGTTCGGCAGTCAGGAGGGAAGATGGAGGAATGATAGGTGGTGTATTGTTGGAAGGAGGGGTGTTGGGTGTTAAGGTAGAGGATGTAGGTGAGGGGTGGTCTTGATTGGGTATGGGAAAGGAATAAGTTTGAGGAGGATTAGATTTTGGGTGTTCACTAGGATGAGCAGGAAACTTATTGGGTATGAATTCTACATGTCTTGAGTGGTAGAGTTTAGATGTTGTTGGGTCAAAACATTTAAAGGCCGATTTCGATGTCGAGTACCCCAAGAAAATACACGAGTGAGAACGGTGTTGAAGTTTGGAGGTAGCATACGGGCGCAACCATGGGTAGCAAAGACACCCGAAAGGTTTGAGTTTCATGTAGTCAGGTGGTTTTTCGAATAGCATGTCATGCGGGGTTTTGTTGTTAAGAATGGGAGTGGGAAGGCGGTTGATAAGGTAAACGGCAATTTGAAAAGCATGAGACCAAAATTTTTGAGGGAGGTTGGCGTAGTGAAGTAAAGCGAGACCCGTTTCAACTACGTGACGATGACGCCTTTCGGCAACACCGTTTTGTTCGGGTGTGTGTGGTGGTGTTGTGTAGTGGGAGATTTCGTTTGAAGTTAGATAGGGTTGGAGGCCAATGTATTCACCGCCATTGTCGGTAAAAAGAGACACGAGGGGTGTTTTAAAAAAGCGTTCAACAAGTGATTTAAATTGTGGGAAAAGTGTGGAGACGTCCGATTTTCGTTTCATGGGGTATAACCACACATATTTGGAGAAGAAATCAACAAAGATGACGTAGTAGTTAAACCCGTCAATAGAGGTTTGTACCGGTCCCCATACGTCCGAATAGATAAGTTCTAGTGGTTTGTGCACAACAAATGAGTTTGAGCCAAATGGAAGTTTGTGACTTTTATTCAAAGAACAAGATGTACAATGAAGCGACTCTTGTGACACTTTATTACATTGTAGTCCTAATTTGGTAATTAAAGACTTAAGCACTTGGTATGACGGATGCCCAAGGGTGTGGTGCCACTCGAGTAGTGATCTTGTTCTGGTTGCATGAACTTGATGTGATGAAGGAAATGGTCCGTAGTAAACATCATTGACGTTCACTCCTCGCATGAGATGCGCCCCCGTGCGTAGATCCTTAACCAAGAAATGGAATGGAAAAAATTCAACCGAAACACGGTTAGTACGACATATTTTAGCAACAGAAATGAGATAATTTCGTAAATGAGGGACAACAAGGACATTATCTAATAGAAGAGGTCGTGAGTTGGTAGGAATTTTGGTATGGCCAATGTGAGTAATGGGTGGAGATTTACCATCGCCTAAGACAATCTCATCCGGGCCTCCATATTCGGAAAGAACGGGCAACGAGTTTTGATTTGGTGCGGTATGGCCAGATGCTCCGGTGTCCCACATCCATGGTGGCGTTGAACCTGCAGTAGGATAAGCAGAAGTATAATTAACTGATGATGCTGAGCCTGTAGGACCGTGACCCGTGTAGTTGTGGTCGCGAAGAAAGCGTCCTAGTTTGCGGCAGTCCTTGGTTTCATGACCCGGGATGTTACAGAAGTAGCAAAAGGCATTGTTGCGGCTATTACGGTTCTGATTTGAATGGGCAGGTTTGTCTCGATTGTTCCAGGAGGGCCGAGGATTAGTGGTCGGGCCGGATTTTTGATAGCCGAAATCAGGTTTGGAGTAGGTGCGGGCAGGTTGTCGTTGTGTTTGGTTTACCGTGGTGATGAGCGGGTCGGTGGCGGTTTCTTTTATGGTGCGTTCATGGTCTAAAAGTTTGTCAAAGAGTTGTGCAAACGAGATGGTGGTGTCTCGCGATTTCAAGGAGTGCACGAGTCCGGCGAATTCTTCACCGAGTTAATTCATGGTGTGGATGACCAAATCCTCTTCATCAATGGGACTTTGAGCAAGGGCTAGCTCGTCCGAAATTGATTTCATGTCATGCAAAAAATCAGTTATGGTTCGAGTGCCCTTCGGGTTTTTGGACAGTTTTGATTTCAAGGAAATGATGCGTGAGCGAGATCCGCTGGCATAGCTAGTGTTTAGGGTATCCCAGGCCTGACGAGCAGTTTCGGAGGCGGAGACGAGGGGTTGAATGGCGTCCGAGCAGCTGCCAAGGAGGGCGCTGATAATCATTTGATCCTGTCGAAACCAAAGCATGTAGTCAGGATTCGGTTTGGAGACATCACCAGCAGCCACAGTTTTGGCCGGTGGTTCAGAACTTCCGGTGATGTGGTGGTCGAGTTCGAGTCCGATGAGGGTCGATAGGACCTGTTTGCGCCAAGAAGGGAAATTATTTGAGGTGAGTTTGATGGGGAAATGGGTGGCTGCAGTGAGGGGCACGATTTGGTTAGGTGCCATGGCTGCTGTGAAGAAGTGATTGCAGGGTGTTTGTGGATCGGAAAAAAAAAGGACTCGTAGGAGTGTGTATTAGGCTCTTGATACCATATTAAGTGTATAGTATGAATGATTGAAAAGGTTACATCTTCTCATTGAGTAGCTATGAATATATACAGATTTACAAGCTTCATTTTAGGAGAGAAATGAGCAGTCAATCTTTACCAATGAATGAGTAACAGACTACCTAAAATACTGTGTAACTTTAAAATACAATAAATACAAATGACAAGAATCAAGGCATAAATCATGTACTGTTAACATTTGGGACAAGTTATACAAGCCCCTTTTTTTTTGTTATCCAAGCCCCCCCCTTTTTTTTTTTTTTTATTTTATTTTATTTTATTTATATCAAAAAACTATAAACCTGAAAGTACGGAACAGAAAATATAAAGTTTAATATGTCAAACGCTAAAAACTATCAAAAATACGGAACAGAAACTAACAGAAAACTGTGTTATACTGCAAAATCAAAAAAATATTCTATTTATCCTCTATGATTTGTGGAACAAGACACATGATTCAGACACATGATTAAAATCAGAAATATAAAATAAATATAGAAAGGGGTGAGTTATAGCAACGGTCCTATTTGGTTAGATTAACCCTCTCTACAATGAGAGGGTGTACTTGTTTATATTATTTTTTTTGTCTTTAACCCTATTTTGTCGTTTAGTGCTTTTTTTTTTTTAAAAAAAATAGAAAGGATTATGTATGTATTATAATGTATTGTATATGTATAATGTTTTGTATATGTATAATGTTTTGTATAATAGCACGTTAAATATTACCACATTAAATAACTGCAACAACAAATGTTATTATTAAATTAAACAACAACATTTACGACATATGAAGTTTATTCATTTCATTTAAAAGATCATGGAGCCTTGCACCCGACTGACAAGCGTGATCCTCAGGATTCCTTGCCAATTCTAACTCCCTCTCTATTTGTTATAACAAAATACTTTTTTTTTAATAACAAATTTTATAAAACTTTCAAAAAAAAATTCAAAAAAAAAAATTTGAAAAAAAAAATTCAAAAAAATATTTTTGCTAAAAAAGGTTTCCAAAAAAATTTCAAAAACTTTTTTTGCAACTTTTTTTTTTTTTTTTAATAAAAGTTGTAAAAGTCGCTTAAAAGTTAAAAAAAGTATTTTGTTAAAAAAAAGTATTTTGTAAAAGTTAAAAAAAAGTTGTTGTTATAACAAAATACTTTTTTTTTATAACAAATTTTATAAAACTTTTTTTTATTACAACTAACTTTTTATTACAAAACTTTTATTAAAAAAAAAAAAAAAAAAAACAAAAGTGGGGACAAAAGTGGGGAAATGGCAGTGGGGGACATGGCAGTGGGCATGGCAGTGGGGCTAGGGATAGATCCCGTTACCCTAACACAACCAGAAATATAAAATAACTATAGAAATTCCTAAATTAGCTGTATGAATTATACAGTCAGTTTGTCTGTCTTATTGTAGCCCAATTGTTCGTTTTGCTTCACAAGTTGATAAGGGGATATTTTTCCGAGAGTATTGTATATCCACAAAAGATTCACACAAAAGCTTTAATGTGTCAAAATAATTTGTCCAATCAAATAAATTCTTAGCTTTTTCTATAATTATTTTGATCGGACGAATTACAATAACACGTCATTGTGTGAAAACTTTTGGGGTAATCTTTTTTGGACATATCATTTTTTTAGGGAAAATTTCCGAAGTAAACCAATTGCCTTTCGACACATTACTTTCAAGACCGTTTTTTTGGGTGTGCTTTTTTTAGACCGGTTGCCTTGGCACCTTGCACTACCCAACCATGTGTCCGACATGATTGTACTAAAATTGGGCAGCTCAAAGCAGTTGCCCAAAAAGTACATCAGTTGCCATATGACTTAGCACCTCGTAATCAGTAAAGTCACATTTGTCAGTTACTGGGTTGAGTTGCCCAACGTGGCAATTGCCCACGGTCTAGTTTCGGCTCACCCGCAAAAAGGGTCTCGAAAGTGATCTGTCGAAAGGCAACTTGTCTATTTCGGGAATTCTGCCTTTTTTTTAATCTTTTAGTGGGTTGGTTTGGGTTTATTTGTAATGTCTCTTCGGGTTTGATTTGGTTTGTACATGTGCTTTTGTTTTCGGGTTCTTTTTCTTTAATTGTCTTGTTTGAAGAGGAAGAATGTCGTTTGTTTGTATCGTTTTTTTTTGTTTTTTTGTTGGTTTAATAAATTGTTTCCTTCCCTAAAAAATAATAATAATAATAATAATAATAATAATAATAATAATAATAATAATAATAATAATATCCTTCAAACGACTACGGAGTATTTTGTTTTCTACGTGTAAAATATACCCTGACAGCCTGACTTATGCATTTGATTAATACAAACTTATGACCTAAATTTGAACCACACGATAAAAAAATATATACGAGTATATATATGCAGATCTTTTTTTAACTACTATAAGTCTATCTCTTTATTTCTCATTGTATGCACATAGATTTGATACATTCATATAGTGCCTCTTGAACAAAGAAGCAATACATTCATATAGTGCCTTTTGAACAACGAAGCAATGGACTCACTTCCAATAACTCTAGCAACAACACTTCTCGTTGTTGTATTAGTTTTCCTAATTCATATCATTAGTATAAAGAGAGCCAAGAGTGAGAAGAATAGAAAACCCCCCCAAGCAAAAGGCGCATGGCCTATAATAGGACACCTTCACCTTCTAGGTGGACCGCAGCTGCCACACAAGGTTTTAGGTGACATGGCCGATAAACACGGCCCTATTTTCACCATCAAGCTTGGAGTTCATCAAGCTTTGGTGGTGAGTAATGGAGAAATGGCCAAAGATTGTTTTACTACAAACGACAAGGCCTTTGCAAGTCGACCCAAGTCAGAGGCATCAAGACTCGTGGCTTATAACTATGCCATGTTTGGTCTTGCTCCGTATGGGGATTATTGGCGAAAAGTGCGCAAGATAATCATGCTTGAGGTTCTTTCTCAACGACGAGTTGAGTTGCTTGGTCACATTAGAGTTTCAGAACTTAAAGCCTCCATCAACTATATATATGAAGCTTGGGTAAACAACAGAAAAAGTGGAACTAATTCAGATATGGTGAAGGTTGAGATGAGTCATTGGTTTGGGACTTTGATATTAAACATTGTGGTTAGAATTATTTCAGGAAAGAGGTTTTCTCCCAAAGATGAAGAAGGTATTCATTTTCAAATGGTTGTAAGGGAATACTTTAACTTATTGGGGGCATTTGTGGTGTCCGATTTTATGCCTTACTTGAAGTTTTTAGATATAGGTGGATACGATAAATCCATGAAGAAGATGGGGAGAGATTTAGACAACATCTTTGAGGGATGGTTAAAAGAGCACAAAATAGAGAAAGGGTCACAGGAGCATGAAGGGAACCAAGTCTTCATTGATGTGCTCATTAACATCATTCAAGGTGCTTCTGAAGGCGAATTCCCCGATTTTGACAATGATACAATCATTAAATCAACATGCCAAGTAAGTTCTCTACCTTATTGTCTCATCATTTCGTAACTGATTTTCTTTGTTTTTTTATTGCGGAAATTCTTTGAAAAAGCATCATACTTGTCACAAATGTAATTTTCGCGTACCAAAAAAAAAAAAAATCATCTTCTAAGCATCCAACTTGACATTTATGTCTACTTGTGAGTACTAAAGATAAAAAAAATTCTGTAATAACCATTTTACCCTTGAATTTTTTAAAATTGCATCTACCGTCCCTAGGCTAAATTACATAAATGGTCCATGTCGTTTGGAGTAAATTGCGTCCACCGTCTCTATTTTTTTTTCGAAATTTTTTCCCAAATTTTTTTTTCGAAATTCTTTTTTTTTTCAAAATTTTTTTCTGAAATTATTTTTTTTAGAAAACTTTTTTCGTGAAATAATTTTTTTTAGAAATTTTTATTCTGAAAAAAAAATTTAGAAAAATAATTATTTTTTTTTCGAAATTATTTTTTTTCCTTTTTTTTTTCTGAAATAATTTTTTTAGGAACTTTTTTCGATTTTTTTTTTTTTTTTGGAAATTTTTTCTGAAAAGTTTTTTTTTACTATAAATAATTTTTTTTTCGAAATTATTTTTTATTCCATTTTTTTTCTGAAATAATTTTTTTAGAAATTTTTTCGAAATTTTTTTTTTTAGAATTTTTTTTCTGAAATAATTTTTTTGGAAAATTTTTTTTTTTCGAAAAAAAATTCTAAAAAACACGTTGGAAAAAAAATAATTTCGAAAAAACATTTCAGAAAAAAATCGAAAAAAAAAATGGAAAAAAAATTTGAAAAAAAATAGGGACGTTGGACGCAATTTTCTCCAAACGACAGGGACCATTTATGTAATTTAGTGTAAAGACAGTGGATGCAAATTTCACAAACCCACAAGGACCATTTAAGTAACTTTGAAGGGTAAAATGGTCATAATACTTAAAAGAGACAAGATAGTCGAGTTGGATGATCAAATAATGAAATTTTTTAGTTCGGTACGCGAAAATCACATTTGTGACAAGCATGATGATTTTTTTAAAGAATTTCCCTTTTTTTATTTTATGTTTTATTGCATCTTTTCAGCATGTTGCCTAAAAGGCGCTAATCCATTGAATATGCAGCAATTTCTAACAGCAGGCATAGACACGACGTCAGTGACATTAACATGGGCTTTATCGCTGCTACTTAACAACCCATTCGCGATAAAAATTGCACAAGATGAATTGGATGAGCATGTTGGAAGAGACAGGTTGGTTGAGCAGTCAGACATTAAGAACTTAGCCTACCTCGACGCCATCATCAAAGAAACATTTCGTTTATACCCGGCCGGACCACTCTCAGTTCCTCATGAGTCTACGGAGGACTGTATTGTCGGTGGCTACAACGTCCCAAAAGGCACACGTTTAGTGCTTAATATTTGGAAATTGCACCGTGATCCAAATGTTTGGTCAGATCCTGACGAATTTCGACCAGAGAGATTCTTGACAAGTCACAAGGACATTGATGTTAAGGGAAATCATTTCGAATTGCTTCCTTTTGGTAGTGGTAGAAGAATGTGCCCAGCCGCTTTCTTTTCCCTCCAAGCTTTGGGTTTAACACTTGCTAGTTTGTTACAACAGTTTGACCTCAAAACACCATCAAATGAACTAGTGGATATGACTGAAACCTCAGGAATGACTAACAACAAAGCAACACCACTTGAGGTCCTTCTGGCCCCTCGTTTATCTTCTAATATGTACCATCACGAGTTATGATCAAATATCCTACAGACCCTACAAGAACCAGCTTTATTACAGTTTGAGAATGTATAATATGCTTCAATAAAAATAAACTATATTTTTATGTGATTATAGTCACGTATTAGTGTTATGCCTAACAAAATCTACACCATCCTTACAGAATGTATCATATAATAAAGAAAATTTATTCTTATGTGGTAGTCATGTATTGCATTATATTACAAACATAAAAAATTATCATATATATAATTTACCATCAACTTTTAGCTACAGTTGACGCAATAGTGTTGGGCTATGTTCTCTTGGGCTGTGGCCTGCTGCTTTTCTCCCTTTCGTTCCTTTCTTCACTTCTTTAGCTAATAATCCGGTACCTACCACCTCATTTTTCTTGCACCTTCTACTGCCCCGTACCCAAACCCTAATTGGTTAACCGTGTTGTTTACTTGCGGATCGGTTATGGTCTTTTAGATTTCTTTTACTTATGTAGATGCTCTTTGTGGTAGTTACTTTTTTCCCCCCCAGTAGGTTGTTTGCTCATCGTTTGGTTGTATAGTTGCGGATCGGTTACATTGGCTTTTTTTTTGTGATACTTAAGGATGGATCGGTTGTTATTTTTCCTTATGCGCCTGTTTTTTTTTTTTTTTTTTTTAGGTTATTTTCCTCATATGCCACTATTTTGTTTCTTTAAGGTTTATGATTTAGATCTGCGTTGTCTATCCGTTTTAAGGTTCTTTTTTTTTGCTTATGTGCCTGCTTCATCTGCTTTTTAGTCCTTACATTGGAATTTTAGAACTATAGATTTTTTTACTGGTTTACCGTGTTTTTTACTTGCGGATCGGTTATGGTCTTTTAGATTTCTTTTACTTATGTAGATGCTCTTTGTGGTAGTTACTTTCCCCCCCCCCCCCGGTAGGTTGTTTGCTCATCGTTCGGTTGTATCGTTGCGGATCGGTTACATTGCACTTTTTTTTGTGATACTTAAGGATGGATCGGTTGTTATTTTTCCTTATGCGCCTGTTTTTTTTTTTTTAGGTTATTTTCCTCATATGCCGCTATTTTGTTTCTTTAAGCTTTATGATTTAAATCTGCGTTGTCTATCCGTTTTAAGGTTCTTTTTTTTTCCTTGTGTGCCTGCTTCATCTGTTTTTTAGGCCTTACATTGGAACTTCAGAACTATAGCTTTTTTTTGTGGTTTATGGTTTAGCTCTTTAGCTTTTTTTGTGGTTCATGCTTGCGGATTGGTTCGTCTGTCATAGTTCTTATTTGCCTGCTTCTTTTGCTTGCCCTTTTTCGAGCTTACTTCTTTTTTGTATACAGTTTCTTTATGTATGTTTATGCAGTTACTCTTTCATATTGTGATGCGTTTGTTGACTCACTTGATATGTCACCTATACCTACTATTAGTGGAAATAGCAGATATGAGTGCCATATCAAGTGGTGTAACGAACGTTTCATATTTTTTCCCTGGGGTTCAGTTTACTTATTTGCCTTTTTCTTCTTCGTTGGTCCCACAGCTATATAATCAGGTGGTGGCAAGGCAATTCCCGGACGGCATACTGTGAACAATAGCTGCACAACCGGTCTTATTTTGCAGCCACCATCTCTTCTCAGCTGTCTCTGTGCACCGCCTGGGATAATTTCCTCACATTACATTGTCTGAACACATGTTGCTTGGCAAGGCAACTAAGAATCTGGTTGCAGCCATGCCGTATGTTTGATGTTCCTTGCAAATGTTTCGCCAATGCATTTCTTAAATGAGAGAATGCTCTCCAGAATGTGGTAACTACCTCCTTTTACTCTTGCACTCTCCTATGTATAATGGGCCGTGGCCTTTTGTTACAGTTGTTGTACCATATCCCATTTTTTCTCTTTTATTTGTTCTGTCACTTCTTTTAACCTGTTTCCAATTACTAACAGATGATGGAATGCGCTGGAGATTTATGCGTGTCTCTGCCCTGTGATGTTTGTGCAGTAGACTATGATGAGTCTGTGAGGCTGGTTTAAGAAATGAATCCCTGGCACTTGGCAGGGCAAACTTTTAGGTTTGCAGCCGTGCCAGGTGTATTTACTTCTTGCAATCAGTTATTATTATCAGTCTACTGATATAAAACTCACGACTTCTTCAGAGATCTGAGCTAAAATGTTTAGGTTTGTCACTTATTGGTTGTGACCTTCTGACGTCTGCTGTAAAAATTTTGTGCTTCTCATACCAAATAATTCACACGCATGGATGTTTGCGCAATAGGCTGTGATGAACCTGTGAGCCTGATTTAAGAAATGAATGCCTGGCACTTGGCAGGGCAAACTTTTAGATTTGCAACCGTGCCAGGTATATATATTTCTTCTGACTACTTATTAATATCAATCCAATGATATAAAAGGCATAACTTCTTCACAGATCTGAGCTAAAATGTTTGACTTTGTCACTTATTGGTTGTAACCTTTTGGCAACTGCTGTACAAATGTTGTGATTTTCAGATCAAATAACTAACACATTTAAGAACTTAATCCCTGCCAGTTGCCAGGGCAAACTTTTAGATTTGCAACCGTCGCAGGTGTGTTTACTTCTTGCGATCGCTTATTAATATCAATCCAATGATATAAAACTCATGACTTCTTCACAGATCTGACCTAAAATGTTTAACTTTGCTGCTTATTGGTTCTGATAGACTGTCATGAATCTGTCGTTCTGAATATGTGCCTTTTGGTAAGCCAATCTTTTCGATTTGTACCTGTGGCAGGTCTATTTACTTCTTGCAATCAGTTTTTAATATCAATCTAATGATGCCAATTTCTTAATTTGTCTGCAGGTCAAAGCCAGATAACGTCAAACTAAAGATTGAAAAAAAAAAAAATGGACAGAATATCAGCGATGGATGTATGGCAACCAGTCACGGTTACTGCATATATGCAGCTATACCTGATTTCGTATGGTGTATACATCCATCGTTGATACTTTGTTGTTGTTTTTTGTGCTGCACAATTTTTTTACGCTCAGCTCTCTCGCTGCATACAATTGCCTCCTTTCAACTGCCCCTGTGTTTACATGGTATTTACACTCACCCTTTGTCTTCTTGCATATTCATGTACATACTTTGATCATCTTTTTCTATTCTTCAGATTACCTGCTCCATCTACATGGATGTTCTCTGTCGTTTACATGCTGATATAAACTTTGCTTTGCCCCAGCTTCAATTCATAATGGAATGCAGTATATATATATATATATATATATATATATATATTATATATATATATATATATATATATATATATATATATATATATAACATGCAGAATACATAAATACATACACACTTTTTTTTGGGTGCATATCTTTGTTATTCATTATTCTATTAAAAGGTTTACACTAACATTATATATATATATATATATATATATATATATATATATATATATATATATATATATATATATATATACTTTTTACTAGAAGAATTAATAACAAAGATATGTGCCAAAAAAAAAATGTGCATCTATTTAATGCATGTTATATATATAACAAAACACGGTCACTGATAATTGACTACAATTTTGGAAGATCAAGCCAAAGCAAAATAGTATAGTCTTAGAAATGATTTGGTGCAGATCGCTTCTTCACACTATCCTATTTCACTTCTGACTGATCTTCTAAAATTCAGCCATATTCTAGGCCATGAATTTTTATCAGAGGAATCCATATCTCGCGCGCAGTAAAAAAAAAAACCAAAACACACATAAGGCGAAAAAAACAACCTCGCAGCCCAACACTGACTCCAGCACTGTACGTTTTCTCCTGTGTCTTGCTTCAAACAACACTTTTCCTTCAATAAAAGTTAATACTTTTTCTGCCTTTCTAAAATGCCTTTTCCTGAATGGTTTACAGCGACAGTATTTAGGCGATGATGATAGCTTTGCACATTCCCATTTTTCCAGCTGTACGTTCGTCGGCAGGGCAACCATACTATCGGTTGCAGCCACAACGCACAATTCATGCTGATTGCAAATGTCCATGCCTGAGCCTTACTGCTGTCAAAACATCTAAGGCCTCACTCGGCTGCCGCTCCTGATCTGAGGTATGTTGGATTGATTTACGTGCCGGTAACCATTTACTGTCCATCAATCAATTACTAATATGTCGCCTTTTTCTATTTCCAGATATTAACAATTGACCTTAAGCAGCAACAATAGATTTTTTTTTTTTTTTGCATACTCATAATTGTGGTGGCACAAATGGTTTTGGTAAAAAACATTCTTCAGTCCAGAAAGAAGGATGAGAAGCGGAAGAGAATGATGTGATAAGTAGTTTGATCCAAATTTCTTCTTCACAACATCCTCTTCCGTTTCCCATCTTTCTTTCAGACTTGAACCATATTCTTCACCAGAACCACTTGTCTCATTACACTTCCGCCTATGCAAAAAAAAAAATTACCTTTTACTCGCACATAACATAAACCTTATGTATCTGCCCTTTACCAGGTAAAAAGAATGTTTCTTCCTGTCTCTTGCTTCAAACAGCCATTTTCCGTCAATACAGCTTGCTGCTTTTTGTGCCTTACTAAAATGCTTTTTTCTGGATGCTTTGCAGCTACAGTATTTAGGCGGTGATGATAACTTTGTGCATTCCCATTTTTCCAGCTGTACGTTCGTTGGCAAGGCGACCGCACTAGCGGTTACACCCACAGCGTACATTACAAGCTGATAACAAACGTGCATATCTGAGCCTTACTGACAACAAAACATGTGCTGCTTTACTGACCACGACTCCTGATCTGAGGTATATTGGATTGATTTATCTAAAAGTACCCGTTTACTGTCCATCAATCATAAGTTTATATACATTTTACCCAGATTTTTTCGTCTATCAATATCTGTAACAGGTCATATATTCAGCAACACCACTACGTGCGCCACATGAATACACCAAGGATCGTTAATCTGACCTTCACCTCGAATTCCTTTTGGTATTTTAATCATCTATCAATACGTCTGGTGCAGACTATTGTCTAAAGACTGTTTGAATAACAAAAGGGGTTCGAAGTGGAGATCAGATTTCCCACCTACATGTTGCTTTTACAAAAAAAAAAAAACTAAACATAAGAAACAAACGCTATTTGGCACTTTTTCTTTTTTTCCTGATACTAACAATACATGTCATATGTTTACAATTCTTGAAGAAAGCTGGGAGACTGGAGAGGATAGTATGCCGTGTACTTTGGCACACCTTACTTATTTGCACTATCCTCTTTTGTTTCCCATCTTTCTTCGATAATTGGCCCATACTACTGATCAGCATCTTTCGGATGCATATAAGATCAGCTTTCGCTATCAGCAAAAAAAAAAAAAGTAATACATTGCCTTTGTTTCTTAAAGTAAAATTCTTCTTTTTTAGCAAATGCCTTACAGTTAAACTGTCAGTTGATAAGGCAAAACAATGTCTGCAACTTAAACATAGTTGGTCATTCTAAGTTCCCATACAGTTCCTTTTGTTCTTTCAACAACCTAGCAGCTCGCTTGGTGCAAGCAGTTGCACAAAGGAAGGTGAAACAGCAAATGGAACTGTAAGGGGATTTAGAAAGTTTAACTAAATTTTTTAATAAACAAGTAAACAACACTGGCTACCAAGAAGGGCTTGGATAGGAGGCGGTAGAAGGTAAAAGAATAAATGAGGTCGTAGGTACCGGATTGATAGCTAAAGAAACAAAAGAACAAACGAAAGGAAAAAAATAGCAGCCTACAGGCCAAAAGAACTTAGGCCAACACTATTGCGTCAACTGTATCGCAAAGCTATAGCAAAGACTTGATGGTAAATTATATATAGAATAATAAATGACGTGGGTGCCGCACTATTAGCAGTCTTGAAAAGGCTAAAAGAAGCGACGCTTCATTGTATATAAAAGAATATTGTCACGCAATGGACTTGATGAGTTCTCAAGGTTCGCATCAACACTCTCATTATTACATTTATCTATTTTACCTTCTTTTTTTTTCTGACTTTCTAAAACCACTTTTTCTCAATGGTTTGCAGCCACATACTTTAGGCAATGATGATAACTTTGTGCACTTCCATTTTCTCAGCTACATGTTTGTTGGCAGGGCAACCACACTTTTGGTTGCAGCCACAGCGTGCATTTAATGCTGATTATATATGTGCATATCTGAGCCTTACTGACATCAGAGCATATACCCCCTCACTCAACTACACCTGCTAATCCAAGGTATGTTCCATTTCTGACATTTCGTTATCCAATGTATATTTAGTAATCATGTGCTTCTATTCTAAAAACTATCTATTCGTTTCAGCATACACAGTTATTCTAAGATCCTATGGTACACCCAATTGTTCAAAGAAATTTGAAACAACAAAAGAACCTGTAAAGAGTCTCAAACCACCTACCTGCATTCCTTTTTTTCCTTCTATCCAAGTCACAAGATCTTAAAAACAAGCTAAATATCAAAAATAGACAAAATATCAGTGATGGATGTACCGACACCAAACACAACTGGTGTCGATTTTGCACGGTGTCTGCATCCATCATTGATATTTTGTTGCTATTTTTGTCCTACCAACGTGTTCACAATCACATTCTCAGTATCTTATATTGCCTGCGACCAAAAGATAAGTATTACTTAGATCAATATCCTCATTTTAAAGTACAATTACTGTTCGCCTGCATAATCTTCTTAAGCATTCTGCCCACCACTGCTGTAACGCTTAACTTATTTTCCTCTTTTTTATGGCAGTGAATGATGCGCAGTTATCTACTAAGCAGCAGGCCACAACCCAAGAGAACATAGCCCAACACTATTGCGTCAACTGTAGCTACGGACTGTAGCTGAAAGTTGATGGTAAATTATATATATGATAATATTTGTTCCTCTTTTCACAATTGAATCTGACCCTGCTCCTACCGCATATTCTAACTAGAATCCTGTTTGTCAATCGTTTGCAGCAGCATTCTTTAGGCAATGACGATAGCTTTGTACATGTCCATTTTCCCAGCTGCATATTCGTTGGCAGGGCAACCATACTTTGAGTTGCAGCCACACTGTGCATTTAATGCTGATTATATATGTACAGATCTGAGCCTTACTGAAACCAGAACTAATGGATTTTCTTCATTTTCACAAACACGCTTCTACAAAACAACAAAACCAACCATACAAGATTTTATATTTCATTGCCTATGACCAAAAGATAAGTATTACTTAGATCAGTATCCTAAATTTAAAGTGCAATTGTTCTTCACATGGATAATGTCCTTAAACATTCTAACCATTGCTACTGTCAGACTTAACTTATTTTCCTTTTCTTAATACCAGTGAATGATACGCATTTATCTGCTCCTGCTGCCGTTTCTCAAACGATCACAAACCCTGTAACAAGTGCTAGGTCAGCGCCAATAACACAACGAGCTGCTGTTAACCGCCAATTCACAGGTACTATTAATCATGTTTTCTTGCTATAGACATCGACAACGATAACATTGTACTGATACAAACCAGTTCAAAGACACTCCAGTTCAGGTACTTAACCTTTACCATGCTCATTAATTTCATTTGTCAAGACTACAACCGATCTAAATAATCTAAACATTAGTCATAAACATTGCCACTAGGGCTACAGATGATCTTATACAGCGCCTGTCAATATTAGCAATTGAAGACTATTTGATATTGTTTCATTCTTGATACTAACATTTGATATACTGTTTCTAGAATACTTACTTTTTCCCCTACATATTTATACCTGTCACTACACACAAAGTTCTAAACACAAATATGATGCGCTTATAAAAGATACATGGCAATTACAAGAGAGTGCTGTGATAAGTGCTTTGGGCCAAATCACTTTTTCGCAACATCCTCTTCCCCTTCCCATGTACCTTTTTTAAGCAAACCATCTTACTAATCAGAAGTTTATGTAAAATTTCATGTACAAGTATACATTAAAAAGCTTAACATCGTAGGTACAATAAACCAACTTTGAATATGGAAAAATAAACAAAATCATATATTCTTCATTTGCTAATATTGACAGGCGCTGTAGCATATATCATATATACAATTTTGCAGCCAAATAGCTTAAGATCTACTGATTTCTTGCGAATTTTCGTTGTGACAGATACAGAGAAAGATCAATCTATTGTCACAGATTTAGGATCCTATCAGCCAAGGTATACAATCTTATTTGCGCATATGATAATTACTTTTTTCACGCCTAGAGAGCTTACAAGATTATCTCATTTCAGCTTGCATGTCCTTTTACATGATGGCCTTCATTTGGAAATTCACAGCAATGGGTGACAGGTAAAAAAAAAATAAACCTTTCCTCTGTTCTTACCAACCTGTTTGGATTAAAAGCAAAAAAATAATCAGCTATGTTTTTTTCTTTTCAGTCAATCACAGGTTGTATGGATTCCTGTGTTCTTGGCACCCTATTTGCATTAAAAACAAAAACGTAAGTACCACACTATCACTTAACTTAAATTCTGAATTTTATTTACTAAAATATCTTACAAACAACATAAAGTTCCTTCACATAGACACTAGCCTTTATTCAAACACATCTTACAATCGACTAGCATTAACCATAAAACGTCCTCCAATTGCAGCCACACACTTAGAAACGCATTACACCCTGAAGTTTCATAATAAACACATCATTGTTACGCGCATTTAGCCCAAATTCAGCTGCTATTAGGCGCATCTGCATGAGTTTCTGTTCATCTTTTGCTATCACTTCTCTTAGATACTCTGCTATTTTCTGAGCATGGGTATTTCCAACACCTTCAAGCTCTTGAATAAAAGTAACCCTGTCACGGTTAACAGCAGCCAACCTATCACAAATGACAGTCAGTTGCTGTGCCATATGAACATCCTCGATACTAGCTTGACGACAATACAAAACCAATATGTCAGACCAACTACTAGAATTGGCCTCAGCTCTTAGCTGATCACACTTAGGATACCTAGACATTTTCTTTTCTTAATTTTCTTTCACACTTATCAAATGACTTGTGAAAACAAATGTCCATTTCAGTTATCTTAGATAGGAAAACCAGATCCAGGAAAGATACTCACAAGATTGCCCATATCTATAATGCACACTGCCCACATCTATCTACTCAAACATAATTGGACATTACTGTTTTGCAGGTTTTGTACTTATGCTCACAGCCTTTTTTACAAATGCCAGAATCTTGACAGGTATCCAAACTTACCAGCCACATATTATAAACTAATTTATTCTACCATGCCTTTTTCTGCTAAACCATATCAAGGTTCAAAACCATTACACATTATTGAACTGAGGCCTTTGAAAGTGTACAGAAATAAACAGCCAAACATTAACAGTATATCTTATCTACCATTTCTTTATCCTTTGTTAATGAACCTCTCACTTTGATTCCTGCAGCTACAACAGAAACCCCAATACAAGTGCATCAGTGCGTGTCACGTAAGACAGCTATGATCTGCTTAGGACTTTCATCTCTGCAGAAAATTACTTTCCTTCCTGCAGAAAATACATCCTGTGAAAATGTTGACAACTGCAGCCAACATTCCAATTACTTACATTTGTGTATGTTGCGTGTCACGTAAGACAGCTATGATCTGCTTAAGACTTTCATCACTGCAGAAAATTACTTTCCTTCCTGCACAAAATGCATCCTGTGAAAATGTTGACAACTGCAGCCAACATTCCAATTACTTACATTTGTGTATGTTATTTGCCTTAGATAATAAAAATTGAAAAGCAAACATTCATTATATAACACAACAAAACAACCGACAAACATACCAGACACTTCGTCGCACCGCCGCAACGCGGCGGTTCGACGCACATCTCGTTAATATCATTTGATAGTTTACACTTAGTGGCTGTATTTAAGATAAGAGTAAATTACAAAGATGGTCTCTGTAGCTTGCGTTGACTTTCACTTTTGGTTATTTGACTTTTTTTTTTTTTTGACTTTTTTTTTTTTTTTTTTTTTTTTGCACTTACAGCCACCAACTCTGAAACCCTTAACACTAATAGTCTTTTGAACAAAAAACGTTAATTTTGACTGTTAAAAACCCCTCATGTGACTTGCACATGAGGGTAAATTCGTCATTTTATATTTTTTAGCCCACCACCACTACCCTTCTTCAACTTTAATAAACTCCCCACCACTACCAATCAAACCATAATTTTTACCTTTTTCATATTCAACCATAAACACCACCTCACTCCCACCATCAATATTTTCAACTATCAATTTTTCTGGCCACCTCCATCAAATTTCGACCACCTCAATCAAACACCCATATTCTTTTTATATCGTACCTTCAGATGTGTACTTAATTTTACACTTCAAAACGCATAAATGTTTCAAAACTAAACACAATGCAAATAGGCAATAACCCAATTTATCTTGAACAAAATCATCAAAGAAAAAAAAAGGCAAATAAATGTTGTAATACATGGTTTTATATTAACAACAACGTACTAAAACTGGTTATCTGTTCGATGCTTTAAGATTGTGATTCGCAATACCAAACACAACGCAATAAGCAGTTCTCACAATACTATAACTATATCAAAAACATTCGACTAAGCAACTATTTATCTGTTTATCTCTTCCAGACCCACACACCGAAGGCAAAGTTGGTTATTCAAATCGAAAAGAGCCTCATTTCCCTCAAAACTACAATGCAATAAACAAATTACATATGATCAGTTAACCACTTGTTATTACTACCTAAGTTTCAAAAAAAAACGCAATAATTAAATATAATCGACCTCAAAAGACAGTCTTAAGTAGTTTAAGAGTTTGCATATGCTTATCCAACAATCAAATAAACTGTTTGGGTTCTTCAATCTCATAACAATTGTGTCCCATTGGCATTACAATAAAACAAACCTGAAACACTATATCCTACATTGCCCGCACGCCTTTTGTTACAGATGATCATCTACTTGTACTTATTTCAAACAACCCCAAATCTAAATCTGAGCAAAAACTCGCTTCAACCCACACCAATCTCCGTCACACTCGCCGTCACGCGTCACCTGTAGATGCTAAAAGAACATAGGTCGTTGCAAATATGGTCGTTGGTGGCTGAAGGAGAGGTTGAGAGTGGTGACTGTATCCAAATCACCACCATCACCATCACTAAACCCCCACTCTCGCCACCATCACTCCGCCACCAAATCCCCAAGCCCGCCACCATCAGTCCACCACTAAACCCTCACCCCCGCCACCATCTGACATCGCCACCATCAGGGGTTTGAAATATTTAGAGGTGGCAATTTGTGCCCAAAATAAAAAAATAGGATAATTTTGGCTACTTTGTAAAAGATTTGGGCACATTTAGCCCATTGAAAAGTTAAATGGGCATAACGGGCACATATTTTCTCTCAATTAGAGAATATTATAATCGTTTTTGAAGAAAAACTTATATATATATATATATATATATATATATATATATTTAATTTTTTAAATATAAATGAGGTATTACGTTTAAGGAATTTATTTCGTCATTTTTGGTCTTCTATAAAGCGATTTGTATAACATGTGCTCGTTTAGCCCGTGCCCGTTTAACCCGTGCCCGTTTAAGCCCGTGCCCATTCTAGCCCGTGCTCGTTCTAGCCCGTGCCCGCCCGTTTTGCCACCTCTAGAAATATTCTAGTTATAAAGATTCGTGTTTTGGTATCAAAAAGATTCATAAATCTGAGTTATGTGAGGTTCGATTGGTTGTTAAAAGAAACTAAGGAAGGTGCGTATGATGTAGAATAATGATGTCGTGTTTGATGTTTTTTGGAGATATAAGGATGCAATTATTGTTTGTAGAGGATAAGTTTATGACGTAGAATAATGATGCGTGTGTTTTTTTTAGAGGATAAATTTATGAGATGACTGCAAGTTGGGTTTGGTATAAATGGATATGAGAGTGACAAAGGGCAAAAGGACAATAATACCCTCATGTGCAAGTCACATGAGGGGTGTTTAACAGTCAAATTTAACGTCGTTTGGTCAAGAGACTATGAGTGTTAAGGGTTTCGGAATTGGTGGCTGTAAGTGCAAAAAAAAAATCAAATGACCAAGAGTGTGAGTCAACGCAAACTACAGGGACATCTTTGTAATTTACTCTTAAGATAATCATAAGTGTTTGAGAAACACATCCTCAATAACATTTGGCCTACCCATGCATGTTGATAATGCAGAAAAATCATAGAAGCAGTATCTCTACCCTTGAGTTTACCCTAGGGAGACGTTTGGTACGACTGAATCGCAGAGAATGAAAACGCGGTGCAGAATGAAATGATACAGAAAGAGAATGATTTTGAGATAAGAGAAGTGATTCCGGTGTTTGGGAAAAATAGGGAATAGATTGTCGAAATCGATGTGAGAATTCATTCATTTGTTTGGTATATAAAAAGAACGAAAATATATCTTGTTTCAAGTTAATTTCTTTTTTATACCATTCCTTTTTGTTAGAATCTTCACTACAGGTAAGAACTTTTCTAATTGGTTTATGAATATGAGTTATTTACCTCCGTCCCAAAATGGGAATGAAAGTTAAACAATCATCTTAAAATGGGTTTGGAGGGTTTAGCTTCTAATTTTGAAACTCATTTTCGTAAAGCAAACACTAAAGTTGTTATTCGGTTAACCCAACCTAAATAACCGTAATTACGTAGGGTTTGCCGAACACTACCTTTTTTTTCCCATACTCAATCCCGACCCCTTGTTTCTTCCATGGATTTCAGAGTCAATGTTTCAAGCACATAAACCCACCGCACACTTAAAACACCTAAACACACGGTAACACTTTTTATAACAAATTAAACAATCACAACTTATTTTTCATAGGTATTAATTTCAACTTATAACCAGTCCAGTTTCAGTTTCTACCCATTATATTTCATCTTACACGTGTCATGTGGCATTGATCTGTTGTAATCAGTGTAATGAGTGTTGTAGTTAATCCTTTTTTTTTATGGTTTCAAATTATATGTATGATCTGTGGAATTAGTTCTTATTAGTATGATTAATTAATCAATGTATTAGTTGTTGTGATTGAGCTAAATGGTTTTAATTTTGTGTTGAGTTGATTTTAGTCTAATAGAAATTTGGGTGTCTTCGGGTAAGTTTATAAAAATTAACAAACAAAATAAGTACACTTAGATAGGACGTTTAAAAACGGTGCCAAGTAAGCAGTATGGTAGTCTAGTACACATAAATAAGACATTTAGAAGGTTTCATATAAGTAAATTACAAAAAACAGCAGGTTAGATGCGTTTGTTGGGATTGTTTGCTTATTTCATTGTTATAACTCTGAGAGTCATTGCAGTTTTTAGAGTCGCTTAAAAGTGATAGAGTGGTTAGTTGTATATTGGCTTCCAAAAAGAATGAGACATTTTCAATCGAACGAAGATATTTTTCTCCTATAGTTTGTCAATAGGACCATCCGAATTGTCAGATTCCTATACCTATGGGATGTAGACACATTGCCTTTTGTTAATTCAACCATCTTTCAGGCTTATTATGCAATCAAGTTTAATTAAAAAAAAAGTGACCATCGTCTTCAAATCTGTTTCGAACATGAGTTTCCATCTTTCAATTCCAGTTATCATGTCAATCTTCTTTTCATTTACTATACTAGCTTTCATATTAGTAAATTTTGACAAAAAGAGATCAAGCAAAGGTAACAACAAAAAGCCGCCTCAAGCAAAGGGTGCGTGGCCTATAATAGGACACCTACACCTTCTTGGTGGATCACAGTTACCTCACAAGCTTTTTAGTACCATGGCTGACATGTATGGGCCCATTTTCACCATCAAACTTGGTGTTCGCTTAGCTTTGATAGTAAGTGACTCGGAAATGGCTAAACTATCCACAAACGACAAAGACTTTGCAGATCGACCCACAACAGTTGTATCTAAAATCATGGGCTATAACTATGGAATGATTGGTTTCGCCCAGTATGGAGATTATTGGAGGCAACTTCGCAAGATTATTACTCTCGAGCTTCTTTCTCAACGACGAGTTGAGATGCTTGGACATATTAGAGTTTCAGAACTTAAAGCATCCATGAACGACATTTATAAAGCTTGGGTAAAGAATGAAGAGAGTGAAAAATCGAAAATGGTGAAGGTGGAGATGAAACATTGGTTTGGGAATTTGATATTGAACGTAGTTGTGAGGAGTATATCGGGAAAAAGATTTGCACCCAATGATGAAGAAGGTGTTCGGTTCCAAGCTGTGGCGCGGAGATTCTTTGAGTTATTGGGTGTGTTTGTGGTATCTGATTTTATTCCTATTTTTAAGGGTTTGGATATTGGAGGATATGAGAAAGCCATGAAAATTACAGCAAAAGAAATGGATACTTTTTTTGAGGAGTGGTTAAAGGAGCATAAAAAAGAGAAAGAAATGGGTAAAAAGCGTGAGGGCAATCAAGTAGTATTCATGGATGTCCTGATATCAATTCTTGAAGATGCTTCTGAAGAGGATTTTCTCGGTTTTGACCATGATACAATCATCAAATCCTCATGTTTGGTAAGTTATCAATAGTACTAGTCGAATTTGAATTTGGGTAATAATTAATAAATTTTATCTTGCAGGCGGTTCTAATAGCAGGCTTAGACACGACAATCGTGACTTTAACATGGACTTTATCTTTGTTACTAAACAACCCAAAATCATTAAAAATCGTTCAAGATGAAATTGATGAGCATGTCGGAAGAGATAGACAAGTGGAAGAATCTGACATCAAAAACCTAGTCTACCTTCAAGCTATTATAAAAGAAACACTGCGTCTATACCCACTTGGGCCTCTTTCGGTCCCTCATCAGTCAAGGGAGGATTGTGTTGTGGCTGGTTACAATGTCCCAAAAGGCACTCGGTTGTTTGTGAATCTATGGAAAATACATCGTGATCCTAATGTTTGGTCAGATGCTGATGAATTTCGACCTGAAAGATTCTTGACTAATCAAAAGGATGTTGATATAAAAGGGAATCATTTTGAACTTCTTCCATTTGGTAGTGGTAGAAGAATGTGTCCTGGTATATCTTTTGCCCTCCAATCTTTGCATTTAACACTGGCTAGTTTGGTACAACAATTTGTAGTTGAGAGACCGTCAGATGAACCTATTGATATGAGCGAAAGCTTTGGACTAACAAACATGAAATCAACGCCACTTGAGGTTCTTCTTACCCCTCGTCTATCGCCTGGTATGTACCATGTTGATGAATAATATTGCATTGCATTCATAGATTTGTGTAACATCTAGAACAATTACAAGTGGCATGTAATGAATTGAATGGATACTTGCATTATCAGTTATCATTTCATTACGTATGTGCATGAATAAATGTACATAGTGATGTTTCTTTGTTATTGCTACTGTTCAACACCTGGGTATTAATATGACATGTACTATAACTCCTTACTGGAGTGCCTTAATGTACCATATGTATTCATTATAGCGTAAGAAATGCAAGGACCATATGTCTTTAAATATTCTAGAGAAAAAACAACAAACTAAGCCATGTTGTACGTGAGAGAGAAAACTAGAGCTAGTAACCCCCATGTGAGATACAACACGAGAGATAGTAAGATCGAGAGAGAAAGGCACATAGGAAATAGATGGGAGTACAATGGTAAGCGTTTAGGAATCAACTACACTGGTGGGAAACGAAACTCGACGGCATCGTTTATGTTTTTCAAATTTCCAAACGACTGGGGAATGGGGAAACTGTGGATGTTGTTCAAGAAATTCGGAACAGTATTTGACATATATATGGCACAAAAACGACTTGGTAATGGGGAGAGGTATGGATTTGTTCGTTTTAAACTGGTCGCAGACGTGGAAGTGCTGTTGAATAGGTTGAGGGAAATCAAGTTCGGAGAAATGTCGTTAAAGGTTTTCATAGCGTTTGACAGGAAGAGCTCGGGCAACAGAGGGTTGGAAAGAAATAAAAGTTCGCTACATGGGATGAGGACAGAGGATATATCTGGAAGAATAATGGTATGAATGGAGGAAAAAGGGATGGACGTAACTTTGTGGAGGTAGTTAATGGTGAAAGGAAAAACAATGACAAGAAGGAGTGGAGCTGCGAAAATAGGAATGAAGGCTATGGAAAACAGGAGGAAAGAAAGATTGGAAAATATGAAAAGGAGGATGTTAGAACGATTGAGGTTGACGACGAATAGGTTAACACACTGTTGTTCAATAAGTTTCTCATAGGAGAAGTAAAAAGTCTATGTTATCTCACAAAGCTTGCAAGTTTTTGTGGAGAACAGGGGCTAAACAATGTCGAAGTTAAATTACTTGGAGGTTTGGAGGTCATGATGGTGTTTGACACACCGGAAACAGCCTCGAACATTCTAAGTTGTATCGATCACGGATTGAGAAGATGGGTACACAAATTGAGACGCTGGAGCAAGCACTATATTCTTCCTGGGAGAATGACATGGGTTAATATCATAGGTGTCCCGGTTTCCTGCTGGTCGGAATCAGTCTTCAAGAAAATCGCAGCACTACATGGGAGAGTAATTGGGTCCAATAATTGTAACTTGGCAGGTAACCAAAACCTGATCGTAGGTAAAGTCCAATTGCATACGATCAACAAAGGGCTTATAAAAGAATCTTTATATGTCAAGGTATACGGGCGAAAGTTTAAAGTGGAGGTCATAGAAGAAGTGGGGGATATCATGGAGGCTGAGATGGATGAGTTAACCAATAATGGGAAAAATGGAACAGAGTCGACGGGGAGTCAACAAAATGGTGAAGACAATGATATGGTTATCTCAGATAACGAGAGTAGCGAGGAGGGTTCAGAGTCTGATGACGACAAGAGTGAGGATGAGGATGACGATGGGAATGAAGTCCTGCCAGAAGACGATGGTGGCCGGAAGAGAGAAGAAGATGAAGAATCAAGATGTTCAGGCAGATCTAGGGTTTGTGAGACACCCGAGGAGGTAAGAATGATGGAAGAGAGAATGACTGCGCCTCGGGAAGATGAAGAAGGAGGTAACGTGAACGATAATAGGGAAACAGAGAATCGAGGGAAGGTAGATTTTCAAAAAGATGAGGAGTCATCTCACAGGTTGTATGATACCAATAAAGGGGATTCTCGGAAAGATAATATTAATGTAAGGCTGGGCACAGTGGTGACCCTGGATGACCCATGTTTCCGGCTGCCACGTCAGCTTTCTCTCTCCGGCGACCAGACATGACCCAAGTGCCACAGTGGTGACCGTTTTTTTTTTTTTTTTTTTTTTTTTTTTTTTTTTTTTTTTCACATCATAGTTCAAGTAGATACATGTTTTCCATTTTACTTTTTCATGCAAAGTGCCAACATGCAAAAACCATCATTTGCAAATAATACGTGCCAACATTTGCAAAAACCATTTTACTTTTTCATGCAATGTGGCAACATGCATATATAGGTATGCCAACATGCAAAAACCAAATATGTATATATACCAACATTTGCAAAAACCATTTTACTTGTCACTTATATACATATTTACCAACATTTGGATGTCGAAGCTAGTAGCAGTGGCTCGTAAAAAATCAAGTATGTATATTTGGTTTTTGTTTGTTTCAAGCCAAACTCTTTCAAGTTTCAAGCAAACAACACTTCGACATCCAATCTTTCAAGTTTTTGTTTGTTGTGTGAATTAATATCGGTTGGAAATTCAACCGATTGTTGGTTTTGACAAAGCTCGACCGATGTATGACCAATCCACCACAAAGGCCTCAACCGATGTCAACATCGGTCACTATACAACTCAACCGATTTTTTTCCGACCCATTGCGTCCAGCCTAATATTAATGTAATGGAGCAAGTAATCATAGTTGGGCCTAAAATTAATTCAGTGGACAACATAGCCCAAAATGAAGATAATTGGGTTGGGCTCAATGAGTGGAAGGGAAATGGTATACGGGATGGGGCAGTAGATGAAAGTAATAAGCAAAAGTTAAAAAAGGGTAGACAAGGGAAGGGAATGAATAAAGATAAAAACTTAGTTGCAAGTAATATGGGTGAGACTAGTGCAAAAGGAGGAAAAAGAGATGATCACCCAACAACTTCTGACTGCAGTGGAGGAAATCGACATATCAAGAAGAGAAAATCAAATGGTGATGATGATGGGGACGAGGTTAGCAATTCAGACAGAAACAAGTATGGGCCAAATAATGTAGATTTTGAGGTTGCCAACAAAGATAATGTGTTTACATAGGGTGCGAATGATGAGACAAGAAATAGCAACAAAAAGAATGGTCGTAAAAGTATTCAAAAAGCAAAAAAGGTGGCGCGACAACAGGGGGTGGGTGGCTTGGGTAAGGTCGAAAAAGGCGTATCCGATGTGTATAAGGTTTTTCATGACGATGGGATCAATAGGAATGAAACGTTTGTGTTTAAGAGTACGGGACGAGCGGAGTCGGATAGTAACAGTTGTTCAATTAATATGGAGCAGGTTAAGGAGATTGGTGAATTAATTGGGGTATCATGGGCTAAAGCGGAGAACGAGAAGGCAAGGGACATAGACAATGTGGAAAAAGAGGATGAAAAGTTGGAGTATCAACAGTAAGGTTAGTAGTCATTGTCTCGCATTAATTTTAGTTATCATGAAGATTATTTCTATTAATATAAGGGGTATTGGTGAGGCCGACAAGAAGGGATGGATTAAATCATTAATTAGGGATGAGCGTCCAGACATCATAGGTATACAAGAAACTAAATGTGGGGTAGTAGACGAGCTCGTGATAGAAGAATTATGGGGAGAAAGGGGCTTTGGTTTTACACAGTTAGCTGCAAACGGTAATTCGGGAGGGATTATAATGATATGGGACGCAAGATCCTTTACGTATAAAGATGGTATGGGGGATGAGAGATTTGTGGCGATAAGAGGTGAGTGGAAAGGTAGAGAAGGAGATGTTTATTTGGCATGTATATACGGGCCACATGTGGGTAAGCAAAAGGCTTCATTATGGGCTAGAATTTGTGGGTTAATGGATAGCTTAAAGGGTACGTGGTGCATTTTTGGAGATTTAAATGTAGTTAGAGGAGGTGACGAGAGGATGAACTCTCAAGTAAATATTAAGGAAACAATAGAATTTAATGACTTTATAAATGATGCGAAGTTAATCGAGATTCCAATGGGGGGTAGAAAATTCACTAGAGTTAGCGATGACGGGTTGAAATTTAGTAAGTTAGATCGGTTCCTATTGAATGAGGAGTTTTGTAGCTTATGGGGTAATATCTCGGTAGTTGCGTTGGATCGAAAGCTCTCGGATCATTGCCCTATCGTTCTAAAGGACGTTGATCTTGATTTTGGTCCGAGGCCTTTTCGGGCTTTTGATATATGGTTACAGGAAAAGGATATTTGGCATGTCGTGGAAGAAGCGTGGAAGATGGATGTTAGGAGTAGGCGGCCAGATTGTCGATTCCGTGATAAACTTAAAAATGTCAAAGTTGTGCTTAAAAAGTGGAGTAAAGAAAGGTTCGGATTGGTTAATGAAAAGATTGAATTGCTCAAGAAAGAAGCGATGAAGTGGGAATTGGAAGCGGAAAATAGAATGCTTGGTGATGTCGAGCGGGAGGCGTGGATGAAGGAGAGGAAGTCGTGGATGTATAAAGAAAATGAACTTACGGGTATGCTTCGCCAAAAAGCTAGGATAAAGTGGGATATAGAGGGAGATGAAAACTCGAAGTTTTTTCATTCCTATATTAAACGAAGGAATAATAAGAGTAATATTAGGGGATTGATGGTTAATGGGTTGTGGTGTGAGGATCCTAAATTGATAAAGGCGGAAATGGTTAGGCATTATAAAACATTGTTCTCCGAAGGTGCATCAATACGTCTAATTTTTTGTTGTGATCGAGTTGAAAAAATATCTGTGGATGATGCCTTGTTGATAGAAATAGAATTCTCTGAAGGAGAGATTTTGGAGGCAGTTCGTGGGTGTGGGGGTGATAAAGCTCCGGGGCCAGATGGTTTTAACTTCAAGTATATTAGGAAGTTTTGGGATATCTTGAAGGTGGATTTGGTTAGCGCGATTAAATGGTTCGGGGAGAACATGGAGATCTCGAGAGGGTGCAATTCATCATTCGTGACTATCATTCCAAAAGTTACAGATCCTTTAGGACTTGGGGACTTTCATCCCATAAGTCTTATTGGGTGCTATTATAAAATTATCGCGAAGGTATTAGTGGAGAGAATAAAAAAGGTGGTAGGAAAGGTGGTAGGTGATGTGCAAAATGCATTTATTAAAGGAAGATATATCCTTGATGGTGTGTTAATAGCTAACGAAGTGGTGGGGCATATGAGGAAGACGAAAAGCAAAGGACTAATCTTCAAAGTTGATTTCGAGAAAGCCTATGATAGTTTGAATTGGAGATTCCTAGTGGACATAATGAAAAAGATGGGGTTTGGAAATAAATGGTGTAATTGGATCGAGAGTTGCTTACGGTCATCCACAATGTCAATTTTGGTTAATGGATCACCAACGGATGAGTTTTACTTGGAGAGAGGGGTAAGGCAAGGTGATCCGCTCTCGCCTTTTCTCTTTATTTTAGCGGCGGAAGGTCTTTACGCGATAATAAAAGAAGCAGTGGATAAAGGTGTGTTTAGAGGAGTTAGCATTGGTAGGAACAATGTTGTAGTTTCCCATCTTCAATATGCGGATGACACTATCTTTTTCGGAGAGTGGAACAAAGAGAATGCAAAAGTTCTTATGTGCATTCTAAAGTGTTTTGAGGAAGTCTCCGGTCTTCGAGTTAATTATAATAAAAGTAAGCTATATGGGGTGGGTGTGAATGAACTAGAGGTGAGGGACATGGCTAGATGGATGAGATGTGGAGTTGGGGAGTTTCCTTTTACGTACTTGGGACTTCCAATTGGTGAGAATATGAGGAGGGTTGGGGCATGGAATTCCGTGATAGAGAAACTCAAAAATCGGTTGGCCGATTGGAAAGCAAAATCGATGTCATTCGGGGGTCGCTTAACACTGGTTAAATCGGTTCTAGGAAGCTTACCATTGTACTACTTTTCGATGTTCCGTGTGCCTTTGAGTGTGATAAAACAACTTGAGAGAGTGAGAAAAAATTTCTTTTGGGGCGGGGTGGGGGATTGTAAAAAAATATCTTGGGTTAAATGGGATAGGTTACTAGCCTCACATGGGGATGGGGGGTTAAACATTGGGTCACTTAGGGGAAAAAATCTAGCACTTTTGGGAAAATGGTGGTGGAGATTCAAAAGGGAGGGGGGTCTTTGTGGGTTAGAGTCATACAAAGCATTCATGGAGAAAGTGGTGGTCTTGGCGACATTCGAGGGGTAGGGGGTTGGTCGGGGGTGGGGTGTGGCGTGATATCATTAATGTGGGGGAGGAGTTGGAGGGGTTAGGTTTAGATTTTGTCTCGTCGTTTGTGGGGGAAGTGGGAAATGGTAATGATATTAGATTTTGGGTTGATAAATGGGTGGGTGGGGTTAGGCTTTATGATAGATTTCCGAGCTTTATCATCTTGATAGTAGTAAGGAGGGTAGGGTAGCGGAAAAAGGGAAATGGGTAGATAATGTTTGGTGTTGGGATTGGGTTTGGGTTAGAAATCTTAGAGGGAGGGTTTGTAGGGATTTTGAGGAGCTACAAGAATTATTGCAAAATGTTGTTATCAAGTTTGATTGTAGGGATCGTTGGAGGTGGGCGCTCGGAGATAATGATGATTTCACGGTTAGAGAATTAACAAAGTTGGTGGAAGAAAAGACACTTTGCGTAGTTGGTGGGGGAGAGGCGACAATATGGAACAAATGGGTACCAAAAAAAGTCAACATTTTCGTGTGGAGGGCGCTTAAGGGTAGGCTTCCGGTTCGTGAAGAGTTAGATAAGAGGGGCATTGATTTAGATTCTTTATTATGTCCTTCGTGCGGTGACATGGTGGAATCGTGTTCTCATTGTTTGGTCATGTGCAACTTTGCTATGAGCGTGTGGGAGAAAATATTTAGTTGGTGGAAGATTGGGGTTGTTAATGCTTTTTCCATTGAGGAATTCTTTTCCTTTAACGGAAACGCTAACGTCCCTAGTCATTCATCAAGAATATGGCAAGCGGTGATTTGGACAACCGGGTACTTCATTTGGAAAGAGAGAAATGCGCGTGTTTTTAAAAGGAATTCTTCAAGTCGAAACAAAATTGTTCAAGACATTCAAATTAAAAGCTTCGAGTGGATTGTGAGAAGATCCGGAAAGAAAAGTGAGATGAATTGGCAACATTGGCTCTTTGATCCGGTTAAATGTCGAGTTTGAAAATCTAAATATCCAAGTATTTATGGTGTGCAGTTGTGTTTCCGTTTCACCTGTTATATTTCTGCATTTTTACAGTTGTGTGAATTGTGGGTCTGCAAATGTGAGCATCTTATCTACCTTTCGGTTACTTCTATGTTGTGCTGTTTAATTGAATTTGGTACATATGAGACAATGAGGGGAATGCTGCATTTCCATGTGGAATACAGTGGGTCATCAATATATGCAGTTTATGGGTGTTTGGCACAGTGGGTCAGCAATATATGGAGTTTTATGGCTGTTTGGCACATGAGTCAGCAAGATATGAAGTTTTTTGGGTGTTTGGCACAGTGGTGGGACTGACATGAATTTACATCAGCTGGTCTATGTGTGTTTCCTTTGTGTTTTGGTAATTGGTATAATTTCTAGTTTGTATTTAGCTCCTTGTGATTTAAGGGTTCTGGCATGGGAATATGCAATCTTGGTCTGCTCCTTAAATTGCCTTATATTTCCATTCTTTGCAGTAAGTGTTGACATGATTTTGGCTTTATCTAGTTCGTGGGTCTAGCTGCACATGTGAAATTGACGGGATGGAGTATATTCATATCTTAGTTTTGTTTGTCATTGGTTTTTTAGTTAAGGTTTGGCTTTGCTCTTTTGTACTTGCGATAAATTTAATCGTAATTCTTTTTTCTTTCTGGGTCCCTACACTTAACCTTTTTGTTAATGTAGTGGATGCCTTTGTTTGTACTTGGTTTCTTGGTTGGAATATATTGCCTTTCAAAAAAAAATTATAGCGTAAGAAATGCAAGGACCATATGGATATTACTTATGCCCACAAAATTGGATGTACCATTCATCATACGCTGTTCTATACATATATGTCCAAGCATAGGGTTGATAAGAGAATTATTCATCAGATTTCATACAAACACGCCAGAACAAATTGGTCATGTGGCCTTTTTTTTTTCTTAGCATGTACGACCCTTATGCACTCAATTGGACAAATTAAATGGAATAACGCTTATAGTTCCTATTAGAAAGTGGACGGGTCAAGCGGGTTTGCCGGTTGGGTAACGGGTTGGAGTCATGATCAGCTCATTGTAGATCTGCCATAGTTCATAGAGGTGTTAATAATTTTCTCCGCTCAATCAGTTACAAAGTCTAAGCTTGTCCAATATGCATGTAAGTAAGGTGCCCATGGCTTTTTTAAGTTAGATAGCCCACTTTCTTTGGTCTTGGTCCATAATTTAGTGCAATTTGGGTCAGGGGATAACATACTATTTATAGAAAAAAATCAAAAGCTTATATTGCATATCAACTTTAAGTCTTTAACCATTCGTTTAAAAATGAATTATATAAAATGATTTTGAAATTTAACTAGCTTTTTATAATTTAACCTTTTTATAATATAGGGAGTGTTTGGCTAATTTCAGGGCTCAAGCCAAAAAGTATTTCTAAGAACCTTCAGCAAATAGATGTTTTTGGTCTTCAAAAACTAATTTACACTCCCCCGTTCTTAACTGTCTAAGTTTTTTGATGTTGTTGTTTTTTTTTTTTAACTACAAATAAGTATCTCACAATATACATATACATTAAATCAATCTCACATTTACTAAACAAAATCATTTGGTTGAGGGGCTTTTCACAAAACAAGGTACCATTAGGACATAAGCCCTTTGGTGCTACTTCTATTATCTACCCTTTCTACTTTTTTCCTTCATATTATCCAACTCAGGTCCTTGTAACTTCCAATTTGTAGGGATTTCAATTTCCTTCTTGATAGTGTAGTAGATCTTAATTTCTTATGGAACAAGGATTAGAACCGGTTCCAAAGGGTTTGGTCATGGTTCCAATATTAAAGTGTGTCACTTGCTGTAGGAGATCACGCCTCCAGCAGCTTTTGTACTTGCTAAACCTTCTAAATCAATTACCAACTCACGATTGTCGTGTGGGTTTACATATTTTTGCCATTAAGTTTAAGGGTGGCAATATTTTGACCCAAAGTGAAATCATTTCTAATTGTTAAATGGAAATTTGTCATCTCTGAAACATTGCAAGTCATGTCATGCTGTCTTGTTTAGATTAGTATGAAATAAATTAATCAAATGTATGAATCACTCACTTTTTTATAATGGTAAGTCATTGTATCGTATTCAACAGCAATGTCAACCACTTTTGTCTGTTGTTCTTGTTTCTGTGAGCTAAGTCTTACATAGTAATGTTTGTTTTCACATAATCCAGTATTATATGACAGGTATGTGTATTTATATGATAAATTTGGATATGGGAAAGCAGGTGGGTCGACATTACCGTCGAGTGGGCCACATAAGCATAATATTTTGAGAAATCTGTTTCAAGTTTATGCAACTGATCAAGAACTAGAACTGGAACAAAACAATGAAAAGAACAATTAGTTTGTAATCATTTATGTGACTGTACAAATCGACAGCAAAGTAAACCGACAACAATAGCAGCCCTTGCCTTTTTTCTTTTGTCGGGCATCCGTTTAGCATCTGATGTTTGTCTCCTTAAGTTTATAAAATTCAAGTTTATCAATGTGTCCGCCCAAGTTGTGATTTTTTTAGACCCAAATAATTTTTGTGTGTGACCTAGTTTATGACCGACTCCGCACCTAATACCATTGCGATGTAGACACATTAGATTTTCTTAGTTTAATAATTTTCCGGGCTTAGCATACAAATAGATCTAATCAAAAGAAGTGACCATCATCTCTAAAGTTGTTTTGAACATGAACTTCCATCTTTCAATTCCAATGATAATATCGATCCTCTTTTCTATTACTGTACTATCTTTCATATTCAAAATTTTCAACAAAAAGAGGTCAAACAGTGGTACACATATAAACCCGCCCCAAGCAAAGGGCGCCTGGCCTATAATCGGACACCTACACCTTCTTGGTGGATCTCAGTTACCACACAAAGTCTTAGCTACCTTAGCTGAAACATATGGCCCCATTTTCACTATCAAACTCGGTTTTCGTCTTGCCTTGGTAGTAAGTGAGTCAGAAATGGCCAAAGTATGTCTCACCACAAACGACAAGGACTTTGCAGATCGACCTACATCAGTTGTACCTCAAATCATGGGGTATAACTACGGCATGTTCAGTTTCGCTTCATATGGAGATTATTGGAGACAAGTTCGCAAGATTATTACACTCGAGCTTCTTTCTCAACGAAGAGTTGAAATGCTTGGACATATTCGAGTCTCGGAGCTTCAAGCGTCCATGAAAGATATCTATGAATCTTGGGTGAAGAACAAAGAGATGGAAAATTCAGATATAGTAAAGGTGGATATGAAACATTGGTTTGGGAATCTGATATTGAACATTCTGGTGAGGAGTATATCTGGAAAAAGATTTGCACCCGATGATGAAGAAGGTGTTCGGTTCCAAGCTGTGACGAGGAGATTCTTTGAGTTGTTGGGTGTGTTTGTGGTGTCTGATTTAATTCCTATTTTTAAGGGTTTGGATTTTGGAAGATATAAGAAAGCCATGAAGATCACAGCCAAAGAAATGGATACTTTTTTTGAGGAGTGGTTAAAGGAGCATAAAAAAGAGAAAGAAATGGGTAAAAAGTGTGACGGAAACCAATTAGTATTCATGGATGTCCTGATATCAATTCTTGAAGATGCTTCTGAAGAGGATTTTCCCGGTTTTGACCATGATACAATCATCAAATCATCATGTTTGGTAAGTTATAATACGAATCGAATTTGAATTAGTTATTGATTAACTGGTGTAATAAGTTTCCTCTTGCAGGGGCTTCTAACAGCTGGGTTGGACACGACAATTGTGACTCTAACATGGGCTTTATCTTTGTTACTAAACAGCCCCAATGCATTACATACTGCGCAAGAAGAAATCGATGAGCATGTTGGAAGAGATAGACTAGTTGAAGAATCCGACATCAAGAACTTAGTCTACCTTCAAGCTATTATAAAAGAAACAATGCGTTTATACCCACCTGCACCGCTTTCGGCTCCTCATCAATCAAGGGAGGATTGCGTTGTGGCTGGTTACAACGTCCCAAAAGGCACTCGATTGTTTGTAAATCTATGGAAAATACATCATGATCCTAATGTTTGGTCAGATCCTAATGAATTTCGACCTGGAAGATTTTTGACTAGTCAAAAGGATGTTGATATCAAAGGAAATCATTTTGAACTTTTGCCGTTTGGCAGTGGTAGAAGAATGTGCCCAGGTGTTTCTTTTGCCCTCCAATCTTTGCATATAACATTGGCTAGTTTGCTGCAACAATTTGTGGTTAAAAACCCGTCAGATGAACCTATTGATATGAGTGAGAGCTTTGGACTGACTAACATGAAAGCTACGCCACTTGAGGTTCATCTTACCCCTCGTTTACCACTTGATATGTACCATTTTGGCGCATAATATCCTATTTACCCGTTTATGCTGTATCTGTTTTGGCACGTCATGTAACAAATGAATAGTCATATTACTAATTGTCATTTGAATATATATTTGTCTGAAACAGTCCAATATATATGTGTATGCATGTGTAGTATAATCATAGTGATGTTGTTATCAAAACATTATGACTTTAGCTGATGGCATACAAGGACATTATGAAAATTTGAAGTCAGATAAGGGAATCATGCTTCATGCATCATATATCATGTCCAAACACACCAAAACAAAATGGTCATGCGGCCTTTATATGCTCATAAGGATCCATAGATCCATATACACACACGATACACCACTAGACGCTTCAAATGAGATGAGGCTTATAGCTTCTGTAGTTCTATTAGAAAGTGGCAGCTCAGGCACATTGTAGATATGCCATAAAGGAGTCAGGAGTCGAATATATAGTTTTCCTGCTTAAATATACAGCCGGTTACATTAATGTTTAAGCTTGCCCAATATGTAAGTAAGGCCCTAGACTGGGTAGCCCACATTCATTGATATTGTAGCCCATATTTTAGTTATTTTCAGTTAGCTAAAGTTTATGCTTAGGCCAATGGTAATGGTCCGTTGCACCCAAACCAGCCGAGCACCCTCACTGCGTTCTCCCCCTAGCAGACTCACCCTCACCGCGTCCCACTCCAACAATTCCAATCTTTCGGTTAGCTATCCAACCGAAACTTTCATTTTATTTGTGTGTGTAGTTTTTTTTTATTATTTTTTGTGGGGTATATTTTTTTTTTTATTGTTGCGGTCGACTTATTAGCAACTAGGGGTGTTTGTGAGGTGTAGTCTTGAAAAGAGAAAGCTGAGGTGACGCTGATGTGGCAAGTGGTAACCACAAAAATTGTGGTCTTCATTAGCATTGGCCTTATACTTTAAAAGTAGGACCAAGTTCAAAAAAAAAAAAAAAAAAAAAGAAAAGGAACGTATAGATTATTTTTTTAAAATTTGCAATTTCATATCTTTTCTCTTAAACTTTGAAAATCTTCATATCTACACAAGAACATAAATCATGCTTTAAAAGCATTGAGTGTATATGAAATTAATGATAATAAAAGAGGGATATTTGAAATTCTCCTTAAGAAAAATATATCCCGGTTTTCTTACATAAAATCTTTTGCAAAAACATAAAGAAAATTATAATAGGAAACTAAAAAACATCAATTTTTTTAGATGCTTTTCTTATTTCCCTTGCAACAAAAAATCTTCATTTCCGTATAACTAGAAACACAAAACATGTTTTCAGCATGTTTCGTAATTTTCAACTCTTTTCAAAAAGTTAATACTTTTTTGTTAGAAAAAAGATTAGAAACTAGAAACTAAAGAATATTCTTCAACTTAACGACCCTTAAACGTTTTTATTTCATTCTTTCACGTTTTTTTCCAAAAGAGTAGGACTAGATTGCAAATATACCACATTCAAACTTTATTGAATAGTAGTCAATGATTTGAAAAAATTATAAGAGCTAATAATGCAACAACACCCACCACAAGAATGTTGACAAGAACAACCATAAATAATAGTATTACCTGTAAATGTGATCACATGCAGAGAATGACCTGTCTTGGCAACAACATATACCCTACTACATCGACATCATGTACTTGCCTTGAGAAAAAGGGTTTGGTTTCAATTAAGAGGGTGTTAGCTAGGAACTTGTAACTAGACAAGTAATTTATTGGATATTTATTATTTTACTAGCCTATAAACCCGTGATAAATAACGGGTGGCTTATAAAAAGTGTAAAATAAACATAGGTAAATACTATAAAATCGAATAAACCTGTAACAATCTTGGGTAACTTATAAAAGTTCAAAATAAACTTTATTAAATTGCATAAAAGCCTATAAACCCATAGAAAGCATGGGTTAAATTATGAGTAGAGGTGTAAAAGAAAATTACTGTCTTTCAAGTATGCAGTATTAAGAATGAAAAAAAAAAGTAATGAACAATGAGATAGATATCTAAAAAGTGTATATGTATAAAACTCATATTAAAATAGGTGTTAATCCATAACATAACCTTATCCAGTTACAATTGATTCAGCGTATAAATTATATAAAGAGTTATTAAGTTTATCCGTGAATTTAAGCAGATTTTTTCAACAGGTACATAAAATTGAAAAAACCACACGTCTATTTAGTAAATATCCATCCAAAAATGGTGGACTATCATGGTAGATCACCATTTGATGATCAAATGCCTAAGGCTTACAATAGAGAAATACTGTAACATCAACTGATAGGTTTCATCAGCTTGGATGACAATTATGACATCTTTATAGGTGAATCTTTTTATAACCTTCGATAGTCATCGCCAAAAGTAGGAGGCGGTCACAACATTTTCGAATGCACCAATTTCGTCCTAGCCACATAATGCCAAATGCAGGAACATGCACATGCACACAAAGGATATAATTCAGAAATATCAAGTAAATGTATACTTCACCAAATAAAATTAGGTTTTAACTCAAGTAACTGAAAGCAACAATTGATTATTGTAGTAGTTTTAAGAGCGGGTTACCTTCCAGTTTCCGCTTTCTTAGTGACCTTAAACATTCTTAAACATTTGATTCCTTGGTAAAATCTTTCCAGATAAAGTTTTCTTGTGGAAGTGACAATAACTTCAACAACTTTTCTTGTTGAGGCTACAATAACTCAACCTGATATGATAGTGGATATGACTATATAAGTACCAAAAAAACAGAACAATGTTTGCCAAATTTAGCGCTAAGTGTAAGTTATAACTTAATTAAAATAACCTAAATAAAAGAATCATCACAAGCAATGTCAATCGTTTTCGTCTAAGTAAACATAGTAGATGTGTCGGATACACAAGTTGAGTGACTGCATTTAGAAGAGTATTTCTTGAACATTGACCAAAATTTATATTATAAATCAATTTAGCTACCATGAACCTGTTCCTCTACACAACTAATGAATAAAACTCTATAGTGATAAATAAGATCGAAACATCATTCATTTGTGATTGCAATAACCATGATCTATAATATAGAGTTAAATAAGAAGTCAATAACCAAACTTAAATAAAATATCTGTGGTAATTAGCCATCCTATTTTGTTTTCCACATCACATATACAAGATTACAAATAAGTATTAGACTTGAATTCGCATTCAAGCAAACATTTTTGTGGAAAACTAGAAGGGAGGTTGAATAGTTTTTACCGTTTTTAAGTTTAATTCGCTTTGAGACTTAACGTGATTTCAAGTTAATGCACACAGATAAACAATATAAGTAATGCAAGTAAGGAAAAGAACAATCAAACTACAACATGGAGATTTATAGTGGTTCTGCTACAAGGACTCTCTTCCTTGCCCTACTTCACTCCTCAAGCCTCTAACTCGAGAGTTTTTCTTCACTAAGAAACAAGCTCCCTTCTTGGCTGAGAAAACCTTTACACACGTCGCTTACACCTTTTTCCGGTACTAAGCTAAATACCGAGTTCTAGTTCAAGGTAGAACCAACCTGACGTCGCCTATACAATTTCCGACACTAAGCTAGATGTCGAGTTCTTTACAAGGGTTCAACCACTCCCGACACTCTATGTGTTTTGAGGACTAAAACACTAACCGATCACTACTAAATGAATGGTATGACAATGATGTGTGAACTTCTAACTAATCACACAGTAACTACACTAACAGGATTGCAACACTTTGTTGATCCTTGATGCTTGATCTCTTTGCTACAAAAGGAAGATCACTAAGAATGAAATGAATGAATGAATGGGTTAGTAATGTACAAATGAATGAATATGTAATTTATGCTATATGAGTGATGAGAGTGCTTGAATGATCAGCTTGCTATTTATAGGCAAAACTGATCAGACAAGCGGCGGATCCGGCGGACCCAAATTATGGGTTCCGCCCATATACTTGTTTGGTTCCGCCGGGACATGCCAGCTAAGACTTTACCATATCTTTCCATATTATGCCAAGTCTTGTCAAGATCTTACAAAGTCAACTCCTTTGCTTCAAGATCTTTCTAAAATATATTGTAAAGTCAACTAAGATATCTAAATATTTCCTAATGAGGTATGCCATGATGTCATGTGTATATTTCTATTTTTAAGAAATAAAAATAAACATGTAAATGTATATATGCATGTAATGTAATTCCTAGTGATCATGTGATATGTAAATGTGTTTTAAAAAGCTTGTTACTAAAATGTAAAAGACTTTAACATATACTTATGCTTTGCTAAAGATAAACCTTATAATTGTCATTAACAAAATAAAGCAAAGATCGTAAAATATAAATAACGTTTTTTGGACGATATTTGTATTAACAATCTCCCCTTTTTTGTTGATGACAAAACGTAAAGTTTATTTTTAAGCAAAGGAATAAGTAAAGTGAAAGTCTTTTAAAAATATAGATTAAGTTAGTTTTATGCAAGTTGTGAAAACTATTTTAAGCATAAAAACATGTACTGTGATGTTAACAGTGATGTATGAACTTAATCTTATCTCCCCCTTTTTGTCGAAACAAAAAGAAGAAATGCATAGCGGAATGTGGTGAACGGTTCTTGGTGGTTACTCCCCCTAATTTGGAGTACCAAGAATGATTCAATGATTTTGAGAACTTAAAGCTCCCCCTTGGATAATACTCCCCCTAATGGGAATTTCAAGTTCATGATGCATGAATGATCCTACAAAACAAAAGTTAGTGTATGATATGCTCCCCCTTGATTAATACTCCCCGTTACTAGGGTACCAACGTATATGATTCAAGGATTATGAATGCTACAAAACAAAAAGGTTAGTACATAATATTCTCCCCCTCGATCAATACTCCCCGTTGCTAGGGTACCAACGTATATGATTCAAGGATGAGAAAAGCTACAAAACAAGGGTTAGTTGTATATGAATCAATCCAACCAAGTAGCATAATGCAAATGTGAAGGTTCAACCAAGCAATGTAGTTTAACCCGTTTGACTTAAAAAGTCAACTAACTAAAATTGTTCAAACCAATCACAAAGTTCAAAAAAAGTTAATACTATAACCAACCATATAACGATGCAAATGTTAGTAAACCAACCAAGATATAATGCATATGTAGTGATCACCTACAAGCATAAATGTAACATCCTTTTATTTGAAAATTGTTTGTGACAAAAGTCACAAAACAAGAATTTACATCATAAAAAGAAAAAGTCCTAAAAAGTCCTAAGAAATCCTTTAAAAGGAAACTAATGAGAGAATTCTATTGTGGAGGATGTGAAAGCGCATTAAGGCGCTCGAGAATGTGGTTCAAAATGAACCGCATTTCGTTTTGCAACTCAAGAACCGAGATGTTGGTTCGTTGAGCCAATTGGGCGGTCCTCTTGCACATGATACAATCATGTCTAGGAGGTGGAAGGGTTGGTTCATGAGTTGGTGGTGGTGGTGGTTGGTTGTTTGATGGTGGAGGTGGTGGAATGTAGTTTGGAGACATAATGGAGGCCATCAAAGTTGATTGCAAGTCCATAGCCTCATGGAGGTGGGAATCCACCATATTTGAGAAGGCATAAAGGCGGTCTAACTCCTCGTTGATTTCGCCTTGCCCTTGGGGTTGGTTGATCAACATTTCCTCATCGATGGCGTTGAGAGTGGACCTTGGTGAGAGTTTTTGAGGTTGTGGTTGTGGTGGCTCTTGGTCACGGTAGAGAGGACCGTGGATATCCCGATAAATGGGATGGAAGAGGTGAGGTTCTTGACCTTCAAAGGTCATAGGAGGAGGATTGGAAGTCCTTGGTGGAAGATCTTCCAAAGTTTCAAGATATGGGTGTGGTGAGGTTGGAGGAGTAGCAAATAGCTCCATTGGTTGTAGTTTGGGTGAGTGTTGAAGTGATGGTGATCTAGCAGGTTGTGATGGAGCGGGTGGTGGTGTGGTAGCCACTGGAGTGATTGTTGGTGGTGGAGTATGGATGACTACATTTGGTGGTGTTGGAGTGGAGAGGGTGAGAAAATTCTCATTGGATATGGGTGAGGAGATGTTGAAAGGTGATGACTCCTCTGATGAAGATGCTAAGTTCACAAAGCAACACTGTCTGACACTTATGCGAGCAGTTCTGCGTGGTGGTCTGTTGGTGGAAGAGTTGTTGGATTTTGTCATGGTTAAAATGAGAAGGTTTGCAAGAAGTACAGGGATGATGCTTAGAGTTGATGGTGAAGGTGTGAGTTGTGATCAACTAAAGGTTCCAATTTATAGGCAGGAAGGATTATGGGAATTGGTGTTTGGATTTGATGTTGATCCATAGAAGGATTGAGGTTCCTAATGATTTGGAACAAAAAATTGTGCTAGTCACATCATCTAAGTCAACCCATTGAGATGGAGTTGAGTAAAGAGTTGAGGATATGCAGTAAATGCAAGGTTTGAGTGGGAAATCTATTGATGTGATGTTTCCACGGATTGCAAGGAACCAAATTGAGGGTTCCTTGCTTGTTACAGAAAGGTAACTTGGATAAAAAATTGAATTTTCAAATTTTGGTGGGAAATGGATATCTTATGGTTCTAAGTGTTCCTGAATCATCCTAATGTGCCTAATGATCAGTAGAATAATTCTAACAACTAGAATCAATAATCTAAGGATCGAGATTAGTCGGGAAATTTGAAAAAGTTACTGTTGGAGTGGCGGATCCAAACGATAACAAGTGCAGAACCCAAAATTTGGTTCCGCAGAATTCGCAAGGTGAAATTTGGCGGAGCAAAATTATTGAACAGATGGAACCTAGAACTTGGTTCCGCCAGATAAAAATGCAAATTCTTAAAAGAGAGCATGTCAAATTTTCCGATACCCGTTCAAATCCCGAAAATTGTCCTAAAACATATGTAACTACTTATTGGTGATGGATTAAAAGCAAAAACACAGATTCTAACACACGTTTGCATATAGATCAATCAAATGATAATAACTTACCATAAAATGAGGTTAAGCCAAACGGTGGCTTAAGCATGAAAAATCGATAACATCACGTGTTATCGTCCTGCAAAGTTATGTTTGTTCACATAAATGTATCATACCAACATAATATTCTAAGAACACAAGAATTCAACACATCATTGTCTTGAAATTGTCTTGTGGAAAACTAGAAGGGGGGGTTGAATAGTTTTATGTCTTCTTAATTTTATTATGAAAACCTTTGTTTATTTTTAAAACACTTAGATTCAAGTTTGTATGAAAAATAAAACTTGAACCTTATTATTAGTTATATATGTATTCTTTTAAATTGATTGTAAAAGTTTTGGTTTCTTGAATGGAGTTTCAATTTGATCTATATGTGAAGTCAACTTCTAATTATTACTAACAGTTATATATGCCTATATGTTATAAAAGTAATGACGATATAAATAAAGATGTAAGTAAGAGATGGAAAGATCTAACCGAGACACGAGGGATTTATAGTGGTTCGGCTACAAGGACACCTTCCTTGCCCTACTCCACTTCCCGAGCACCAAGCTCGAGAGTTTTCTTCACAACTTCAATAAGCTCCCTTATGGCGGAGAAAACCGTACACAACTTTGGCTTACACGGGTTTAACGACACAAAGCTAAATGTCGAGTTCTAATCGTAGCTAGAACCAATCTCACAACTTCACAACACAACTTCTTCACAACTTATTCACGACTACTTCACAACGGCTTCACGACTACTTCACGACTTCTTCACGACTTCAACATGACTGCTACACAACCTCTATGCTGCGGCTTTACGACTCCAAAACTAGGACTTCACGACTAGGACTTCATGGCTTCAACACGACCGCTACACAACCTCTATGCTACGGCTTCACGACTTCAACACTAGAACTTCACGACTAGGACTTCATGGCTTTAACACGACCGCTACACAACCTCTATGCTACGGCTTCACGACTTCAACACTAGGACTTCACGACTAGGACTTCATGGCTTCAACACGACCGCTACACAACCTCTATGCTACGGCTTCATGACTTCTAGGCTATGGCTTCACAACGGCTTCAAGACTTCTCTACTTCACAACTTTACAAGGCTTCTACTCTACTTCTTTACTCCACAACTACTTATCCACCTTCTTCACTACTTACACACTACTCTAGCCTAATCACTTATGTTTACAACTTATATACACACTTTACACAAATGAATGAATGATTTACAAAATATATAAAACAAACAACTTGAGTAACAAGATGATACTAAGTTGTAATACTTCTAGTCTTGATTGATAGAAGTATTCTTCTTTTGCACTTGGATAGTGGAAGCTTGGATCACTTGGAAACCAATGCTTAAGATTACATGATCAAAGGTTTTTGAAGATATGAAATGAGATCTACAACAGAAAGTTTTAGTGCAAAAGGTTGAGTAAAAATCCAGGGGAAGGCTGGTATTTATAGGCAGAAAAACTGGACAGCTGGAACCTACAGGAGCGTGGC
The DNA here is from genome assembly GCA_021014915.2 of Artemisia tridentata subsp. tridentata. Classification (NCBI taxonomy): domain Eukaryota; kingdom Viridiplantae; phylum Streptophyta; class Magnoliopsida; order Asterales; family Asteraceae; genus Artemisia; species Artemisia tridentata. The sequence continues at coordinate 78,421,122 of CP139504.1, forward strand.
CGGCCCCCTTAAATAGGGGGGCGGTCCCCTTAATTTTAAGGGGTCGCCTAGCAAAATTAAGGGGGCCGCCCAAGCCGTTCGTTGCCCAGTTTTGTCTTTTTGTGGGGAAGGTTTTTCTGGAACATTGTTACTGATTTTGGTTAAAATTTTGAATTCATAAATTTATAATGAATTAAACCTTTTTATTTATTACCAAAAATGTTTTTCTAAAAGATATAAAATTTTTTGACATTTTATAAAAAATCTAGTTATTAAGAAAATGTTCCTTTGATCATATAATGCATTAAGCATTAGTTCATTCATACCTTAAGTGATTTTAGTTGTAGAAGTGAATATTTACAACTAAGTACTTGTTTATTTTATAAGTTTATGTTTTAATGAGTTTACATTTTGTGATCATCAAAACATAGAGATATGAATAAATATTGATAATGTTTTTAGGCATTATTTATGTCAACATGTCTTATACCAAACATTCCCTAACCCACACTTCTTGTTGAGCTTTTTGTTGAGCTTCATGATCCACCGTCCAAGGTTCTTCATCATTCCTCATGTTTGACGAAACTCCTCAGATTGGTTGTCGATGGGAGGAAGTTGACTCATATACTCGGGTGGAGGAATCCTAGAATTTGGTAAACCATCATCCTCGCTAACCGATGATGATGATGATGAGGTGGGAGGATGAGCTCGTTTTCCTCTTGTTACGGCTACCCTATGATCACTAAGTGGTACAAAGGTGTGGTCAATCTCGGTGTAGTCGGGAACAAAACCTCTAGCGTTTCGAGGAATGGATGCAAAAGCTCTATAAAGACGGGTGAGAAGCATCCCGTAGGGCATTGCGGTGGTTCCTAAAACTGTAATATCGGCCATTCTTTTTGCGATATAATAGGCGAGGTTGAATGGTTGGTGGTTTGACACACAATCGAGCATGTAGCAAAGGCTTGCGTTGACATGGTCTATATTTCCTATGGTGCTAATGACGTTAGCCCTAAGAACTTCTTCTAGCTTCTTGAATTGGGGCCTAAGTTCGTTTAGCTCCATGCTAAATGGATCTCTATCTACCTCTCGACCTCGACTAGTCCTAGTATGGGAGGTTCTAGCTACAAAAAGATGCTCACGAATGGTTTCTTTTGGAGTTAGGGGTGTGTCATATGGTGGTGTACGATCAAGGTTTGAATCGAGGATGGACAATGACCATTTGTCCGAGTAAAAGCAAGTTCCTTGGCTTGGAACACCTAAGACTTCTCCAAATTGGTCTAGAGGGATGTTGAATTGAGTTTGGTTTACTTTGAAATGGATGTTCATGTAACTATGATCATTTGTGCTAAGACCTACACTCGCATAGAATTCAAGTATGAATCTAGGGATTATGGGTTCATCAATATCTAGGAGACAATCGAATCGAATGGCGGCAAGTTGTTCTCTAAGAATGGTTCCTTCTAGGAATTAGGGGTCTACGGTTCTACCCTCATGTACATAGCGTTTTTCTAAGGCTTTAAAGATTTTAACTTGGTCCTCAGTAAGTCCTTTGGTTTTATGGTGTGGAGGTAGGTATTTGACGGTTTCTTTGTGATCATAATAAGTCACGGAAGGCATGATTATCCTAGACACGAAAATTACATAGTTTAGTTAAATCTATTGAAAATACGTATATAGATTTCTAGTGTGTGCCTATATGGGGACAATATGGAGGTGCGGTTATCTCGACTCCTTTTGATGCATGAAAATTTTGTGTATGCAAGTTTTATGATAAAACAAGAGATAACCCAAACGCTCCTACTTTAATGTATCTACGATTGAATATACCCGAAAATACATATTAGTTATGTATTCCCTTTAGCATTCAAGAGACATTATGCACGTGATGTTAAAACATAACGTTTTGTATTTGTATGAACAATGTTCAAAAACCATTTTTCCTAGTCGTGAGAAGATTTTGATAAAAATTTCTCATGGGGTTTTTGATAAATTATGATAATGCCTTATGATATGCAATTCCTAACTAAGGAAAACATGATTTGTTATGCAATTTAGTAAATATGCTTCATGATTTTACTAAAAATATGCATAAACCCCAAGTTTTGATTTTGTGCATGAAATAGAAATCCTAGACTCAGATCAGGAATGTAGATGTGATTAGGATACTTACAGAGATGATTAGAGCACAAATTGGTGGAAGAAGATGACCTAAATTGTGAGTTTGGTTGATTTTGAGTCGAGTTCCAGTAGGTGGTATGTTTTTGGGAGTTGTGATACACAGTACAGGGTGTTTGTTTAATAAACTAAAAAACTGACTCAGGGGGCCGCGGATCTGGTGGAACCAAAACAAGGGGTCTGTCCTTGTTGTCGTTTGGTTCTGTGGATCAGGCTCAGGTTTTTAGTTTTTGGTTAATCTAAAGTTCATGCTAAGGTTTTATCTACTCACTAGGTTCCATTAATCCTAAACCAAGTCTAAGAAAGTTCAATGGTGCTCTCTTAAGAGGTTTAGTGAGAATGTCGTCAATGTTGTCCTCTGAGGATACTTTCTCGATTAAGATGTTTCCCTTCTGAACATTGTCGCGTAGGAAATGGTGACGTATTTCTATGTGTTTGGTTCTAGCGTGTTGGACTGGATTTTTGCTAAGGTCGATAGCTCCTTTGTTGTTGCAAAGAATGAGAATGTCGTTGAGTTCAATTCCATAGTCGACGAGAGCTTGTTTCATCCATAGTGATTGTTGACACGCCTTTCCTGCAGACACGTACTCGGCTTCAGTTGTTGATATCGCTAGTGCCGTTTGTTTCTTGGCAAACCATAAGGTGAGACAATGCCCAACGAAAGTACAAATACCACTTGTACTTTTTCTATCGACATAGTCACTGGCATGGTCTAAGTCGGCATACACTATGGTTTCTACTCCCGTTCCTTTGGGATACCATAATCCTAAATGTGTAGTACCTTTGATATACCTAAAGATCCGTTTAACGGCTTCAAGATGGGATATTTTGGGATCTTCTTGAAAGCGTGCACATAGAAAAACACTAAACATAATGTCCGGTCTACTAGCCGTGAGGTAGAGTAAACTACCAATCATTCCTCTATATTTAGTTCTATCTACGGATTCACCTTCGTCATCCTTTGTGAGTTTGTTTTCGGAGGACATGGGTGTTTTCATGGGTTTGGAATCTTCAAGACCAAATTTCTTAAGCATATCCCTTATATACTTAGATTGGTTGAAGAATATCCCATCATCTAATTGTTTAATTTGGAGACCTAAGAAAAAGTTTAGTTCCCCCATCATACTCATTTCAAACTCATCATGCATGATTTTCGAAAAATCATCGCATAACTCTTGACAAGTTGAACCGAATATAATGTCATCCACATATATCTGGACTATGATAATATGTGATCCTTTTTTCTTGGTGAAAAGAGTGTTGTCTACTAGGCCCATGGTATACTTATGGTCAACTAGGAAAGTCTTAAGTCGATCATACCAAGCTTTTGGTGCTTGCTTAAGTCCGTATAAAGCATTCTTACGTTTGTAGACATAATTTGGTTTTTCAAAATCGGCAAAGCCAGGAGGTTGTGCAACGTACACTTCCTCATTAATAAAACCATTTAGAAAAGTACTTTTAACATCCATTTGGAATAGTTTAAAGTCGTGTGCATATGCATATGCAAGTAGTATTCTAGTTGACTCAAGCCTAGCGACGGGTGCAAATGTCTCGTCGTAATCTATACCTTCTTGTTGATTGTAGCCTTGAGCTACTAGCCTAGCTTTGTTTCTAGGCACTACTCCATTTTCATCCATTTAGTTCCTAAACACCCATTTAGTTCCAATTATAGTTTAATTTTTAGGTTGAGGGACCAATGTCCAAACGTCATTTCTAACAAATTGATTTAATTCTTCTTGCATTGCTACGACCCAAGATTCATCTTTTATGGCCTCATTAACATTTTTAAGTTCAATAGTTGAAACAAAACAAAAGAAATTACTTTGGTTTTGGACTTTTGATCTTAATGTTCTTTCATTAATTTTTCCTATGATGTTGTCTAATGGGTGACTTCTAGATTCCTTGATGTTGACTATTTCCCTATCCATGGGTTCATCTTCTTTGTCATTTTATACATTTTCTTGGTTTTCAACCATTTGACTTTCAACTAAGTCATCATCTACCAAAGGTGATGTCTTAGAGGGAGGTGGACTTTCGTCGAATGTTACATTCAACGATTCCTCGACTCTTGAGGTTTCTTTGTTCAAGACAATGTATGCTTTACTATTCTGTGAATATCCTAGGAATATACCTTCATAAGACTTTGGGTCAAACTTGGTGAGGTAATCCTTAGTGTTTAAGATGAAACACTTGCTTCCAAAAACTCTAAAATATCCTAGTGTAGGCTTTTTGCCTCTATAGAGTTCATATGGTGTTTTGTTTAAGAATGGTCTAATTAAGACTCTATTTAGGATGTATGTGGATGTGTCAACGACATTACACCAAAACTTTTTGGGCATGTTTTGCTCGTTTAACATTGTTCGAATCATTTCTTGAAGTGTTCTATTCTTACGTTCTACTACACCATTAGATTGAGGAGTTCGAGGAGCCTAGAAGTTATGTGTTATGCCATTAGCATCACAAGAAGCTTCGAATTGGGTTTCGTTATCAAATTCACGACCGTGGTCGGTTCTAATAGACACAATGTTATTTCCTATTTGATTTTGAATTTTCTTACTTAGAATTTCAAATTTATCAAATGCCTCATTTTTAGTTTTCAAAAACTTAGTCAAAGTATACCTAGAGTAATCATCTACTATTACCAAAGTATAGAAGTTTCCCCCATAACTTTGTATAGCGGATGGACCAAACAAATCCATATGTAACAATTCTAGACACCTAGATGTAGACACCATGTTTTTAGCCTTATGACTATTATGAACTTGTTTCCCAATTTTGCAAGCATCACAAAAGTGTTGGTCGTATTTCAACTTGGGTAGGTTCCTAACGAGTTCCTTAGATGATAAGGATTGGATTAACCTCATATTGGCGTGACCTAAGCGTCTATGCCATAGAGTTGAGTTTTCGTCCAAAGAGGTGAGACAAAGTTTGTCTTTAGGTGTTTTGTCTAATTTCATAACGTATACGTTATTCTTTAAAACACCTTTTCCTACGGTTATACCGTCTTTAAGTATTTTACTTCCATTTTCACTGAAAAGGACGTTATACTTTTTACGGCATAATTGACTTATACTAAGCAAGTTAAATCATAAGTTATCTACATGAGCAACATCATCAATAGTGAGAGAGTCATGAGAGATTGTACCTTTTCAGATGATTTTACTTTTAAGCTTGCTACCGAACGTGACATTACCTCTGTCGTACACTTGGTAGGTTGAGAAAAGGCTTTTGTTTCCTGTCATGTGTCTTGAACACCCACTATCTTTGATCCACTCGTCCGGTTCTAACCCGACTTTCAAGAACACCTAAGTTAAAGAAAAACTCAAGCGTTTGGTCCCCAATATCTCATGGGTCTATTTGGGTTAAACATTACATTATCATGGTTCATGTATGGAAATGGTGGATAAGTGTTCCATGGCATGTAGTTGGGACCTCGATAGTTCCTAGACATGTTTTGGTTCCAACTATCTTGATGATGATGCTGTGAGTTAAAGTTACTCTTTGGAAAGGGGTGTTTGGGAAAACTAGTTCTAGGTCTCTGTTGAACTGTTTTAGTCCTAAACTCATGTTTAACTTGTCCTTTTCCTATAGTAACTGCTGGTTTTTGTTTGTTAACAGTTGTACTAGTGCTGGGTTTTCTTGTGACTTTAACATACTCAGAACGATCCAAAGTACAAGACTTCTGTTCATCAACAGTACCCGCGGAACCTTTGGCCATAACTGGCGGAACCAAAATTTTGGATTCGCCAGATCCGTGGGTGTCTGACTTTGTTGGAACAGTTTCTTGTACTTTCTTAGTTTGTTTCTGAAAGTCACTTAAGCTTCATGGTTTCATAAAACCTAGTCCGGTTTTATCATGAGGTAATTTTTGTATTCTCATTATCTCATCTGCACAACTTATGTTTTTATCAAACCTTTTAAACTTAGAGTTTTGTTTGATAAGATCTTCCTGTGTGGTCTTAAGTGTTTCTAATTCTAGTTTAAGTTCTTGACATGAGACACATGTTTCTTCAGTAGCTTTACCCTTTCCTAATCGTATCTCTTTTTCTTTTAACCAATAGACTTCATTTTCTAAAAGTGTTGTTTTGGTTTTTAAGAACTTATTTTTGTTTATGATTTTTAGAGTAATATCACACAGTTTGTTATATTCTACTTCTAATGTTTCATCATCAATAGAGGAGTATGACGAGTCAGAATGTACCTCTTCTGAGTCATGAGCCATGAGAACAATTTCGTCGTTCTTAGGCTCGTCGTCATCACCTTCACTGTCACTCCAAGCTCCACTAACAAATGCTCTTTGAGACTTGTTCTTTGGAGGCTTTGGACATTCTCCTATTAGGTGACCGAAATCCCCGCACCTAAAACACTTCCTATCTACTTTTCCTTTCCTATTATCACGGTCTTTTCCGGAAGGATTTCTTTTCTTCATGAGGTTGTCTTACGAACTTTCCTCGTCTCCTAAAGAACTTCTTGAAATCCCTAACGGCCATGGCATATTCTTCGTCTTCGCTACCCGAACTAGACTCTTCATCATCACTTGACTCTACCCTAGCTTTTAAGGCAATGGACTTCATCTTCTCCGTTTTGCCTTTAACTATTTCTGAGTCTTTTTCCATCACCATCTCGTGAACTTTGAGATTTCCGATGAGCTCGTCAAGTGTCATGCTTGAAAGATCATTGGATTCTTCAATAGCCGTCACCTTTGCTTTCCACTTCGGATGAAGTGCTCTAAGAAATTTCCTGAAAAAGTTCTTACTAGAAAAAGATTCGTCAAGTGCTTTAAGAGAAGTAATTATAGTATTAAACCTAGCAAAAGCACTATCAATGGTCTCATCTTCAGAGATAACAAATTGTTCATATTGTTGAACAAGAAGATCAATTTTGTTATCTTTGACTTGTGAGTTCCCTTGATGAATGATAATCAATGATTGCCAAATACCCTTAGCCGTTTTACACATAAAAACTCTTTCATATTATTTCTTAGGTTAAGCGTTTTAAAGCATCATTTTAGCTTCATTATTTTTGGCAATCAACTTCTTTTGCCCATCACTATGACGAGTAAGAGAAGTACCCTCATCCCGACCTCCTGATATATTTAATATGGGTTTACAATCACCTTATACAATAATATACCATAAATCTATATCCTTTGACTTCACATAAGTTTCAAAGCGGTTTTTCCAATATATAAAACTATTTGGTTCAAATTGTGGTGGTTTTTGCATAGATTTCCCTTCTTTGAAGTTTTCAAAATCCATTGATCGTTTCAAGTTTTAAAATACAATATATTTTGAAAATCTTGAGTAACGTAGCTCTGATGCCAATTGTGAAAAACTAGAAGGGGGGTTGAATAGTTTTTGAGAGGATTCGACACACGGTTAAGGTGGTTAAACCATGTATACTTTGTGTGTAATGATATATTGAGTTTATATGATTAAGTACGCGGAATTTACTTAATCACACTTAGAAGGTTATGTATGTTATGGAAATGGAAGAATTATGTTTGTTACTTAACAATGAACAAAGAAAGTTTATCACCAAACGATTCAATATTATTCAAAATAATACGAGTGATCTTGAATTTATCACTAGGGTTACAAAGACCTTGAATCTTATGTTTCTAGATTTGTGATATATGATTTTTGTTTGTTCTATGTCTTAACAGATATTCACACATATAATCACTAATCTAAGATCTCTTTTATAGTCCAAGAGATCTCTTACAATATTGCTTTATGTCTAATCAACACTTGTCTTACAAAAGATCAAGTCGAGCTAGCGTATGGAAGATTATATCTCTCAAGTTGTTCAAATGAATTAATGAAAGCACATGCATCAACTTGTTGACTGAGAACATATCTAGATATTATTTTTGCATAAGAGTGACTCATACAAATAATATCTTCTTCGATCTTATCCTTGTAGCAGCTCTATGACTCACTGATCAGCAGTACCATTTTCTACTAGCAGTACCTTCTACTTGAACTAGCAGTACCTTCTTGTTCTAGCAGTACCTTGATCATGAACTAGCAGTACCTTCTTCTTAAAGTATTTTCCGATACTCTAACTTCAGAATATTTAATTCCCAACAATCCTCCCCTAAACATGTGAATCATTTCAAACATGTTTTCTGAATTAAATGAGGACTTGAGAAGATCTTTCAAACACTTCATGAATCTAAACTATTCTTCTTATTCTGAGCTGATCTGCTTTGTTCTCCTTTGACTTCAGCAATATCAAAATATTGAACCAAAAGATGGTGCAATTTCCTTGGATGGAGGAATTGTAAGAGGCAATGATGCTGTGTATCTTGGATGCTTGTTTCAACAAGTGAAATCATCTAACCAGCATGTCTTTGAAGTGAAATTGAAACTTTTCTTCGTTTGACCTAGATAGAACTTTCTCCTTTAGGAATGCTTCATCTCTTCTGAATATATGATCTATTCTTGTCATTTTCAACCTTTATGTCATCATCTTGTATGCTCTTGTCTTCTCCTTCCTTTTATTGGATTATCTTCCTTTTCTGGGCTATTATTTCCTCCCATGAGATTGTAACCTCCCCTAAAGCAAATAACTTTTGTTTCCTCCCCTTGTTTGGAAGATCTCACTATGTACCTTTGACTGATCTATCAATGTGAACTTGTGGTCAGACAATATTGTACATGAAGCCATCAATTCCTTAAAAGTTTAAGTTGCTGTCCTCATCACTTCTAGGTGTGTTAACTCCTATGAGAGGTGAATCAGTGGACATTTGATTCATGATCCATCAATGGATGGTTTTTGTGAATCCTTGAAAATCCTTTTTAAGAAATCTTTTGGCTTAGTAGTATGTTCATGATTTTAGAATTGAAAAATCATACTACTTTCAACCATTTTGAAGGAATCAAGTGTATAACAGACACTTAATCAGTATTTCGGTTTAAAGCAACCTCTGGTTGTGTGAGAACCAATGTTTTTCAGTTATAAATAACTGCCTGTGTGCAGATAAACTCATTCAAAGAGCTTTCCTGACAGGGTTTCCAGCTCATAGTAATTGTTGCCTCTAACACAAGGGTTAAATTCACTTTTACTAGCTGTTCTTTCTATCAGATGTCCTCAGACTTGCACATTATACTTAAAAGTATAAAATGATAGAAAGTGAGTTGCATCAGTTACTATCTGATCAACTAAGTCATCAATTCAATGTGAAATATCATAACTAGATTTCAAGAAAGAAGTTTTAAGGAGTTTAAATTCCTAAACTCAGTCCATCATAAACCTACTATGTTAGAAACTGGATAAGCATTCTGCTGCTCCCATTTCACTTGAAATCTCCTTTGTGTTCACATATTCATACCAGAAATAGTTAGTCTAAAACCAAAAGAACAATGTACAAAGTACTTGTCTTGTATTAGAATAATCATAAGACCAACTGTATGAATAACATAATTTAATTTTGTACTGGCAGCACCTTGTGTGCTCAGCAGTACCTTATGATACATTAGCAGTACCTTATAAATCAGCAGCAACAACAAAAATTTATTTACAAAAACCCATCATATTGAAAATTTAAAGATTAAGCATTCCAATACTTGCTACCAAGTACTGAAACCTTGAAACATCAAAAGTTTTTGTAAGTAGATCTGCAAAATTATATTCTGAAGCAATTTTCATTACTTGAATTAATCTTTTCTCATTGCAATCTCTAATAAAGTGATGTCTAATTTTAATGTGTTTTGTTTTAGAATGTTGCACTGGATTTTTAATAATACAAATTGTACTACTATTATCAATATGAATAACAGTGTTTAAGAAATTGTACCCATAGTCAAGAAGTTGGTTTTGAAGCCATAAGACTTGAGCACAGCAACTTGCAACAGCTATATATTCAGCTTCAGTTGTTGAATTTGCCACACTTGTTTGCTTCTTACACTGCCATGAGACAAGTCTACATCCAAGGAATTGACATCCTCCAGTTGTTGACTTTCTGTCCAAGCTAGCACCAGCATAATAACTATCCGAAAATGCTACTAAGTCAAAAGGAGAGTCTCTAGAATACCATATACCCAACCTTGGTTGTCCTTTGAGATATCTAAAAATTCTCTTGACTGCAGTTAAATGAGAAACCTTTGGAGTAACTTGAAATCTTGCACAAACACAAACAGGGAACATGATGTCAGGTCTAGATGATGTAAGATACATCAAAGAGCCTATCATAGATCTGTAAGTGTGCACATCTACATTCTCTCCATCTTCATCTTTCAAAAGGTGCTTCTCTGAGTCCATTGGTGTGCTTGCCATTTTTGAATCAGCAAATTGAAACTTTCTAAGAATTTCTGAAACATATTTATCTTGAGAGATAAAAATGCCTTCAGATGATTGTTTAATTTGCAAACCCAAAAAGAATGTGAGTTCTCCCATAGAACTCATCTGAAACTTATCATGCATAAGCTTCTCGAACTCTAAACACATTTCCTTCCTTGTAGATCCAAAGATAATGTCATCCACATACACCTGCACTAACAGAAGATCCTTCTTGTGCTGTTTGATGAAAAGTGTCTGATCAATCTTTCCTCTTTGAAATCCATTTTCTAATAAATAGGAAGCAAGTGTTGCATACCAAGCTCTTGGTGCCTGATTTAGGCCATATAGAGCTTTCATTACTCTGTACACTTTGTTTGGATGGTCAGGGTCAATGAAGCCTGGAGGTTGTGAAACATACACCTCTTCTCCAATTGTACCATATAAAAATGCACTCTTGACATCCATTTGGTAGACTGTGAAGCCTAAAAATGAAGCATAAGCTAGAAACAGCCTAATTGCCTCAATCCTTGCTACTGGAGCATAAACTTCATCATAATCTATCCCTTCTTCTTGTGTGTACCCTTGGGCTACTAATCTAGCCTTATTTCGAATAACTATCCCTCTTTCATCCCTTTTGTTCTTAAAAACCCATCTAGTGCCAATTACCTTTTCTTTCCCATAGGTAAATCAACTAGCACCCAAACCTTTTGAATCTTGAACTGAAGAAGCTCTTCTTGCATAGCCTCTACCCAGCTTGAATCATCTAGGGCTGTAAGAATGTTCTTTGGTTCCTTTTGAGAGAGAAAACATACAAACAAACAAGAGTTTGAAACCTCATGCTGTTTTGAAGCATAAAGTGCATCAAGAAGCCCTTGTTGGTCTGAAGACATCAATTGTTTCCTTGTCTTCACACCTGATTGTAAATCTCCAATCACATTATCCAGGGAGTGAACTTTGTGAATCCTTGTGTGTGGTGTAGAAGGAACTTGATAATATGGTGGAAGATTACCCAAATCCACTTCATCTTCTTGGAACTCTGCTTCTCTTGAATTTGAAGGACCAGCAGTATCTTCAAATGAACTAGCCGCACCTCCAAATGTACTAACAGTACCTTTATAGATACTAGCAGTACCTTGCTCTGTCTCAGCAGTACCATCAATATTTGAAATATTGAGTTGTTCCTTTGTTCCATCATCCTTGTTGTCATCTTCAACATCTCATTTAGCTTTACTAGAAGAAGATACATCATTTGTTGAAGTTGATTCCACATCTGCATTTGACCATATTGGCATGGTGCCATCATGTTGATCCTTTTCTAACTCTGCCTTATTTGTTGCTTGTGAACCTGAAAAATCATTAGTTTCTGCAACAAAAGGTATATAATTCATAGAATTTGTTAGATACTCAAGATCAAATATCCATTTTGGTCCTTGGCCTACTACATTGGATTTATTTTCCAGAAACTCCACATGTAGTTCTTCTTGTACTTTCTCAGTTCTTAAGTTGTAAACTCTAAAAGCTTTGCTAACAAGAGAATATCCAACTAAGAAACCTTCATCTGCTTTACCATCAAATATTCCTAAATGGTCTAAGGTATTGAGAATTGTCACATGACATCCAAGAAATCCTATTGCAGGAGTTCTACCATTAAAGAGTTCATATGATGTCTTATTGTGAGGCTGCACAACTAAAACTCTATTTTGAACATAGCAAGCAGTGTTGATTGCCTCTGCCCAAAAGATTATAGGTAGCTTAGAATCAGCTAACATTGTTCTAGCAGCTTCAATTAGTGTTCTATTCTTTCTTTCAGCCACTCCATTCTGTTGTAGAGTTCCAGCAACACAATATTCTCTTCTAATACCTTTTTCTTTGCAGAAATCATCCATAACTCTATTTTTGAATTCTGTCCCATTATCACACCTAATGACTTTTACTTTCTTGCTTACTAGGTTTTCTGTTTCTGTTATGAAAGTCTTAAGAGTGCTTGATGTTTCATCCTTAGACACTAAAAAGAAAACCCATGTAAATCTGCTATAGTCATCAGTTATAACAAGACCATATTTCTTATGTTGCATACTCCTTACTGAAACAGGTCCAAATAAGTCCATATGAAGCATAAACAATGACTGATTGATAGAGTTAAAAATCTTGGGCTTACAAGTGGCTTTGTGTTGTTTGCCTTTTAGACAAGCAATGCATGTTTGATCATTTTCAAATCTTTTGTGAGGTAAACCTCTTACCAAACCATTCTTAACAATTTTATTTATGGTTTTGAAATAAATATGACCAAGCCTTCTATGCCATAACATTGATTCATCCAATGTGGCTTTTGCAACAGGACAAGTTAAATCCTTTTTAGGAATAATGTTCTTCATATCAACACTATACATATTGGCCTTTCTAGGAATTCTAAGAAGCACTTGACTTTCATCAGGCATCTTAAAATCCTTAGATAGAACAAGACATTCAGTGTCAGTAAAAAGGACATTGTTCTTTTTGTCACACATTTGTGAGACACTAAAAAGATTATACTTTAGCTCTTGTACATAGTACACATCTTCAAAATCTAAATTTCCGGTTTTAATTGTACCTTTACCAGAAATTTTGCCACGAAAACCACCTCCAAAGGTAACATATCCTCCATTGAAAGATTGAAAATCTGAAAGATAAGACATGTTGCCTATCATGTGCCTTGAACATCCACTATCTGAGTATCCTTGATCTTCTTGTTTATCAGTTGAATGTTCCTGCACACAAATAAGAGTGTTAGTTTTCTTTGGGGATCCAAGCCATTACAGACTTGGATCTGCCTCTTGCATCAATGTAATTTAATCTTTTAAGGACAGTTGATGCAACATTGGATTTAAGAATCCAACATGCTGAGGCCTTAACAGCATTTGCCCTATTTCCCTTAGCAGCAGAGTGAACCACATGCTTATCAGCAGAGTCTGCTAACTTTGTAGTTGAACTCTTTGGTCTCCAAATTTGTTTATGGACCACTGCCTTTGTTTGAATGGGCCTTAGAACAGTTGTAGATGCATGTTTGAAAGTTGTTTTTGCATCCTTAGCTGTTGATTTTGGGTTAACAGTCATCAAAGGTCTAGCAGTACCTATTGTTCTACCCGTACCTTTAATTTGTACTGGCAGTACCTTTTTGTCTGTATACAGGACCTTTTTCTATCAGGACCTTTTAATCCAGACTTGTTTGAGACTGTTCTGTTTTTGTTCTATGAATGTTAGAGTGAAAGTGAGTGTAAGGAGTTTGCCTTTTGTAATCCACCCTATTGTTTTCATACCCAGTTACCCATTGGTTGCAGAAAGCTGCAAGATGGTCAAAAATACCACATGTGTAACAAGCTTTGTTGTAAAAAGCAAAGTCATCACCTAGTTGATGAGACTTAAGGCCATTCCAATTCCTTTGGTTGCCTTTGGGCTTGTTTGTAGTTCTATATTGTTCACAATATCTAACTGGTTTCCTAACAGACTTAACATTTGACTTAGGCCTGTTAGTGTTGTGATTGACCATCTTAGGAAAACTTGTTCCTACTTTCTTAACCACTTCAGGTTTAGACATAACCTGTTGTTCTTCATCACTATCAGTTGTACATTCTTCAACAACTATAGCATCTCCTTTCTTAACAAAGGACACTGATGTGCAGTGCGTGTTAGTGCTCTAATTAATACCCACGGTATGTCGTTGTGGTTTTAGCAGTATTCAAGTTTTAAATTTATATTTAGCCGACTTATCAATAACACACACTTTAACGAGCAGTGTACCCGGTCAGTATGAATATAATGGTAAGTAGAGTGTCGATCACTAAGAGTGGAACGTATTATCTAGTTATTCTAATCAGTATTTTAATATCTTAAGTTAGCTATACAACCTAATCTAACGCAAGGGGGTTTCAGCCTGAGAGACTGGCACGGTTTGGTTGTGATTAATTATAAACTAAACTAATAAGCACGAATCAACGAGTAGCACACACGTACACAGATAAATACTTGAGACAATAAGAAGACCTGTCCTGATAGATAAGTAGTTTGTCACTTGTTTTATTGCTAGTTTTATATGAAGTGTATAGTTCGATGCAACGCACCGAGATTAAGTCCTTTCTCGTTGGTTCTAATCTTATCGGCGAGTAAACCCTTAATGATTACTTATGACTATCCTATTTATCTTTCTTCCTACTTTTCTACAGACGATAGAATGCATAGGCGATCTAATAAACAGGCGAGGAAGGGGCATGGCGACCCAAGCAATGCTCAGCTAGACACAGAGGTTATCAATGCACTAATAAAAGTCACCAAAGACATCAACATATAAACTTTAATTAATGGGAAAGCAATTTTAAGGGGAGTTGAAGTGAATGATAACATAACACAAGCCTATCAATCCTGACCAATTAAAGTGTACTAATACAATAAAACAAAACTACTTAATGAATTAAATACATGCAGGACCTTCTTACAGCTCTTGTATCTTCGTTCAAGGTGTGTCTTGTGCTGTTACTTCGACTGAATTCGGCCTAGGGCTTCTGTCCTTCGTATATCGTACGTACCCAAAAGTCTCTTTTATTCGTCTGGCCTTGGGGTATTTATAGTTTCCGTCTGAGGGTAAGATGCGGCGCATAGGATAAGTAGATGCGGCGCATTGACTTAACTTCGCGTGGGGTCCAAGATTAATATATTCAGGAATATTCGTACACCGCCAGAAGATGCGGCGTAACTCCATTCTTAGATGCGGCGCATGTCCTTGCTGTCTTGGATCGTATCTTGTGAAATCTTGATAGTGATGCGCCGTATGTAATAAGTATGATGCGGCGTATCTGGAGCAGAATGATCTTGATCTTGTACATTTCAGTAGACTCTTAACTTCTTGCTAGTTTTGCTCCATAATTAGTCCAAAATCGCCAAGTTTCACATAATACTTGTTTTTACCTGAGAATTACAAAAGTAAACATTAACGTATCAATTCTCACAGATAATATAATAAAACAAGTCAAATAAATAGGATAAATGATGGTAATAAAATGTACTTATTTGAGTTCAACAAATATCCCCCCACTTGAACTTTACTTGTCCCCAAGTAAACCTTAGAATTAATCTTATGAAAATGTATCCTAAAAGATATTAGGATTTATTTTTATATTTAAGCATGTATTCATTTTTGTCATAATCACACAACCAAACACTTAACGAATTAGAAGTAAAATAAAATATTCTGATAAAAGCAAATCTAATCGTTTAACTGTCCAGTCGTGACGAATATTCTATCATAAGCTTGGCAAGTATACACATCTCCCCCACTAAAGCCAAGGAATAACAAGTCTAAAGCGGTAAAAAGGGTTTTGAGGTTTAAGGGTTAATCATTCTTCTTAATCTCTATCGATCTCAAATTCCAGAAAAGGCGACAAAATCACAAATACATGATCGAATCCACGAACACGATACTTGCAATTGCTCAAATCCCTAACTCGAATAGGCTAAAGATAGGACCAAGTAATCTTCACCAATAATATTATATCAAAAAGGGCGACAAAATCATAAATACATAGCCGAATCCACGACTACGATACTTAAGATTGCTCAAATCCCTAATCTCAATAAATCAAAGGTTTGGATAAAGAACAATATAGGGTATGGATAATATTTGGGATACAAATTGGTGTAAAATGAAAAATAAACAAAACAGATAAATTAAAATCCTAAGTGTGGTTAATCACTATCCCAACCATCCCATGAATAAGACTCATATCATAGAATAACTCGCGCTTTAACACTTGAAACACACGCTTTAGGTAGACACGAATTATACTCAACAAGATCTTAATCAAGGTATAACCTTTAGTTGGCGTTCCCATAACGTTCAACTCCCATTCAATCCATAAATGTAATATATAACAAATAGTGGTGATATCAACCACTTAATACAAAACTTTACATAAGTTGGTTAAAACAAGCTTCCAACTTTTCCTTTTTTTTTTTTTTTTTTTTTTTTTTTTTTTTTTTTTTTTTTTTTTAACATAAACATAGATGTGTAAAATTTCACCACATCACTATAATGATAACTCTGGATAATTTTTCCATACTTTTCATGACTTCAGAAATAACGGTAATAGTGAAAATAGTAAACACACGAAAAATAAACTCAAAGATATACAATATTTACTTTCACTCCAATTGCATTGTGCAATTTCCCGACCTAACCATAGATAATGAATTACGCACGCGAACACAGGTAATGTAAGGAAACACACTTTGCCTAAAGCAATTAACCAACCACGGATTTTAATCTACAGGGTAAGCTAAGGTGTAAGGGTGTAACGAAACATTATAACAAAGGTGTAAGAAACGAAAGGAATGGCTCTGAGTGTTTTTCTAGGGGTATCTTACTCTAAAAGTGAGAGTAACAAAAGGGTTTATACGGGGGTTAACTAACCAGTGTAGTTAGCTAATATCACATAACATATAAAGGCTATTTGGGTGTAATCCTAGAAATTTACCAATTTAGACAAGTCATTCCAATTATAAAAACAATAATTATTATGGTGGTCTCGAATAGTATACAAGCCAAGTTCTAAAGTTTACAAGTCACCGGCACACTCATAGATTTGTGAATTTTGAAAAATCACAATTTTTGAAAATAACGTCATGTGTGCAGCTATGCAACTTAGACTTTAAACAAAAACATGCTAAAAATTTTAAATTTTTATATATTAAGCACATTTTAAGCATATTTTGAAAAGTTTAGGACAAGTAAGTGTTCTAATTCTCCAATCCCCCCACTTAATTTAAACAACGTCCTCGTTGTTTGTATAAAAGGTTAAAAACTGGAAAATAAAAGAATTAGAACAGAAAAACTCCCCTGAGATTTGCTCGGTATGATCCTCCATTATTCGTATAAGAGCAAAAATCATCTTTCTTGTGGATGAGAACGTTTAAGCTTCATATTTGATGTATCCACAGGAAATGCAGGAATCTATAATACCACCAAGACTTAAACACACCTAAGTTAAGAAAGTTCAAACTTGCATAATACATTAGTAGTTAGCGAAAATAAAACTGAAAATCATCAGGTCAGTCGATACGCCGTATCTTATGGAAGAAGATGCACCGTATCGAGCCTGGAATAAATACGAATCAGAATAAAAGATGCGTCGCATCCTTAACCAGGGATGCGCCGCATTAAAATAAACTGACAAAAAGTTTTAAAGTCAAAAATAAAAATGCAGAAAAATAAAGTAAGATATGACCAGTGCAGGAGATGCGTCGCATCTAGGGATTGAGATGCGCCGTATCCTCTGCGGGCCTGACTGACTCGACTCAGAACAGAATAGTAAAAAATTTCCGGGTTGTCTCCCGGTTAGCACTTGTCTTTATTCCAGAGTCTTCAAGTTAGACTCACGTTCAGCACTTTAATATCGATCATTGAAGGAGTCGGAAGCATCGCGCTCCCTCATCGCCAATTCAGTAATATTGAACACTCCTCGCTCGTCCTTAATTTCCACGCCATTCTTCTTTAATATCTGTATAAACAAAGTTCTGTCCCTTTCGGGCAGAGATGACAAAATGATAGAC
This sequence comes from Artemisia tridentata subsp. tridentata, assembly GCA_021014915.2. Classification (NCBI taxonomy): domain Eukaryota; kingdom Viridiplantae; phylum Streptophyta; class Magnoliopsida; order Asterales; family Asteraceae; genus Artemisia; species Artemisia tridentata. Next base: position 78,439,137 of record CP139504.1, read on the forward strand.
GGGAAATTCTTATTATTATATAGGCATAAATAAGCAAGGTTGGGTGGTAGTTCAATAAACACATCATTATTCAAATTCGTTTTCTCAACTATTCTCCTACGTTTGTTAATTACTACGCAATCATACCACACATCATCAGAATCATTAACAATATCGCGTCTAAGTTCGGTAGGTACATTAAGGTCAATAAATTCCTCGAAGTCTCCATGATTAGGATTAGTTGAGTTGTTTTGAATCAATGTTTCTCCCATGAGCCTAGCTTCAAGATCGAGGTCCATACGTTCTCTTAATCCTAGCACATAGATGCCTCTAATTATGCTTTTAACAGGATCTTGGCACTTATAGACTAGTTTATTATTCCCTACCCTTAATGAGATTCTTCTTTTAAACACATCAATCTTAGCACGGGCGGTAGACAAGAAAGGTCTTCCAAGGATTAAAGGAATCTTAACATCCTCGGTCATATCTAATATAACAAAGTCTACAGGGAAAACAAACTTCTCAATCTTAAGTAGCACATTATTAGCAATCCCTTCAGGTCGTTTTACTGTTTTATCAGCCAATTCAATAAGCAACTTAGTTGGTGCTAATTTTCCTAGTCCTAGGGTAGTGAATGTCTTAAGGGGCATTACACTAACGCTAGCTCCTAAGTCAGCTAACACATTATTGAAAGATATATCATTAATTGAACAAGGTAAAGTAAAACTTCTTGGGTCTTTTTCTTTATGAGGCAAGGCATGTAAGTCTGTTGCAGAGCTCTCTTCTTTCATTGTAGCCTTGATCTCCTCTTCAATCTTTGTCTTCTCTTTGAGTAGCCTTCTTAAACTGATTGAAGAATTAAAGAAAAATTCGGGTCTTGCACCATCATTACCATTCATCAGTCTTCTAGGAAAAGGAATGTTAGGAGTGACTTCTTTAGTGGTGCTTATGGCCTTGACATGATCTCTTGGGTTGGTTTCAGTTGAGCTAGGTAAACTTCCGTATCCCCTTTCTTGAAAAACTTTGCTCATTTGTCCAATTTGTTGCTCCAATGCTTTGATCGAAGCTCCTTGATTTCTTGTAATAGTGTCCGTTGAAGCTCGGATTTCTTTGATCATAGCAGTATTCTCTTCATGTCTTTTAGCAGCATCGGCCATAATTTGCTTTAGAGTGTCATCTAAAGTCTGCCTCCTTTCTTGATAAGCGGGATTAAAGTTGTTCTTTTGATAGAATCCCGGAGTGGCTTCCCTAAATCTTCCTGAAGGTCGGAATGGTTGTCCAAATTGGGTGTAATATGCTTCTTCAAACGTCTCACTCTCATTCTTATTCGGGCAATCTTTAGTGTAGTGAGGTCCTTCGCATTTTTCACATCCAACTTGGGCAGCATACACTTTTTCATCATGCTTCTTCATCTCTCTACTAATTTTTTCCAATTGAGCTTGAATAGCAGCAAACCCGTCAAAATTAGTGCTGCTCTTAGATCTAGTAGAGGTCCCATCGTGCCATTTTTGAGAATGATCAGCAGCTTCTTGGATAGCTTTCCTAGCATTGGCTGCACTCATTTGAGGCACAGCTCCCTTAGCATCCAAGATTTGTCTATTAGGCACGCCCAATCCTTGATAAAACAATATTATCTCCTGCATTGGGGTTAGATAGTGTTGAGGACATTTTACCAGTAAATCTTTAAATCGTTCCCAAGCTTGATAAAGAGTTTCACCAGGCTCTTGCTTGAAACTGTTGATAGCCTCCATCTTTTTAGCAGTCTTAGCAGGTGGACAATATCTTTTCAGGAATTTGCTCTTCAAATCTTCCCACGTTGTGATTGAACTAGCAGGTTCATTCCTTAGCCACTTGTTAGCAGCTCCTTTAAGTGAAATTGGAAAGATTCTAAGCATAAGTTGATCGTCAGTGACTCCTTCTGTAGTAAACAAATCTGCAATCTCGAGGACCTTTTCAACATGTTCATTAGCATCTTCATGTTCCGATCCACTGAAAGCATTTTCTCTTAGCTCCTTGAGAAACTGGCCCTTTAACTCAAACTTTGACTTATCATCAAACTTTGGTCTAGCAACTCCTGAACTGTAATCAGCACGGGTACTGTTCATGTATTCCTCCATAGTAGTGTTTTCGCCCATTGCTTCTGTTTCTTCTTCCTCTTTCTCTTCAGAAAAATAATCAAGCTCGAATGAACTTGAGATATCAAAGCTTTTTGTGTTGAAAAACCTTTTAAGCGAATGAAAGGCTCGTTCAGGATCTTCGAAAGGTCTAATCAAGTTCTTAGTAGAACTCCTGGTCATGCACTTCCTGAAACTATCACAAAAGCATCAGTAGGGTATGTTCAATAAAGTAATATATCAGAAAATCAACAACGAAAACGGAATACGAAAAATAAAAGTTACTGATATCTGCAGATCATGCGCCGTATCCAAAAAGCTGGATACGCCGTATCTTATAATCGTTAAAATTTAATCAGACTTTATTCAGAAAATAGATACGCCGCTTAGAAATTAGAATGCGCCGTATCAGTTTTAATTTATCAAAAATCGATATTTATTTAAAATTAAATGCGTCGTATTAACAAAAGTTAATGCGTCGTATTTTCGTTACGTTTCAAAATACAAGATTTTTGATTCAGAAGATACGCCGTATCGATAGAGATCGATGCGTCGTATCTGTTTAATAATTTGAAAACTGTTTTTAATTAAAATAATAGATACGCCGTATCTGCAAAAGCAGATGCGTCGTATGGCGTTATCGCTTAAAAAAAATTATTAAAAACAGATACGCCGTATCTTGGGGAAAGATGCGTCGTATCGAATTTATTAAACGCGTTGTATTTAATAAAAATTAAACGCAATACGCCGTATCTAAGAAAATAGATGCACCGTATCGTTTATATTAGCTCAGTACAACGATAGCAGAATACAGAAAATACGAAAAATAAAAACAAATAATAAAAACAAACCAAAATAAACAAAGATAAAAACACACAAAAACAGAAAATATGCAAAATAATACAATGAATGCAATTTAACCTAATATACAACAGAGTTAGCGGTTAGAATTAAAAATTAAAAATTAAAAACCTAATTAAAATACTAATCAAAATAACAGATAATAACAATTCACTCCCCGGCAGCGGCGCCAAAAACTTGGCGTGCAGTGCGTGTTAGTGCTCTAATTAATACCCACGGTATGTCGTTGTGGTTTTAGCAGTATTCAAGTTTTAAATTTATATTTAGCCGACTTATCAATAACACATACTTTAACGAGCAGTGTACCCGGTCAGTATGAATATAATGGTAAGTAGAGTGTCGATCACTAAGAGTGGAACGTATTATCTAGTTATTCTAATCAGTATTTTAATATCTTAAGTTAGCTATACAACCTAATCTAACGCAAGGGGGTTTCAGCCTGAGAGACTGGCACGGTTTTATAAACTAAACTAATAAGCACGAATCAGCGAGTAGCACACACGTACACAGATAAATACTTGAGACAATAAGAAGACCTGTCCTGATAGATAAGTAGTTTGTCACTTGTTTTATTGCTAGTTTTATATGAAGTGTATAGTTCGATGCAACGCACCGAGATTAAGTCCTTTCTCGTTGGTTCTAATCTTATCGGCGAGTAAACCCTTATTGATTACTTATGACTATCCTATTTATCTTTCTTCCTACTTTTCTACAGATGATAGAATGCATAGGCGATCTAATAAACAGGCGAGGAAGGGGCATGGCGACCCAAGCAATGCTCAGCTAGACACAGAGGTTATCAATGCACTAATAAAAGTCACCAAAGACATCAACATATAAACTTTAATTAATGGGAAAGCAATTTTAAGGGGAGTTGAAGTGAATGATAACATAACACAAGCCCATCAATCCTGACCAATTAAAGTGTACTAATACAATAAAACAAAACTACTTAATGAATTAAATACATGCAGGACCTTCTTACAGCTCTTGTATCTTCGTTCAAGGTGTGTCTTGTGCTGTTACTTCGACTGAATTCGGCCTAGGGCTTCTGTCCTTCGTATATCGTACGTACCCAAAAGTCTCTTTTATTCGTCTGGCCTTGGGGTATTTATAGTTTCCGTCTGAGGGTAAGATGCGGCGCATAGGATAAGTAGATGCGGCGCATTGACTTAACTTCGCGTGGGGTCCAAGATTAATATATTCAGGAATATTCGTACACCGCCAGAAGATGCGGCGTAACTCCATTCTTAGATGCGGCGCATGTCCTTGCTGTCTTGGATCGTATCTTGTGAAATCTTGATAGTGATGCGCCGTATGTAATAAGTAAGATGCGGCGTATCTGGAGTAGAATGATCTTGATCTTGTACATTTCAGTAGACTCTTAACTTCTTGCTAGTTTTGCTCCATAATTAGTCCAAAATCGCCAAGTTTCACATAATACTTGTTTTTACCTGAGAATTACAAAAGTAAACATTAACGTATCAATTCTCACAGATAATATAATAAAACAAGTCAAATAAATAGGATAAATGATGGTAATAAAATGTACTTATATGAGTTCATCAGACACCTTGTCCTGATAAGATAAAGTTTTATCTAAACTTTTACTTACCTTTACTATCTTAGGACTCTTAGTGGCCTTAGAACCATATTCCATGATTGGTTCTTGAAACTCAGCTAATCCTGTGTGTGCTAAATCAATACCTGGAGGTGAATGAACACCTCTGTATGGTGGGGGGACAGACTTAAATCCAACACCAGAATTAACCTTATCAATTACTTGAGCTTCCCAAAGCTTATTGAATCCATATGAGGCATGAGCCAAAACATCCACAGATACCTTAACATTTTCTCTTTCATTTTTGTGTTTAGCTAATGAATCATTCAACTCAACAATACACTCATCTCTGATCTTAATGTCATTTTTTAGTATATTGATGTCATTTTTTAGTATATTGATGTCGTTAGTAAAATTAGATTCATTACTTTTAAAATGTAAGACTTGTTTTTCTAGAACACCTAGACCTCTTTTGTGATTAGCCAAATTAAAAAGGGAATCAAGTAGCTCTCTTTTATGAGCCTCAAATCTCTTACTAAGGTCTTCATAAGCTTTAAGATTAGGACATGATTCAGTACAAGTTTGAATAGAATTTACCTCTGAATCAGAATGGGCCATTAGAGCAAATTCATTGGCCACAAGAGCAGCATTTGGTGGTGCTTCCTCTTCAATAGCCATAGAGCTCCAATCATAACCAATACCATCAATAGCCAACATAGCTTTTGGCTCTTCAACAGTAACTTCCTTTCTCCTATCTTGCTTATACCATGTGTTTCTATTTTCCTGCTTCCTTGGGCTTCTACACTCATTAGGAAAGTGTCCCAACCTATGACAGTTGAAACATTCCACTTTCTTCTTGTCAAACCCTGCAGTATCATTACCATTTATGGTAGTTTGCTTCCCAGTTCTTTGCCAATGCTTCTTGGCCCTTATGCTAAGCAAAGCAACCTGCCATTTGATGTCCATTTCTTCCAAATCATCACCATCAACCTGCTCAAGGTCTTCATGATTTAAAGAAGAACCACTAAATTGACTAGACATGAATACATAGAATGCTGGATCACCAAGTCCTGCAACAGTCTTTTGTGAACTAGTAGAAGGACCACCATAAGTAGCATTAGAAACACCTTCAACTTCTTCTACCTCTTCAGACTTACCAATACTAGGAGATGACAAAAGTGCCACATTCCCAGAACTAGTACCATAAATTCCAGACTTTCTAAGACTTTGTTCAACAATTTTGAAGTTGTTGTACAAATCATTGAGCTTCATTGTTTCAATGTCTGGTTTGTTCATCCAGAAAATAACATGAGTATGGAACTCATCAGGTAGACTTCTCAAAAACTTCATGTTGAGATCTTCCTTCTCTGTCTCAACACCCAACACAGCCAACTGACTGACAAGCTTTTGTAACCTTGAGAATAGCTTATCAAGAGACTCATTACTAAAAGCAGTAAAGTTTTCAAATTGTTGCTTTAGTAATGTCTTCTGTGTCTTTTTGGTAGTTTCATTACCACCAAAATATGCACAAATCTCTTCAAAAAGAGTTTTTGCATCAAGATACTTGTTAAAAGATAACATATGTTCACTAGGAATGGTCATAAGCAACAAATTTCTTGCTTTCTGATCATTTCTCTTCAGTATCTTTTCTTCATTTGAAACTGGTCCAGTATTTCTTTTCCTGAGTGTTTTACCTTCTAAGACAACATCTGAATAGCTTGGTGAAAAAGAATCACCATATATAATGATATCCTAAAGAGTGTAGTCTTGGACCATGAAATATTGCTCAATTCTCATCCTCCATAACTCAAACTCATTTGGTTTGATCATGGGCAACTTTGCAGCAACATTTGTTTGAGCATCATGAGCATCTATTTTTGTTTCTTCTAATTCAATTATATCAACCTGTCTCTGATACCAACTGAGAGGATTCGACACACGGTTAAGGTGGTTAAACCTTGTATACTTTGTGTGTAATGATATATTGAGTTTATATGATTAAGTACGCGGAATTTACTTAATCACACTTAGAAGGTTATGTATGTTATGGAAATGGAAGAATTATATTTGTTACTTAACAATGAACAAAGAAAGTTTATCACCAAACGATTCAATATTATTCAAAATAATACGAGTGATCTTGAATTTATCACTAGGGTTACAAAGACCTTGAATCTTATGTTTCTAGATTTGTGATATATGATTTTTGTTTGTTTTATGTCTTAACAGATATTCACACATATAATCACTAATCTAAGATCTCTTTTATAGTCCAAGAGATCTCTTACAATATTGCTTTATGTCTAATCAACACTTGTCTTACAAAAGATCAAGTCGAGCTAGCGTATGGAAGATTATATCTCTCAAGTTGTTCAAATGAATTAATGAAAGCACATGCATCAACTTGTTGACTGAGAACATATCTAGATATTATTTTTGCATAAGTGTGACTCATACAAATAATATCTTCTTCGATCTTATCCTTGTAGCAGCTCTATGACTCACTGATCAGCATTACCATTTTCTACTAGCAGTACCTTCTACTTGAACTAGCAGTACCTTCTTGTTCTAGCAGTACCTTGATCATGAACTAGCAGTACCTTCTTCTTAAAGTATTTTCCGATACTCTAACTTCAGAATATTTAATTCCCAACAGTTTTTACCGTTTTTAAGTTTAATTCGCTTTGAGACTTAAGGTGATTTCAAGTTAATGCACACAAATAAACAATATAAGTAATGCAAGTAAGAAAAAGAACAATCAAACCACAACACGGAGATTTATAGTGGTTCGGCTACAAGGACTCTCTTCCTTGCCCTACTCCACTCCTCGAGCCTCTAACTCGAGAGTTTTTCTTCACTAAGAAACAAGCTCACTTCTTGGCGGAGAAAACCTTTACACACGTCGCTTACACCTTTTTACGGTACTAAGCTAAATACCGGGTTCTAGTTCAAGGTAGAACCAACCTGACGTCGCCTATACAATTTCCGACACTAAGCTAGATGTCGAGTTCTTTACAAGGGTTCAACCACTCCCGACACTCTATGTGCTTTGAGGACTAAAACACTAACCGATCACTACTGAATGAATGGTATGACAATGATGTGTGAACTTCTAACTAATCACACAGTAACTACACTAACAGGATTGCAACACTTTGTTGATCCTTGATGCTTGATCTCTTTGCTACAAAAGGAAGATCACTAAGAATGAAATGAATGAATGAATGGGTTAGTAATGTACAAATGAATGAATATGTAATTTATGCTATATGAGTGATGAGAGTGGTTGAATGATCAGTTTGCTATTTATAGGCAAAATTGACCAGACAAGCGGCGGATCCGGCGAACCCAAATTATGGGTTCCGCCCATATACTTGTTTGGTTCCGCCGGGACATGCCAGCTAAGACTTTACCATATCTTTCCATATTATGCCAAGTCTTGTCAAGATCTTACAAAGTCAACTCCTTTGCTTCAAGATCTTTCCAAAATATATTGTAAAGTCAACTAAGATATCTAAATATTTCCTAATGAGGTATGCCATGATGTCGTGTGTATATTTATATTTTTAAGAAATAAAAATAAACATGTAAATGTATATATGTATGTAATGTAATTCCTAGTGATCATGTAATATGTAAATGTGTTTTAAAAAGCTTGTTACTAAAATGTAAAAGACTTTAACATATACTTATGCTTTGCTAAAGATAAACCTTATAATTGTCATTAACAAAATAAAGCAAAGATCGTAAAATATAAATAACGTTTTTAGGACGATATTTGTATTAACAACTTTCTATTTAAATCACTTGAAATCTGAATTAAATAATCCATAATGCTTGGTATAGTATATCCTTTCAAAGTAAGCAAGTCACTACCTTTCAATAGCATAAACTTGAACACTTCCACTCTTTATAGTCCACAAATAGCCAATTCATAATCTTAAAGACAACATACTTATCACGTCATTGAGGCAAATAACATTTAAGGTACTTATTAATCTAACGTTGCCACCAAATAAGATAATAATATTGAGATATCTAAATATAGTCCAAAACAACACCATCAAACCACAACAAAACAAACTATGCTAATGTGTACAACTACTGTACATTGCAACTCTACGATAAGCTCTAATAAAGAGAACCCATCTCACACTACTCTTAGCGCACACTGTGATGCAAAATTTCAGTGTCAAATGAGATCTTATTGTGCTTAAGATAATCTTGTTTCACCTCAAATATAAATGAACAATAATGACTTTACACCAATAGCCAATTCATAATCTTAAAGACAACATACTTATCACGTCATTGAGGCAAATAACATTTAAGGTACTTATTAATCTAACGTTGCACCAAATAAGATAATAATATTGAGATATCTAAATATAGTCCAAAACAACACCATCAAACCACAACAAAACAAACTATGCTAATGTGTACAACTACTGTACATTGCAACTCTACGATAAGCTCTAATAAAGAGAACCCATCTCACACTACTCTTAGCGCACACTGTGATGCAAAATTTCAGTGTCAAATGAGATCTTATTGTGCTTAAGATAATCTTGTTTCACCTCAAATATAAATGAACAATAATGACTTTACACCAAAGAGCAAAAAACTTGAATATATTTTCCCAATTATTTGAAGAACAGAACAAAGTAGTTGATCTTTTAATGTTAAATATATATTTTCAGAATTTTTGGTAACAAAGCAGTTGTATTTTTGGCTAAACGCTATTAACGGCTAAAACAACAAATGTGGAGTTGCATACATACCCCTGCAACAGTAGTTAAACTGAAGTCCAGCTCGTCACATAATAATTTAAAATCCACAATTTTAATATGCTTGGTCAGTTGGTCTCACAGTTCTTTACGACATTTTATCGAACACCTTATATGCGCTCCTTAATTCACTTGACTTATTCTACATCCCATAGAAGAATCCAAATTATCAACGACAACATCAATTTTTGTTTCAAGTTAAATAGATGAATCTAGACCTTAAAAACAATAATACGATTACTTGACGTGAAGTTAATTGAAGAAACCAAACCAAACCATGCCTGAGTTGGCACTTAGCATGAAGAAGAGAACATATTGAAATTCAAGCTCTAGTCGGAACTTTCTCAAAACATCTCCATATCAACCCGTCAACATCCAGTGATATTTTTAACAAAGAAGCAAAACACATCATGTTGACGTTACAATATAAACAAGGATAATGACACGAAAAGGCCCATACTTGCCACCTTTTGTCATTGTATGTTGCGACATTTTTTTTTATTTTGGCACAAACTTTTCAAAATCGTGTCATTGTGGGGTCTGTGTGACTATTTCAGCCATGAAAATGACCATTTTACCCTTACTTTTTTCAAAATTTGAAGGGTAAAATGGTCACACAGACCCCACAATGACACGATTTTGAAAAGTTTGTGCCAAAATCAAAAAAAAAAAAAAGGTCGCAACATACAATGACAAAAGGTGGCAAGTATGGGCCTTTTCGTGTCGTTATCCCTATAAACAAAAACAATTAAACACGAATTTTAAAAGCATTACATACCTTATACAGTTTCGAGATGAAGAATCCTTAAAATTTAAAGATTAAAAATTAGATGTAATAAATATTTTTGGTCCATAAGTGTCGTTTGATAATGGCAGAGAAACAATGTCAAAAGAGGGGCTGTCAAAACTGAACTGTGCAGACGTGGAATAAATGAGCTGGCTTTCTTGACGTGGCAAAGTGTCCACGTGGCTTTCATGAGCTGTCAAATTAAATTTCAAAAAAACTTTTGTTTATTATATATATAGATTACTTTACTATATTTTCACAAGTTTACTTGTCTATAACCACTTTTTATTGTTATTTTTTAACCCTCCATGATTCCGGATTATATAGGTAGACAGTTGTTAAAAAAAAAAAAAATAGTGGACACATTTTTCTTCGCTATGTATCAATTTTCATGTAAGTCAATCAACTTGTATTCTTTGTTCATAGTTATTCGATAAATGATTAAGAGATATAAAATTCATGTCTAATTTTCTATATGCATGCATCTCAATAATCCATTATTAGGAATAACATCTATTTCTTCACAATATAATTCAATAAGCTAATGACACGTAAGCCAAAAGATAACCGAACATGTATTTTAGGTCCGAATTTATTTTCAAAACTATTCCATCGCTTTAAAATAAATGTATACTTTCAAATTGCGAGATTTCCATTAACTACAATCTCCGCAACAAATATCACTCATACCAATTGATATTTCTTTGAGATTTCAATTCCCTTAAAACACAAAATAGACACTTTATTTTTGGACTATCTAAAATAAAATTTTGAACATTTATTTAAGGACGGTATTTCCTTTCTGAATAAAATCCTAACCATATATTCTTCCTAATTATGCCATAGGTCCACGTTAAATCAACAAAACACACACACACAAAGCATAATTACATAAATACCCTTACAGTTAAAAACTCAACCGACTCAAAAACAAAAGCTCCCATTTCTCATACTAACATTCTTCTAACTACTTTTTCCGGCAATGTTCCCGCCAAAAACCTCAGACTCAGTCCGGCGTAACTTACCAGAAAATGTGATCGTCGCAGTGAAAGGCGACGAGAAGATCATATCGAAAGCATCTTTAGCTTGGGCTCTTGATCATGTAGTTCATCCTGGTGACTGTGTTATATTGCTTGCAGTATATTCGGACTTGAACTCAGGTAGTTTGACAGCTCGTAGATTTTTTTCGTGACGTTTTTTGTTTTATTTGATTATAATTTGGTGATATTTACGTACAGGTAGGAAGTTGCTGAGCTGGAAAAGATTGAATGGAGATTGTAGGAATAGTGATGATTGTGTTAATTTACCGGATCGGATATGTCAGATCTCGGAGTCGTGTTCGCGGATGGTACTTCAGTTTCAAAATAAATTTGAGGTATGAATTTGTAATACTTTTAAGAAAATCTTTTGATTCGTATGTACTTATTAGAGCGGCTTGAGATTAGGAATTGGTTAGGAGCTTATGTGTAGATAATATTCGCATTAGTTTTGCTAATGAACCGTCAAATCTTAGGGGCTGTTTATTTAACTTATGTACGGGCTTATGTGCTTATATGATTTTGAATTATATTTCATAAGCATGTATTTTCTTGCTTATTTTCTGGCTTTTGAGTTTATTATGATTTAAAGATGAAAAATGAGTTTGTAAACTCGAAAATAAGCTGAAAATAAGCCCAAATAAATGGGCTTAGGAAATATAAGTCGAAATCATATAAGCTTGTAAGCATGTATATAAGCTTAAACAAACACCCCCATAAGTATTTGGTCTCCATTAATTAAGCATGGATTCGAATAAAAGTTCATGAAGGTAGACATACATAGTTACATGTGCTATTGGCAAAGTATCTCCCTCATACTTCACAATGTTGTGTATTCTCATTGATTGTTTGATCTGTTTGGGATAATGTTTAAAGATAAGTTTGTTACAGAGTTAAGGTGTATATCTAGTACTAGATGTGACAAAATTGACTTGGGGTTCCTAATGTCGAACTCATTACTGCCGTTTTGACATCAATGTTTGGAGCCGAATATGCAGAGTTAATTTTCTAGGAATCCTGAGTTAGCTACCCTCTGTTCTAAAATATCAATGCGCTTTAAAGTATTATCCTATTGGTATGCTAGTTTCTACAAATTGTAGTTATTGCGTAAAACTACGTGTTACAATATTAGTCTCTATATTAGCTTATGAATAAGTCTAGGGGTCTTAGTGTTAAACTCTATTAGCTATGTATGAGTCGGTTGATTGGCTTGTGTCCCAAGCCCAACCCGTGTCTTTGTAACAGCCGACTATGAGTCCATATTGGAGTCGGTTTTTCCTTCCCCCTCATCTCTATAAAAGGAGGTGAGGGGGGAAGGGGTTTGTACGTCATTCTTTCAATACTAATCAATAGTCGATTAGGGATATTACCTTGTGTGCTATTTTCTTCTTTTCTGTCAACTACATATCTGCTGTGCGTGTGTCATCTTCGTGGTCGAGTTATCCGTGCTAGTAATCAGGTTGTAGGTTGTCGAATCCTACAAGTGGTATCAGAGCCAGGTTCGCGGGTTTGCTGGTTACTAGGATCGATCGATTGAAGGGTTTCGGTTTAGAACAACAAGAAGGAGCAGCAGGAGGTTCGATCGCCAGATAAGGGTTTGTTGGTTTTTTTTTGATCGACAAGTTTTTCTGGTCGATTGGTTTATTTATTTTTTTTTGTCGTGGTAAAGAGGAAGAAGAAGGCTACCAGATCTGTTTTCTTTATGAATGAAAAAGTCAAAGGTAAAAGGGAATAGGATATTTAAATAAACAACAGGGACTTTGTTTATTTATTTTATTTCTTTTGTTGTTTTTATTATTTAGAAAACAAAAGGGTTATTAATTAAGAGGGTATTGCACAAGGGACTTTGTTAGTTTGTGATTGTGAGGTTTTTTCACAAGGTTTAGCAAATTAATAAAGGGATTAAAGAATGACGGGAGCCAAGTTTGAAATCGAGAAATTCGATGGAACTGGTGATTTCGGGTTATGGAGAGTCAAGATGCGTGCTTTATTAATCCAACATGGATGTGAAGCAGCTCTGGAGGTTTTACCCGCAAATATGGATGCTACAGCGAAAGCTGAGCTAAACAAGAAAGCTCACAGTGCCATGATTTTGTGTTTAGGTAACAAGGTACTGAGAGAGGTTACCGGGGAGACGACTGCAGCGGGGGTTTGGTCCAAGCTTGAGACTTTGTACATGACAAAGTCCTTGGCCAACAAGTTGTTCCTGAAGAAGAAGTTGTATACATTCTACATGCCGGCTGGACGTACGATTTCCGAGCATATAGATGAGTTCAACAAAATCATTCTTGATTTAGCAAATATTGAGGTAAAATTCGAGGATGAAGATCTTGCTTTATTATTACTCACTTCTTTACCAGCATCATACGAACACTTTGTGGATACCTTGCTTTATGGACGGGAAGCTTTGACTTTGGAGGATGTGATGGCCACACTGAATTCAAAGGAAATCAAAGAAAGGTCTAAGGCGAAGGGGGATGATGGTGAAGGGTTATATGTGAGGGGAAGAACTGATCGCAGGAATTCGCATCAGTCTAGGGGAAAGTCAAGATCGAAGTCTCGAGGTGGAAGACTCAAGTGCTATATTTGCCAGTCTGAGGAGCACTTGAAGAGAAACTGTCCAAAGAATAATCGCAAGAAGTCAAATGGTTTCGTCAAGAAAGATGATCAGCCAAGCTCCAGTGGTTCGATTTATGACGGTTCTGAGGTGATGATGGTTATGAGTGCAGAGGCTCTGCTAGATTGGATCATGGATTCAGGAGGTTCATACCACATGACACCCAGGTTAGATTTATTTTTTGATTTTCTGGAATGCGATGGGGGCAGGGTACTGTTGGGTGACAACAGGGAGTGCAAGATCAGAGGTATTGGCAAGGTAAGGGTACAACTGAAAGATGGGTCAAGTTTTGTGTTACACAATGTCAGGTATATTCCTGAATTGAAAAGAAACTTGATATCGCTGGGAACTCTTGAAAAAGAGGGATATACCGTAAAATTGCAGTCGGGCAAAATCAAGGTGATTAATGGTTCCAGGGTTATTTTATCTGGAACCCGAAGGGATAATTGCGTATACTCTTTGGATGGCCATGCAGTGGCGGGTGAGCTTAATGCTAGTGTTGAAGAAAAAGACAGTCTTGCGCAGGTTTGGCACAAAAGACTGGGACATATCAGTGAGGCGGGACTTCAGGTGCTAGAAAAGCAGGAGCTGTTTGGAAAGAAGAGTCTAGGTAAGCTCGTTTTTTGTGAGAATTGTGTTCTGGGAAAGTCACATCGAGTCAGTTTCGGTGTAGGAAGGCACACTACTCAGGGAGTGATAGACTATGTTCATTCAGACTTATGGGGTCCGTCTCAGGTGGAATCATTAGGAGGTAAGAGGTATTTCTTATCTATTGTTGATGATTATTCCAGGAGGGTATGGGTTTATATTCTCAGGTTCAAACACGAAGCATTTGGAAAGTTCAAAGAGTGGAAGCAGTTAGTAGAAAATCAGACTGGGAGGACGGTTAAGAAGCTTAGGACAGATAATGGTCTTGAGTTCTGTAACCGGGAGTTTGAACAGTTGTGCACAGAGAGTGGGATTGCTAGACATTTGACAGTTGCTGGGACGCCGCAGCAGAATGGATTAGCAGAACGGATGAATAGAACTCTCATGGATAAGGTACGCTGTTTATTAATTCAGTCTGGATTGCCCAAGACCTTCTGGGCGGAAGCGACATGTACGGCCGCATATCTTATCAATAGGTCACCATCGACAGCGATTGAGAAAAAGACACCTATGGAGATGTGGTCGGGACATCCAAGTGATTATGGGATGTTGAGGATTTTCGGCTGTGTCGCATATTCACACGTTAAACAAGGTAAGCTCGAGCCGAGAGCGGTAAAATGCGTTCTTTTGGGGTATCCTGAAGGTGTGAAGGGGTACAGGCTATATAGGCTTGATAATGAATCACCTAAAATAGTCACTAGCAGGAACGTGGTCTTCAATGAAAGTGTCATGTACAAAGACACATTGAAGGATTCTGGTGCAGGTACTGATAAGTCTGTTGAGGAACTACAGGTTGAGGTGGAACTGCAAAGGTTAAATAATCATTCGCTTGAGGAAGATCAGACAGATGATCAGGAAGATGGCGATGATGAAGATGCAGGGGATCAGGATCATGATCAAACACCGGATCTCACAGATTATCAGTTGGTTCGGGATAGAGAGCCAAGGACAAGAACGAAACCTTTGAGGTTTCGAGATGAGAGTAATATGGCTGCTTACGCGTTTGCTGCAGCAGAGGAAGAAGATACTCATGAACCATTGACATACCAGGAGGCAGTTGCTTGTGAAGATAGTTCTAAGTGGAAAGCTGCTATGGATGAAGAGATGGATTCTCTGAGAAAGAATAAGACCTATGAGTTAGTAGATCATCCAGCTGGGCAAAAGCTGGTGAGCTGCAAATGGCTGTTCAAGATAAAGGAAGGGATTGAACGTGTTCAAAAGCCTAGGTACAAGGCTAGGTTGGTGGCTCGTGGATTCACACAGAGGGCAGGTATTGACTACAATGAAGTATTTTCTCCGGTAGTTCGACACACATCTATCCGGGTTATACTTGCATTGACTGCGTGTAGAGATTATGAGCTGGAGCAGCTTGATGTAAAGACGGCATTTTTACATGGAAATCTTGAAGAAGTGATCTACATGAGGCAGCCACCAGGATATGAACAAGGTAACAAGGTATGTTTGTTAAAGAAATCTCTTTATGGTTTGAAGCAGTCACCTAGGCAATGGTATAGGAGGTTTGATGAGTACATGCTGAGCAACGGGTTTAAGCGTAGCAGTTACGACAGCTGCGTATATTACAGGAGTTATGCACCAGGTGAGTATATCTATCTACTGTTATATGTAGACGATATGCTGATTGCTTGTAAAAGCAAGGCTGAGATTGGGTCTATCAAGTCTTTGCTTAATAAGGAGTTTGACATGAAAGAACTCGGGGAAGCAAAGAAGATTCTTGGTATGGAGATCATCAGGGATCGGAGTCGCAAGATTCTGAGGGTGTCACAATCCGGGTATGTTTCTAAGATTTTAAATAATTTTAGAATAGACAATGGGAAATCGGTTCAGATGCCATTGGGTGGGCACTTCAAGCTGTCGTTGAAGGATTGTCCGGTTAGGGATTGTGATGTTGAAAGGATGAGTAAGGTGCCGTATTCAAATGCGGTTGGGAGCTTAATGTACTTGATGGTGTGCACGAGGCCAGACATAGCGTATGCAGTAAGTGTTGTTAGCAGATATTTGGCGAATCCAGGTAAAAATCATTGGGAAGCAGTGAAGTGGATTTTGAAATATTTGCGGGGTACTGCAAACGTGGGTTTGGTGTTTGGGACAAATCATGGCAACCATGTGGACGTAACAGGTTTTGTTGATTCAGACTACGCAAAGGATCCGGATAAAGGTAGGTCGATCACAGGTTACGCGTTTTTAGTACAGGGATGTGTTGTAAGCTGGAAGGCAACGCTACAACACGTGGTGGCTCTTTCAACTACAGAGGCGGAGTATATGGCTCTTACGGAGGCTGTGAAGGAAGCTATTTGGCTAAGGGGACTCTTGGAAGAGTTGGGCGTGGAGCTTAACACTGTGGCAGTTAATTGTGATAATCAAGGTGCGATTCACTTATCGCGGAATCATGCTTTTCATGAAAGGACTAAGCACATCAATGTGCGTTATCACTTTATCAGAGAGGTCTTGGAAGCAAAGACGGTTGAAGTTCTGAAGGTGGGTACTGAACACAATGCTGCGGATGCCTTGACGAAGGTGGTACCTGGACTTAAGTTTCAGCATTGCTTGGAGTTGCTGAGCGTCGGTGTAGGCTAATATAAAGCCTAAGGTGGAAATTGTTACAATATTAGTCTCTATATTAGCTTATGAATAAGTCTAGGGGTCTTAGTGTTAAACTCTATTAGCTATGTATGAGTCGGTTGATTGGCTTGTGTCCCAAGCCCAACCCGTGTCTTTGTAACAGCCGACTATGAGTCCATATTGGAGTCGGTTTTTCCTTCCCCCTCATCTCTATAAAAGGAGGTGAGGGGGGAAGGGGTTTGTACGTCATTCTTTCAATACTAATCAATAGTCGATTAGGGATATTACCTTGTGTGCTATTTTCTTCTTTTCTGTCAACTACATATCTGCTGTGCGTGTGTCATCTTCGTGGTCGAGTTATCCGTGCTAGTAATCAGGTTGTAGGTTGTCGAATCCTACACTACGAACATGATAGTCATATATGATCTTGTGTACAGATTCGTAGGCCACGTCCCCTTCCTCATGAATCCTAATGTCTTACATTGTTGAGTTCATTTTCGCTGCTAGAAACTTGAAGAGAGTGACATATTCTTTTTCATCTTTATTTCTTACATAAGCCCACTCAAAGTCATGATATTCGCTTTATTATGTTAGATACTGATTCTTTTTTGTGATTTATGTAATAAAACCTATATTCTATAATAGTTGAATATTGAGTGACGAGTTTCACTAAAAATCGATTTTCATTGTAGGTGATGGTGCAAATCAAGGTGGTGTCAGGTACGCCTGCCGGCGCTGTGGCAGCTCAAGCAAACTATAATGCGGCCAGCTGGGTCATATTGGATAAGTAAATAGAAGTAAAACTGTTATCACGCTAAAATTTCCTTCAACCATTGCACTTTTACTAAACTCTAATTATAGAGTTCTATAAGAAATATATCGTTATATTCACCAATAACTCCTTATAAATGATGGAAAAAGTTCTGAAACTGAATTTAACTGAGGAACTAATATCTCAAAGTAAAAAAGTCAAAGAATTATTTGAACACATCCATTAAATCATAATGAAGCTTTAAACTCGATGGTTTCCTAATCAAATTTTAAGTTCTCTCACATATATATTGAATGTAGCTACCCCTTCTTTAATTATTAAGAAAGTGTTATATACTAACCATTCCTGTTGTTAAAATCAGGAAACTGAAACAAGAACTCAAACACTGTATGGAGGAACTGCATTGCAACATTGTAGTGATGAAAGGATCAGAACCAAAAGTCCTTAAGCTCAATCTGGGTCGATCTGATGGGCTGCAAACCCCCTTCTTTTCAGCCGATTCCTCGCCTAGTATGGTTTCTGAAAAACTCTTAGGCCATGGGGTAAATCATTCTACTCCAGTCAGCAGTCCTGAAGAAACAGCCTCATTTTGCTCAAAACCTTCTGATAAAAATCTTCTGTCAAACTATGTAAAGCCTTCCGTTTTCTTTGTGTACAAAAAAAACCCACTTTATGAAGGGCTGATCAAAGGAAAACCACCACAAATCATAAAATCCAACAGCAATGACGATCCCCATGATGCAATGGACTCTTGCGGGGAAAGAGTCATAGCTCTCTCGCTGATTCCAAAAGCATTTGCTAAGGCGCCTAAAAACAATAATATAGATAATAATTCTAAGATGATTCATAAGTCCCAACTTTCATATGCCAAACATTTTGATCAAGATACAATGTCTGGAGGTCCTAAAGACATGATTTTTAGTTCTGGAATCAGAGAGGCGGTCTCGTTGGGTAGAGCTTTGTCACTACCACCCCCCTTGTGTTCCCTTTGTCAATACCAAGCACCTGCCTTGGTAAAACCACTGCGACAGTTTTGTTACAGAGAGCTTCAAGAAGCCACAGATGGTTTCTCTGATTCGAGCTTTGTGGCAGAGGGTGAATTATGGGTTGTTTACAAAGGGGTCTTAAAAGATGGGCTAGTCGTTGCAATCAAGCAGTCCAAATTTTCTGACTCCCATGGAGATGTTGATTTCTGCAAGGAGGTGAGAGTTTTAAGTTGCGCACAACATAAAAATGTCGTCTTACTAGTTGGATTTTGCATTGAGAGAGATCAAAGGCTATTAGTTTATGAATATGTATGCAATGGCTCCTTGGACATTCATTTACATGGTATATCCTATTTTTCTTTATCTAAATATAACTATAGTATTTCTATTGGGACAGAACTTAGTGAAATAAACTTTAATGTCACACTACTTTGAATAACAGTGAGCAAGAGAACATATCTAGACTGGCCCTCACGTCTGAAGATAGCAATTGGAACAGCAACTGGATTACGGTATCTTCATGAAGATTGTAGGGTGGGATGTATAGTTCATAGAGACATGCGGCCTAAAAACATCCTACTAACCCATGATTATGAGCCTCTGGTAATACTAATAGTACTCGTTACCATCTTCTGAGTCATTTATCACTGGATAAAGATAACAGCAGCAAAAGAAATATGGATTTCGTTTTAAAAAATTGTGCTGTTCATATAGGTTGCTGACTTCGGGCTTGTTAGCTTGCACACAGAACAGGATACATGTGATGAGGAACGGGTCATTGGAACTTCAGGGTACATGAGTTTTTGTTCAGAAATCGCTATCTTGATCTCCTACACTGTCCCTATTTAGGATTTGATCAGCGTATGCATATTTTCGTCTGTTTTAATGAAGATCTTGTCTTTTTTTAGGTATCTTGCACCAGAATACTTTAATGGAGGAATAATAACAGAGAAAGTAGACATATATGCTTTTGGATTGGTATTGCTAGAGCTAATCACTGGTCGAAGAACCAGTGAGTTACAATGCTACAAGGCACGCAATTTTTGGCATGACGTTTATGCATCACATGAAATGGAACCAGTACATTTTCTTGCTTACAAGTATAACTTACTCGACACACGGTTGGGCTCTTATCAACCTTACAACTTCCCTCCTGATTTGCATGCTATTGGTTATGCTGCCTCCTTATGTCTTCAAAAAGATCCCGAATCCAGACCTCCAATGTCAAAGGTCTCTTAGCAAACTTCACTGAGTTCACTCTAACTATTACATCTTATTTCAGTATAATCCATATTGTTTGATTGTTACATTACTTATGTATGCTTCTGTAACATTTTTCTTTTACCTTAAAATCTTCTTAGGTGCTTAAAGTATTGGAAGGAGAAACAAGAAATTACTTGGGTCTAGACCTGAATTCCGCTGGTAACAGAAGCGGCCACCTACATGCCACTATCCTCAAATCACAAACTGAGAGCCGGGGACACTATCGCAAACTGTCCTGCTGATATTGTTAGGCTTTATTGTTGTTTATAAATTAAGGTACTTTTTACTTCATTATACATGTAACAAGTAAAATCAAACTGTGAAACACACATAAAACAGACATACTACTTCAATACTCCCAAACTGTATCATATAGAATTCAAAGTGATAATTCATAATAGATTAATATATAGGCATAAATCTAATATTTCCTCTTCTTTTGCCCTCATATGCAATCTCATTTTTGACACTCTTTTAAGTCTAGAATTTAATATACTAATATATAATAGGTCCCACTAAAAAAAGAAACCATCTCCAACGACCAAGCAACCGATCACCGACTTAGGGCCCACAAACTAAAACCGAAACTAAAAAGTAAACCATTTTTCTTCATCTCAGCTGCTCCGAAACACTCCATACTTTAACAGATTTGTCCAAACTACCGCTATAAACCACCCATTTCCCTCGGTTACTTGACTCGGCCTCCTTCTCAACCGCCACGCACTTCACCGGTCCTGTATGCCCCGTTAGCACCGATAAACAAGTGTGCATAGACCCCTCTCTCTTCCACACACATATCGTCTTATCAGCCGACCCACTAAACACCAAATTTCCAGCTACAGCTAGACATAAAACTGCCAACTTATGTCCTTTTAGTAAACCTCCGTGTGATAACTGCTTTTCCAGCTCCCAAAAGTTAACAATACCGTCTGACGACCCGCAGTACACGACCGAGCCACCTTTTGACACAACTAATGCTGTGACAGCACATTCTTGATCTAGCAATGTTTGTACGTACTTGTGTTTCATGGTCTTTCCTTTTCCTTCCCGTTTCCATACCTTAACTGACCCTTCTGCGGATCCTGTGAATACTAAACCTTCGACTGTGGACACGACTGAGTTGACAGCGTCGTCGTGTGCTTTTACGGATTCTAGACATCTTGAGTTTGACATTTTCCATACTTTGAACGTACGGTCCCATGAACCGGAGTATAACAAACCCTCTTCTTCGTTGATGCTGAGACAGGATATGGCGTCGCAGTGTTTGATCCATAGCGCTGTACAGTTACGTTTTACCTCGACGTAGTTTTTTGACTTCATTGAGCTTTTTAAGATGTCGAAAAAAGTTGGAAATGTTCCTATACGTTTGTGGATTATTGGGTCTTTCGTGTTTGATTTCCAAACACGGACTTTTCCGTCTTGGTGTCCGGTGAATATCTTGTCACCGGATATTATAACGGCCTTAACAAGACCACTATTGGATTTGAACGTCGTAATAAGCTTCATGTTCTTCCAAACATGTATATTCTTGCTGTCTGATCCGGTGTATAGAAGGCCACGGGCAGCTGCAAGGGAGTAAATGTGGCCTTCCTCGCGAACCAAGGACCCGATGAGGCCATTTTCGGGGCTGGTGTTGGACCCTGAAGATGGTTGGAAAGGACAGCTTTGGTTCCATGGTGACATCATCATGGGTGAACCCTCATCGCTCATTCGGTTCGAGTCATAACCATTGTCATCTACTTTGTCGTCCCCTTCATCAACAGCCCTACCCTTAAAGTTTGTTTTATTAGAATACATTGTAATGAATATTTATCTTCAAATTTGATTAAGTTTTTAGAATCTTTGTTTTTTCATTCATTAAGAATCAAAACGTGGATATTTTTTTATCACAAGATACTTGGATTAATCTATAATCTAGGAACTAAGATAGGAAAAAGTGGAAGGAAATTGGAAGAATTTTTAAGAGATGAATGGTGGGAGAAGTGAGAGGAGAATGTAGCTAGGGAGAGGGGTATAAATACAGAAATGAGATTAAGGAAATAATGACACGCGTCACGGTGATTGGAAAAAAAAAAAAAAAAAAAAACGTTATTGCTGCGTGAAGAATGATTTTTGTAGGTTACTTTTGTCTGCCTTTTGTTGCATCATATAATATACGCCCTAGCTACTCCCTCCTAACAAAGAGCACCAAGTAGGGTGATGATTCTTGTCGGGTTCGTATCTTCCGACTTCAACTCGAGCACGACCAATTTAGTTGAGTGCATCAAGCATTTCACCCCAGTTAAGGCACGTAAAATCTAGGTAACGCTGAGATCTGCTCTTATATAAAGGGCTAGTATGGTTAGCGGATTGAAATTTTAATTTTAGTAACATTTTAATACTAAGTTTAATGGGCGGCGGGTTTGTCAGGTCAACCCGAACATGTATATTCTTAAATGGGTTACGTGGATTGACCTACAAACAATCTAAACTCGTTTGAATCTAAGTCTAACTTGTTTAGTTTTGTTGGACAATTACGATAACTGTAACAACCGGCAAGTTTTCAAAATTTATTCTACGAGCCAAAATAATTATTTTGATTTTCCTTAGCTTTTAAATCTCTTTGAACTTGTTTAGGATTGAAAAACAGTGGATATCTTGTTGAAACGTGGGCGTCATTCATTTATTAAGCCGGCACAACCTAAAACACGCGAAACGAATCGAATTTGCCAAATAAATTAATTTCGAGAAAGTTATGCATATTTATACTCGTTTTTATTAGAAAAATTATTTCGGACTCAATGGCGCAAGTTTCATAATTTTTCGAGTCCATTTGTTACGTCGAATGAGGCCCACATTGTTTTATTATAAAAGAATTACAAGTTTGCATAATCCACCCCTTTCCAAATTTTCACCGCCGCCCCCCTCAGTTTCCCTTGTCCAGGTTTTGCCCACCCCTTTCCAAATTTTCACCTCCGCCCCCCTAAGTTTCCCTTGTCCAGGTTTTGCCCCTCATGGGGGTATAAATAGGGCAATTTTAGGGTTTCTCACTAATTATAACACCATCACCAGAAATTGCTGTTCCGGCGACGCACACCATATTCCGGCGAGATTCCGACCACCCCTAAAAATCAACCCGACACGTAAATCTCGATATCCTCATCAATTCTGGAGCGTTTAGGGACGCAAGGAACTCGTTTGATCGTGTTTTGAAGCCACCACAGCCGCACCCCGCCGTCACCACCACTCGCCACCACCTCTTTTTCTCTCCTCTCTCGCTGGTAAGACACTCGAGCCACTCTTTTACTTATTTTCTTCATTTTATTCAAACCCTAATCGGGTTTAAATTCATATTAACGATTTAAAAAAAAAAAAAAAAAAAAAAAAAAAAAAACGATTTAAAAAAAAAAAAAAAAAAAACAACTAAAATAAATGTTTTCTATTGAATCTCGTGTGGATCCATTTTCCGGGAACTAAAACCGTTCGACTCATCACCGAGTCGCTTGACTCGTCCGAGTCAAATCACGAGTTGAGTTGACTCGGAGCTATACTTGTTTATCTTATATTTGTTGTGTTACATTTGAACTCGAATCGTCCTTGTATATTTATTTTAAGTGATCTGAGGTTGTTTGGTTGCGAATTGTGGTTAGCCGAATAGGCTTGGGTCTCTACTAGGACTTGGAATTGGCCTTGCTTACTCCTTGTCTTGGTCTCGAGTTACTGTGGAGTGCCTTGTTTACTTGTATTTGGGTCTCGGCTTGGATTGTGGTCCTGGGTATTTCACTATATTAGTTATTGTGTTAATGATTAATTCGGTTTAGCAGCAGCGAATACCAAGGGTATCGGTTTGGAATTTGTTTGGCTAAACTATTGATTTTAAGCTCGATCTGAACTTGGTTTATTTTATTTATTTAGATCTGAATCAGTTTTATTGTTGATGTTATTGTCGTGATATAGTTAACTAGTTTAAGGTTTGAAACAGTTTTGTGGTCGAAAATATATGAGCCATGGTTGATTTTCATTATTGTTGTTGTCGTCGTGGGTGAGTCGTGACTTGAGGAAGTCACGACATGTTGGTCTTTAGGTTAGCCGAAACCAGGTTGTGGTCATTATGGTCAAGTCGTGACTCAATGGAGTCACGGCCATGTGTTGGTTTGATTATTCGAGTCGAAGTGGTGATTTTGTTGTTGATTGATGTGGTTGGAGTCTCGGATCATGTCGGGATTGATTATCTAGTCTATGTTTTGGATTATGCTTATTTGGTTTGTTATGTAGTTTTGTTGGTTCGACTAGGGTCTCGACACCTCGAAGGTGTCAAGTTAATTGTTGGTCTAGGTCTTGGTTTGAATTTGCTACATACTTGGTGGTGTTGCGTTTGGGCTGTGTCGTTTGACTCAATACATTAGGGTGTTTGGTTATCGGGTCAGTCAAGTAAAAAGACTCGTATGAGTCTCGGGTGTTGATTTGGTTTTGTAAGTAGCCTCACAACGAAAGGGAAAGAAAAACCCCGTAGGGTGTTTAGGTTCGCAGGCACCAAGGGGTGCGTTTAATTGAGGTTTCTTTTGGGCTTTAAGCCACTGTAAACTAGGGTGCGTTTATAATTAAATGGGACGAGGCCCAATATGCACTAAGGTGAGTCCATGGTAGTGTGTTTGAATTAAACTTTGGGCCGAAGCCCAAAGTGGTAATAAACGTCTAGTATAGATTGGGCCGAAGCCCAATGACTATTATAGAGTCTTTTATTTTAATTGGGTGTGTATAATTCAATTTCATTTGCGTTAATTGTATTGATTCATACTAACTTAATCTTTATTTTTGTTTTGTTTTTGTGTATCGATGATGATGTTGGATGCTATCAGAGTTATACGGGATTTTGTCACCAATTCATTTTAATTGTAAAATTATTGTAATAGATTATTGATTTGAATAATTCATTGTAACCGTTATTGGATATACAATATTAGTGTAGGATTATTGTATGATTTGATACAAGGGACGGAAGAATATATTAGACTCATTGAGCTTAATATGTTTGGACCCGAACGAACACAAATTATCCGATAAACCGAATCTAATAATTACGCGAATGATAACGGTATAAGAACTTGATTAAAACTTGAATAAAACTAATAAAAACGTAATAATAAAACTTGATTACAATTAATCACGATAATTCGGTAACATAATATAAACGGAAAGTGTTATGTCAAGATTTATAAAATCCTTCAACCTTATAAACATAAAAACTTATCAAACAATTCTTATAAAGATTATATAAATCGGTTTTAGTCAAACTTATACAAAGTTACATATTGGGATACGGGTAAACATCCAACATATTCATCGACTTATCTTTAGTCTAGTATTCATTCGATATCGTTTATTCGTTCATTCTTGATTCTATTTGTTTTGGCGTGAGTTACTGTTTGATTGTACATTTTACGACTTATACCCGGGAACGTTTTACTTCATTCCTTTTGAATTGTTTGATTGTATTTCGTCGACTTTTATCGTCTTAACGTGATTTGACCTTGAAACTATATTTTCCGAAAACCACACCAGATATAAATGTTTACTTCTTTTATCGCCATTGAAAACTAAACCCTTTTATAATTAACACAAGTATTCAACGAACACCACTTCATAAATTACTTGAGGATTATTCTTTCTGAAACATGTTACTTACTAGGTTGTGCTGATCAAGTGCCGTTGTGCTCTATTTTGATATCGTTGTGCCTTTGCTACTTGATCCCAGTTGTGATATTTGTGATATCTTGCATTGCTGCATACTGAGGTGAGTTCATAACCCCACTTTTTACTTGCTTAAACAGTTTTATAAGCTACTTGGGGTGAGATACATGCTACTATTTTGACTATGATCACAATTATTTGAAAACTGTAATTTGAACTAAAAGCTATGCTTTCTGCTTTCTGAAACTTTATTTGAGCTGGAACAACAGTTATACTTTCTCGGTACTGTGAGTGAAGCAGTAGCCATTTCTACTTTTTTGGTATTGGGAGTGAAGCAGTAGCCACTTTGCGAAACATCTGATAAGCACTAAGTACCGCCCTTGCCAAAAGCAAGTCCCTCGATCATGAACCATTAATCACTTGCGAGTAAGCGCAAATATAGTTTATAGGCCTATAGGATTTGACCATCCCATCCCTGTTGACCGGTTAGGCAACACGGGTGTGCTATATTTGAGTTACCTAGGTATTTGGCAAGATACCTAGTTTTGAGGGCAACTATTATATTATGAAATCCGCGGTTACTGTCGACTTACGCCAGAGTTACTGGTGCTGGTTAACGCTTTGTGTGTCAGGAGCTTAGTGCAGTGGTAACATCTGGATTTATGGGTGCTAACAACTGGCCCACTGTTTCTGTTATGGGCGTATAACAACGTAGCCCACTTTCTCTTAAACTTGAAACATTGTGATCAACTATTTTATTTAAACCTATGAATTCACTCAACCTTTGTGTTGACTTTTAGCATGTTTTATCTCAGGTGTGAAATCTTTTCCGCTGCATATCTTACTCTTGGAGGAGCTTGGCGAAGGGCATGGCATGGTCATAGAAGACTCAGGAAACTATTTGGGACCACTATAAGTAAAACCGTTCTTTATACCTTGTGATTGTGATTACTATTCCATAACACCCCCCGACCCGTATGTTTCTGCTGATCCGATTTTGGGGTGTTACAGATGGTATCAGAGCCACAGGTTATAGAGAACTGGGTATTTTCGGGAACTGGGATTTTCGAAAACCCAGACTATAACTATTTTTACGAAAACTTAAATCCTATGACCGACACGTGCCTGCCTGCCAAGCCGATGCCTCGCTTGTAATTTTGTTGGATAGCATATTTGTTGAGATATTAAATGTTATATTCGATGAGATGAGATATTAAATGTTTCACCTCATTTTCACTGTTCACTATAAGTATTTTCATATACTTACGTCGATGCACCGAACCTGTCTCGGAGTTACGTTATTTCCTTGCGTAACCACATTATTTGATTTCAAGTTTGGACACCTGCTGTGGTTTTGAAACGATTCTAAAGTAAGGAACATAGTACTAGTGTAACTAAACTGAGTATCCCGAAATTCATTGATCCTCGGTTGAGAGTAGACTGATCACCTATAATCAACCAGGGATAGTGGGGACATGGCCTGATCACCTATGTCTCATAAATGAATTTTGCGATATTGGGAGTAGTTATAACATGATTATGTTTTGGGTTGACTTTCTATCTTTAATTTTGGGAATGGTAAAAGTTTTGCATATGTGCACGAACACCGAATATCACGAAGGCTTACCCACACACACGACACACTGGCATCACAACACCTCATGAACTGTAATACTTCTGGAACCGCTATACTTCTTCGTTCATATGAAATTCCTGTTTGTCGCCGTCTGATCATGTTTTGCATCAGGACGGGCTAGACCCGATTGGTCGCTGTTTTGAATTCGAGCTGTTTATATTAACTCGTCCAATATCATAATAAGCACATTTTGAGTTTATTGTAGTGCTTGGTTTTGGCTTTATTTGAATTTGGATTGCGTGATTTCTTGATTTCTGGATCTCGTTGTGGATTTGATTTTGCTTCTTTAGCCTTGTTTTGTTTCTGGTTATGTTACAGTAATCGCTACCCCAAGCCTTACACTCAATAAATGAACCGAGTTAGATCACTAGTCGTCTAAGAATGACTCTTCCATAGCACTTGTAGGATGAACCTCTTGATGGAAGTAAACAACGAAGTAACCAATGAATCTTTGGCAAAACCTAGAAAACCTACAATAGGTCGGTTTGTAACCCGACAGAAGCTTTGGGAACTTATGTAGCAACCCGAGCCACTATTTTTGGAAAAGATACCTAACCTTTCATTTATCCCTCGGGAATACCAGCAGTCTACCTTCATACCCCTTTATAAAATAATGAATTGCGATACGTTATTCTACGATATATATATACAAATTGGTACAATATTTTGAAAAATGATATTTCCGGAGGACTATTTTTGGATGCGTTATATTGGGTACGCTATTTCAACATACAGTTTTGAATACTATCTGGTACGGTCAACATTGGTTTTTGCTATTTTAAAAGACGTATTATATTGATGTACTATTTTGGGAACTGTTTGGACACACCGTTTCGAGATACACTAATTATTTACGAAATGTATGAATATGCTGATACGTTATTTTGAAAACGTTATATCGGGAAAGACTATTTTGGGTACGATATTCTGGGAACACTATTTTGACAACGCTACTCTGACATACCATTTCGAATACTATTTTTAGACGGTCAATGCTAGTTACACTATTTTGAAGACGTGTCATGTTGGTATATTATTTTGAGAACTATTTTGGATACACTATTTTGAACACACCATTTTGAGACACGCTATTTTGGAAGTATTATTTTGGAAACACTATTCAGGAATACTATTTGAAAGCCATTATTGAAGACATTACTACTCTAGTAGTACCTTAGGCCATTAGGTCACATATCACGTTTTCCCCTGCCCCTCAACTTGTGAGAAAGCTCGAGTACACCGCATTATGAGCCGATGAGTCGGACGACATCATTAGTTGCCATAGGAAGTAACCCGTCAGTTGAAATGGACACCTTAATGGTTTAGTCGTACGAATTGGACCTTGAAAACTATGAAGGAGATAATAGTACTCATGAGAAAACATTAACCTTAGGTGGTAAGTAGAGTTACCTGCGTTGACTATGATTACGAGGTTCACCCTAGTGTTCGTGTTTCGAAGTTGATACTGGTTTAGATAATTCGAATTCTGTTGATTAGGATTTTGTACACACCATGGATCATAAACCATGTACCTCGAAAGATCATTAACCATTTCATACCTCTATACTTTGATCGTAGGCTCATAACCCGCAGGACGTCAACTATAGCACACTTAATAGCATTCGTTACCGTTTTACACATCCTAAATAGTTTTTATTTTTCAACATTTTCGTTTTAATAGACGCCGCTGATAGGGCATATTAACCGCAATATAAATAGTTTCAAATCATTACCTTAACTTCGTATATAATTACCTCATTCTCACATACATTCGTAACTTACCGCGTTTTTACTCTCATATTTTGACTCATCCCCTTTTGGGTTATTTACGCACTTAAGCAATACCTTTCTATTTCAACTTCTACAACCCATCATTCTTCAATTACTTCTATATTTTCACTATTTTCAAGCATTTAGTAATTACAAATCGAGTCCATAGAGGACTGTGCCGCTATCTAACATACAAGCCATTTTTAATTATTTTGCCGACCATTTTGCGGCCTTCCTATAAAATGTTTTACTACTATATTACAATAACAAAAATTTTGATCTTACCACTATTTTATAAACAATGAATCGATTTCTTAACATCATTCCACCAATTATTTTATAAACCGATTTACTGTTTACCAATATATGACAAACTGCGGTTTTACTACTATTTTATAAATAATGAATTGTTTTTCCTGCTACTCTATAAATTGTTTTACAACTTGTTATACCAGCTATCCTATTATTAAGTGATAAACCGATTCGCTACCTTACTACTATTTCCTAAACCAACGAGCAATTTCACGGAAATTTTGTAAACTATGTTGCAATTACTCTACAAGTTTTACTACAGCCTTATGAACCATTTTACTCTCCCGCGAGCTGAATTAGCCACTGTTGATTGGAAAAAAACAAAACTATTTTCCCGTCACCCGACGAATCGTTTTGCTACTAAATCACTAAGTAAACTCCAGCTTTGCTAATATTTTGCAGATAACAATTGATTTTCTTATTACTCTATGAATTGTTTTGCAAATCATTTCACAAGTTACTGTGTAACCCGACCTTTATCTTTCTAACATATCACAAATTCAACTATGGTTTTGTCATTATTTTATAAATAATAAATCGCTCCCTATCACTTTATAAACTGTCCTACAAACTATTTTACAATCACCGTGTGAACCTTTTTACTTTTACGAAAAAGTGTTTTCATACTATTACTTCATAAACAGAATAACCAATATGTTTCCTTTTTGCATGTAAACCAAACATTAGAAGTGAATCCCGCACCTTTGTCTGAGACTATAGATAACAACCTACCAAGCCCTGAAACTGTTTTATCACTGAATAAGTCACCGTATTCGCTCCATGAGATTAGATTCCCTTACTAGTAGTGCATGCATTGAACTAGGTTATCAATATGCCATCACTCTTAAAGGCATTTTACTCTCTAGGAGTTCTAGACGACACAGACTCAAAACACTTTCTTTTATGTGACACGACTTCTGCACTGGGACCAAGAGATCTTAGTCTACCTAGCAACCATTGATACCCGACCTAACCTTGTAAACAAGAAGGACTTTTCTCAACATAGTATCGAGCTGATTCAGGCCTTTCAAGTCACTAATGAAAACGCTTAAGTCATTGTACCTCTTAGCACTGAGTTATCCCTTTCGGACCGTCAGTACAAGAATTTTGATCAGAATACCGTTTAGTACCATTTAAACAAGTTGGATACTTGCACCTTTGAGCTTTGCCTAATATTAAACATTGAACCCCGCACAACATTGGCAACTAGATCTTTTCCTTACATAGGTGGACGTACGTGTACAACCTCCCTTCTTCCTTGATGTTATTACTTTTAGGGATTTTTCTTAAAATGCTTTTATGTCAACCTTGAAAACCTTAAGTTATATTTTTTCTGAAACACATATTTTGAGGATTTAGTTCATCTGGTCAACTTTACCAAACTTTGTTGAGAAATGTCAAACGTCAATTTTTGTAAAAAATTACCTTATTGATCGGATCTACACACACTCCTTGTGTTAGATGTGATACTAAGAATTATACTAGTCTAGCACGCGGAATTTACTAGCTAGCACTTAGAAGACTTTATGTATTTGTGTTTTGTATGATTTGAATGAAACAATGAACACAGAATAATAAACTTCAACTTCAACGATTCAATATTATTAGAATAATAATACGAGTGATCTCCTATCACTAGGGTTTACAACCTTGAATCTTAACTAAACAATACGTATATCTCTAAACTTTAACCTAGGCAATCCTTTTATAGACCAAGGATTCCTTTACAAGATAACTATCAACTAAAACGTATAAGATATTCACAATATCTTTTCCATAATTATCTATTACATAAATCATAAACAGTACAAACTTCTTTACTCAGTAGTCCTAACTGCTTATGTCTTCAAAACTCTTCAGCAGTACTAACTTCCATCTTCAACAGTCTTAACTGCTATCTTCAACAGTTCTAACTGCTAAAGCTTAATTTCCTAACAATCCTCCCCTAAACTTATGATTTCTATCCAAATCACTAAGTTTCTTCAAATTAAGCTTCTTCTTCTTAATGCTGAAAATTCTTTCAAACACCTATCAAGCAAATCTCTTAGATCTAGCTTTTACTTCTTCTGCAAGATTGAATATCTTTGTCACCAACATATCAGCCATCTCAGATTCTTCATTAGCTTCTAGCCTAACACATGCCATCATTGTCAAAACACCTGGTCTGAGTGGATAATCTTTTTCAACCAGCATATAGATCTATATTCCATCCTTGGTAGATACTCTGTGTACTCCACACATTCCAAATAACTTCCAAGTGATATCCATGACTTGTGCTTGAAATCTCCATATTGACTCTCCACCATCTGGTTCATAAATTCTCTTCAGTTGAACCCATAGTTCTTTATCTTTATCTTCAATAGGATCTTTATCTCTGAATTTCTCTTTCACTAAGCTCCATAGTTGATTAAGATCTTCTCTGTCAAAACCTTTGAGTAAATCTTCAAACAACTTGTACCTTTCAGAAATATTTCCAAGTCTGATTATCTTCTATCCTTTCATTCTTCCATCAGTGAACACTTCCCAGTCAATGATTGGATGTTTTACTTGTAAAGGTTTGATATAAGAAGATTCTGGAACAATCATCATCGTACTTCTGATCTTCTCATTTGTTAACCCTTCTTCTTCAGACTTTTGTTTCTTTGCAACTTCTGATTCCATAGTTTCTAATTCTCTCTTCTTACCTGTTTTGAAACCTCTTCTTGGAATGTTCAGAATAGCATAAGTTTCATAGAATTCCCTTTCAATTATGGCATAAGATTTTCCCTTGAAGTCATTCATAGTGTAATTTGCTGAGTTCTTCAAATAATGCTTCATAGACTCAACTTGTTCCTTCTTTGTTGGCAACTTTATCTTGTATCCTGACTTCTGCCTTTCTCTTATCCTTTGAATCAGATCTTCCCATGTTGCTACTCCATTCTTTTTGAGTATGAACTCTTTAAGCTCCTCTGTCTTTTCTTCTTCATTCAACTGTTTGCCTTTGAGAACCATTGAAGCTTGAGCTCTTACAATCACATCAGAATCTAACAAATATTGTAGCTGTTCATTGAACTCCTCTTGATTTACATCTTTAGATCTTGTTCTTTCCATAAATTCAGCTATGTTTCGTACATCATCAGCAGCCATTTTTCTTGCAAATTCCTCATCTTGAGCAATCTGAGCTTGTTTAGCTTCTTCATTAGCCAAATCTTCTTCTATCATTTGCCTTGCAACTTTTGCATCATGATCTATCTGATCTTGAGTTTTTGGTTTTAATCTCTTGAGCCTTTCAAGTTCTTGAGCAGCAGCAACTTCTTCAGATGTCATTGGCTTCTTCCCTTTATCTGCTCTTCTTCTTTCATAAACTGGCTCATCAGAAGTTTCACCAGTTGGAACTGCTTGATGCTCTGTCTCAGCAGTTTGAACTGTTTCATGCTCTGTCTCAGCAGTCTGAACTGCTTCAACATTTGGAACTGCTTGATGTGTCTCAGTTGTTTCTTCTTGAACATAACCAGAACCTGAACCAATATCTGCAACATTACCAAAACCTTCATCTTGTTCTGAACCTTTATCATGCCTCCCCTGAGAACCTGATCTATCCTTATCTTTACCAAATTTCCTCCCCTGTTTGGAAGAATTTTTATCATCCCCGTTTGAACCATCTGAATCATCATCATCAGAAGAATCATCATCCAATATCACTTTTGCCCTTTTCTTCTTTAACTGATCTTCAAGCTTCTTCACCCTTTTAGTTAGCTTGGTGTAGACTTTGGAAAACATTTCTTTATGAGATTTCATCTCCTCATGGGTCTTCTTAAGCTCCTCCTCCAAGGTCTTTACTCTGTCAACTAACTTGGTACATATTTCCATCAATTCAGCTTGTGAAGAGCTACCCTCATCACTTCTAGCTGTGTTACCTGCTAGGAGAGGTGAATCTTTGGGCAAGGATCTAGTCACAACCCTAGTTAGACTAGGTTTAGACCTTCTCCTATAAGTGATGGGTGGTAGTTGGGTTGTTTCAAGTTCTTGAGTGGATGTGTGATGGGGATCAGTTGGAACTGCTGAACCTTCACCCAACTCAGTTTGAAGCATTTGAGGAAACAATGGAACTGGTTCCCCTTGAAAAAGCCTACTAGCCATAGCCATATTTTGAAAAACCTTTGATTGAAGGCTAGGCGTAGCAAAAGTTTCTGTTGGTGTTGTAAGCAAATATTTCTTTTTATTCAAAAGAGTTTGAACAAATCTTGGATACATTAGAAACTTTGTTTTAATGTCAACATTTGATGCCATACCCTCAAAAATATATTTTGAAAAGTTAAAAACTCTGTTTGTAGACAAGAAAATGAGAGCAATAGCAATATTGCTACTGAACTGCTCCCAAGCAGTCTTTTTAGGACTTAAACAACATAAAAGAGTATGTATCAAAAATCTCCATTGAGGTGAGAAACATCCTTTTTGAAAAGTCAATTTATTTTCGGATGTATCATACCCCATTTTGGTAAGTTCTTCCCAAATTTTAGTATTTAGCATAGTGTGGATACCATCTGAGTCATTTAATTTAAGATGTCTCCTAAGTATAGACTCGGTAACAACAAACTTAACGCCATCTACTTCAGAATGAATTTCTATGTCTCCGTTATCACTTGTCAAGACAAATGAATTCTGCCAGAACTGTGTGATGTGCGAGACATAAAGAGTAGGAGAAACAGTTAGAGCATACCTTATGTGAGAGTGGTTGAGAAAGTCCACAATCTCATAAAACTTTGGCCCATCTCCTTGCTCTGTTTTCTCTAAAAACGCAACCTGGTTGTGACGCTTAACAAATTCCAATCCAGCCATTCTTAATGATGAAAAATGAAAGATTATAGCAGTACAATGATCTTGTAAATTAGAATTGAGGTTTTATGTAGTCGCTTGGGGTTTATAGGTACTGTTTAGGGTTTTGCGAAATATGCGTATGAGATAAATTATCTTTAGAAAGAGAATAAATAATTTTATGGTAAAAAGATAATTATCGTCTATAAAAATCCCTATAAGTATCTTAAGAAACGGTTTTACCCCAACGGCTAGAAAATTAATTACTGACAGATTTTTACAACGGCTAGTTGAGCCGTCCTAACGTTGTACTAACCGTACCAACTGTTGCAAAAATTTTGTTGAGCCGTACGAATTTTTTCAAATAAATTTTAAAATACCATGGCTCAAACATAGTTTTTAGCAAACTATCAGCTATTAACGGATTTGATATGTCTTTACCAATAGCCGTTTGCTTTGGACTAGCCAACTCTTCACACTTAGATATGGTGAGCTGATAACCATACAATTTTTGGTAAATTGTCAACCATCAACGGATTTGATTAGTCTTTACCAGAAACCGTTTGCTCTGGACTAGTTGGTTCTTATGTGGATAAGACATGGTGAACCAATTACCATTTGTTGTATGCAAAAATCACATACTAATCTCCAGAACACCATTTAGTCCAAAACATCAAGCATTCATAATCCTTTGGTGTTGTCAATCTAATCCTGCAATTGTTAGTCCAAAAACAAAGAAACAAGCCACAAAGCACTTGTCTCACAATATAAAAGCATATGACTAACAATGCACATAACAAGAAAAATTAATTTCCTTGTGGAACCCAAGCCAAAACAGACTTAGGCTTTCCTCTAGCATCAACATAATTCATTCTTTTCAAAACATTCTTAGCACCATTGGGTTTAATAGGTCTCCAAACCCAACATGCTGATGCATTCACTCCAGTACCCATATTTCCCTTAGCAGTGTTTTTATTCATACCAGTACCAATTACTCTGCTAGCAGTTGGAACTGCTGGCTTGGTAGTTGTCACCTTTGGTTTCCAAACTTAGTTTTTCACAACTGCTTTGTGATGAAAGAGTCTATTAACAGTTTTTGGTGCTGGTTTGGAAAACATTTTTGCACCTTGAACTGTTGGCCTTGGGTGAATTGTTCTCATAGGTCTGACAATCTGAACTGCTGGTCTAGCAGTTTGAACTGCTTTAGGTCCAGACCTTAAAAGAACTGATCTAGGTATCATTCTATCATTCCTAAGAAAAGATTGAGGTCTTGCTATGCTTAACCTATGATTTGTATATCCAGATACCCATTTATCACAATAATCTGCAAGATGGTCAAAGCTACCACAAGAGTAACAAGCTTTCCTATAGCAGACAAAATCCTCCCCTAATTGGTGAGATTTTAGGTCATTCCAATTCCTTTGGTTACCTCTTGGCTTGTTTGTGGTTCTATACATTTCTGCATACCTAACTGTTGGTCTAAAAGATTTGGCATTTGATCTAGGCCTAACAGTCTCAGGTTTAACTATCTTTGGAACTTTTGGTTCCTCCACTTTAGCACTAACAGGCTTAACCACAGCCTGATCATCCTCATCATCAGAAGTCCATTCCTCAATGGTTGGAGCATCTGAGTCCTTAGCTGAGGACCTATCAGAAGACACCTTGTCCTTAGATAGTGATTTATCACTTGCACTTTCATACACAGGTTTATCAACTACATCCTTCTTGGGTTGAGGACCATAGTTAAGCACAAGTAATTAAAATTCAGGGAGTCCTGTGTGTTCTAAGTCTACACTAGGGGGTGTTGGAATTCCTCTATAGGGAGGTGGAACTGACTTATATCCTAGGTCTGACTTAGCTTTATTAAGAATCTGACTCTCAATTATCTTTTGAACACCTTTTGATGTATATTCTAGTGTGTCTACACTCATCTGAATGTTCTCCTTAGCTTTCTTAACCTGTTCTAGCTCATGTTTTAACAAAGTGATCTCATTCTCTCTAAACATTAAGTCTCTCTTAACAATAATCATATCATCAGAAAACTTAGACTCATTATTTTTATAATGAACAATTTGTTCTTCTAACACAGCTAAAGCTCTCTTATGATTTGCTAAGCTAAAAGCAGTTTCAACTAGTTCTTTTCTCTGATTCTCATATCTTGTTTTAAGTGTTTCTAGATCTTTTAAAGCTTCACAAGATTTAGAACATTTTGAAACTTGTACCTCAGAATCTGAGAATGCCATGAGAGCAACCTCTGTAGATGCTTCTGCTTCCTCTTCTGCAATGTAGCTCCAGTCAAATCCTAAGCCATCAATGGCAACCATGGCTTTCGAGCTTGAATCAGTAACCTCCACAACCCTTGACTTGTTTCCATATGCTCTGCTCTTTCCATCTTGTTGGCTTGGAAATCTGCACTCCCTTGAATAATGACCTTTCTTGTGGAAGTTGAAACACTCAATCTTGGACTTGTCATACCCTGCAACATCATTACTGTTTATGACAATCTTCTTGCCAGTCTTCTTCAAGAATCTCCTAGCTCTCAAACTGAGAAGAGAGAGCTTCCATTTGATATCCATCTCTTCAATATCATCTTCATCAATCTCTTGAAGATCTGAATGAGTCAACATACTTCCATTGTGTTGAGTAGTCAAGAAAGCACAATAAGTATCATCATTCAAAAGTCCACTAGTACTGCTTGAGGTGCTAGCAGTACCAAGGTTTGCACTAGCAGTACCAACTGCTCCAGCAACTTGCACTTCTTCATCTGGACTTGAGGAACTGGGAGTTGATACAAAGGCTAAATTCCCTGAGCTTGAGCTTGATCCAGCAGACTTCTTAATATCATGTTCAACTATCTTGAAGTTGCTATAGAGATCCATTAAGCTCATGGAATCTATATCAGGCTTGTTTTTCCATACAACCACATGCATAGCCCATTCAGCTGTTAGACTCCTCAGAAATTTGGAGTTGAGATCTTCCTGAGGCATCTCAATTCCTAGAACAGCCAATTGACTCACCAACTTTTGAAGCCTATTGAACATATGATCCAACGACTCATTGCTTGTTGCTGTAAAGTTCTCAAACTGATGCTTGAGAAGGGTCTTCTGGGTTTTCTTGGTGGCTTCATTCCCACCATATCTTGAAATAATAGCTTCAAAAAGGGTTTTAGCACACTTAAACTTACTAAAATTCAGCAACTGATCATTGGGAATAGTCATCAGAAGCAAACTTCTAGCCTTAACATCATTCTTATGCCTTGCCTTCTCTTCATTAGTGGTTGGCTTTGTCTGCACATTAGTCTCAGATTTACTTTCAACAACAGTTGTTGTTGTTACTGGTGTAAAGGAGTTTCCTTCTTCAATGATCTCCCAAAGTGCATAGTCTTGCACTTGGAAAAACTGCTCAATACGAAGTCTCCACATGTCGAACTCATTAGGTTTCAGCATAGGAAGCTTAGCAGCAATGTTAGTTGTGTTTGGTGTTGTTTCCATGTCCATCTTTGTTCTTCTCGGATCTTCTAAATCTAAGTATCAGCAACCTGTCTCTGATACCACTTGACCGGATCTACACACACTCCTTGTGTTAGATGTGATACTAAGAATTATACGTAGTCTAGCACGCGGAATTTACTTGCTAGCACTTAGAAGACTTTATGTATTTGTGTTTTGTATGATTTGAATGAAATAATGAACACAGAATAATAAACTTCAACTTCAACGATTCAATATTATCAGAATAATAATACGAGTGATCTCTTATCATTAGGGTTTACAACCTTGAATCTTAACTAAACAGTACGTATATCTCTAAACTTTAACCTAGGCAATCCTTTTATAGACTAAGGATTCCTTTACAAGATAACTATCAACTAAAACGTATAAGATATTCACAATATCTTTTCCATAATTATCTATTACATAAATCATAAACAGTACAAACTTCTTTACTCAGCAGTCCTAACTGCTTATGTCTTCAAAACTCTTCAGCAGTACTAACTTCCATCTTCAACAGTTTTAACTGCTATCTTCAACAGTTCTAACTGCTAAAGCTTAATTTCCTAACACTTATCCATACCATGATTAACAACCCGTTTTACAAAACTTTCAATCTTTTGAAAATATATCTTATGTAACTATTAAATTTCCCCAACAAAGAAATTTGTAATACTTGGAAAGTTATTTTGATCAAACTCGTATAAACACTACCCAAATAATTTTTTCAAACAAAATTTCACCCATTCTTCTTGGTTTCGTCCAGTCATTAATAACTTGATTATTTTTAGATAATAGTAGATAGAAACAACGCTTGTATGGAGTCCTATTAAAACCAAGAAATATAGGTCTGCCTGCCATCTAGACCAGAATAAATAGAGTTTTCCAAAAAAACCTGCTAGTGGAGGAAGACCTCCTAGGGATAAGAGACATA